>CM038000.1:16059612-16395173 GCA_021234005.1 Nephelium lappaceum | reverse complement strand
GTTTCAATGTATGATATTTATGTTTTATGGATTTTGTTAGATATATTATATGTATTATTGTTGTTATGATGTTGGATTGTTTTGACATAAACTATATTGTTGTTCGATAATTTTTTTTTGATGGTTTTGTGAAGTTTTTTCAAAGGTTAAAGTTGTGATATTTTTTATGTTTTGTGTGTAAAACATATGTGAATATACTAGTTTGTATGGTTAACAATGATAAGTAATATGTAAGATGATTATAATATGTAGATATGGTGAATATGTATGTAAGTGTGATAGTTTTCTTTTTATTCAAAGTTTAATAATTTTAATGTGGTTTAATACTATGTTGTTGCATGTTTTGTTTTTCGAGTATTATATGCTTTCAAAAGGATAAGGAGTGGTTAAGATTTTCAAGTTTAATTTTCTATACTCAATCTATAAGGATATGAAATTTAAACTTTCAATGTTTTTAACAATTTTTTCTATCATTTTTAAACTTTTAAAGTGTCAAAAGAATAAGGAGAATGAGCTAAACACTTTGTTGAGGCCGCAAACAAACATTTAATAAATCCTAACTTCATCCCTTACCCTTGTATAAAATGTCTCAATGGGAGGTATCATCACATTGAGATATTGTATGAGCACTTAGTCATTAATGGGATGGATCCTTAGTATACAATTTGGTTCATGTATAGGGAACCCCTAAAACTTCCACATCTGTTGAAAACAGTGAGGTTTTACAAATAAATAATAGAGAAGACTTAAAAGGAGAATTGTTTGAGAATTTTAAATGAAGAATGAGTCAAAAACAATAATAAAACAACCAATAGAGAAAATAGCTAGGCTTTGAGGGTCACTTAATTGTTTATTTTACTGTTATTAAGTTTGATTTCTATTTATTACTCAATTGTATGTTTCACATCCCAAACAGATTGGAAAATATGGATTTGGAGATCAAATAAAAAAATACCAATAACACTTGTAAAATTCTTTGAATTTAAGAGCAAACTTAGATATTTTAAGTTATCTAAGAACGACAATATACCAATTTGATAATATTGCAGTCGAAAATCAACTTATAATTATATCAAACCAGAAATTATAATTTTAACGTAAATCACATAAAGAAAGCATGACTGAATTTATATGAAATTGTAAAATATAATCTCTGAAATTAGAACTTCAAAAAGAATTCAACATAAATATTTAAGAACTTAAAAGAAATCAAACTTGAATAACAAAATCTTTACAATTAAGATCACCCCTCAGCCTCACTCTAACTTTAGCCTAACTTGCTCATTATTTCACACATTCTACAAAGAAAGTATGAAAACAATTCAGTAAAATGTTTTCTTTCTGAAACACTGATTTTCTCTCTGAGAATTGGTTTCTCTGTTGTGCTGTCAGACACCCTATTTATAGAAGCAAGAAGTTGACTCTCCAAAGAATCTTCTCTTCATCCAAAAGGAAAGCTTTCAATTTCAAAATCTTTCCATATTCATCACCACAACTTATTTGGTCATTTTTCAAATTTTAAAATTCAAATCAAATATTAACTCATCCCCACAAATCACTCCATCTTTCTTCAAATTTTGAAATTCAAATAAATTGTCAACAAATCACCACAAATTACTCAACCATTTTCAAATTTGAAAATGATTTGTTGGTGGAAGTGTATGAGCCTTGAGACATTTAGGGTCTACTTATATTTATCTGATGATCCTTGATAACATTTGGGTCTTGTGCACTTGAGCTGATATCCTTTAAATTGGGTCTCTTGATTTTGTTTCTAAAAAACATCACTAACCCAAAATAAGTACCTATAAATTATGTCAAAATTATCAGTTTTATGAGCATAAAAATATATTAAATGAAATGATCAAACCAACTGCATTCGTAAAAATAATCAAATAAAAATGTTTAATTAAATAACATATTTTGACAAATGCAACCAATTTTCTAATATTAAAATTGTATTTTTGTGCTCTAATCAAGACCACAAACAATAATAAATACAATATTAGTCTTTAGAATTGGATTGCCTTCGTCTCTTTTCCTTAGTTCCTGACTGTATCCACCTACAAAACAAATAAGGGGTCAGGGGTTGTTGGTATTTTACCAGAGAAAACCTTCCGACGCTCAGGTCAGTTGAATTCCATGGTAAAACTCCCCTCAATTAGAAACCAAGGGATTTTTGGAAAAGTTTCTAAGAGAAGAAGGTGACACAAAACTTAATAGGCTAAGAATTGGGTCTAGTATTTTTGAAGATCCTTCCTCATGGAGGGTCATCACACACCAATAAATTTTCTACCTATTTCTCTCTCTAAAATTCCTTACCTCTTTGATGAATAGTTGCCTCATTATATAATACTATGCCTATGCTCTAGGGATTTGATGGTCATCTCACCTCTTCCTAATGCGATTGAAGTCTTGTTGGCTTTCCTTTGGTTGCACCTTTATTCCCTGTTGCCCATTCTTCCCCATTTATCTTCTTGCCTTTTCAGCTTCACCATGAGCTACAAAGCTTTGTTTTGTATTGTTTTGCAGTAGTGGTACATTCCTTTTTTTGCTAGCCGACCCATCTTTTAGGACAAGTGGCAAACTATGAGTCTTTCCTTTTGTTACGGTCTGTCATCTCTACATTGTGTCAATGCCATAATCTGTATTATGGCTTGTGGTGTCCAACTGCTTTGCTGGCTAGGGGGGAATTGGCTCTTTCTTTTGGGGTTTCGCTCCATTTTGGTGAGATGATCCAAATTCTTCCATTTCCTTACTTCTTTAGGGAGCATTTGGGCTTGGGCCTCGTGTTTGGATTCCAAGCTCCTTTTGCAAAATCAAATTTAGGGGCTTTGGTAATTCATCTCAATTGGGCTGAGGAATTAATTGATTTTGGATTGCCCAAGAAAAATTTCAATTTATTTCTAAAGGCATTAGATTTCCCCCAAACAAAATTACACTAATATCAAAGTTTTGATTAAATGACATTAACTTATCTTGAGATTCCGAAAACTCAACGAAAATATATGTTGCACTATCGATCAATAGTACTTACCTAGTACTCACTGATAAATCATTAACCATTACCTCGCCGGTCGATTAGCGACTAGTGATTTTTGGAACTATGGTCATGTCCTAACCCAAAAGCTTATTTTTTACTCGAAACAAATCAAAAATTATTACTAACCCGATTGGGTCAATATTATAACTTGAGGTTAGCAACATGACTCAACATCGAGTCAACCCGATCTCGGGTCAACCCAATCTCGTGTCATTTGCTAATCCGGATTATAAATTTGACCCGATTGGCTCAAAATATAACTTCAAGTTATTACATGATCCAATATGGGGTCAACCTGATACCGGGTCATGTGTTGACGCTAACATCAGTTTTTCCACTTTTACTTATTCCTTTCAAAAAATAAAAATAAATAATAATAATCATCTAGTTCCTTGAAAGCGCAATTATAAACACTAACCTTTTTCAATGCTCAAATTAAAGAAAAATTTTATTAATGAGATGGTTTTAATTTATTAGAGGCATTTTGGATAACTTAGGGTAGTTTTGCAATTGTTTTGAATGAGAGGGTAATAATGTAAATAAGGTGCCAAAAGGGGTAATTTTGCTAAATCCCCATTTAAGAAATTTAATGAAATCTTTAGGAGAATAATAAGATTTATTATAAATTTCTTTCTTCATAAAAATCAATTTAAAATCTATCCAAATTTTGTCCAAATTCATCTCTTAAATGAAATTTGTGAAGACAATGACTTTTTAAATGCATCTAGATTTTATTAGATTTGTATAAATATAAATTAAATATACCTAAATTTTAATGAATTTCATATAAATCTGAATTGAATATACCTAGATTTTAAAATAATGATAAGATTTATTACAAATTTTTTTCTTCATAAAAATCAATTTAAAATCCATCCAAGTTTTATCCAAATCCATCATTTAAATGAAATCTATAAAGTCAATGACTTTTTGAATGCATCCAAAATTTATTAGATTCCATACAAATCTGAATTAAATGCACCTAAATTTTAATGAATTCCTTACAAATATGAATTGAGTACACCTAGATTTTGGGAGAATGATAAGATTTATTATAAATTTCTTTCTTCATAAAAATCAATTTAAAATATATCCAAATTTTATCCAAATTCATCACTTAAATAAAATTTATGAAGACAATGACTTTTCGAATGCATCTAGATTTTATTTGATTTTATAGAAATCTGAATTGAATACACCTAAATTTTAATGAATTCTATACAAATCTGAATTGAATACACTTATATTTTTAGAGAATGATAAAATCTATTGCAAATTTCTTTCTTCATAAAAATGAATTTAAAATCCATCCAAATTTTATCCAAATCCATCAGTTAAATGAAATTTATGAACTCGATAACCTTTTGAATGCATATAGATTTCATTGGATTCCATACAAATCTGAATTAAATAAATACACCTAAATTTTAATGAATTTCATATAAATCTAAATTGAATACACCTAGATTTCAATGAAATTCATTTAAATCTAACACTTAAACATTTAAAATATTTTAAATTTTAATAAATTATAAATTGAATACACCCCCTGAAGTTTTGCACAAGGAAAGATCTCCATTGCCCAATTAACTAGGAGCAAATAATCATGAGTTCTCTCAACAAATATATTTTTCAATTGTTTTTGCTTCTCTTCGTTCTAAATATAGCATGTGAAGCATCACCTTTTCAAAGGTCAACAACATATGTCACTATCAAAAATGAACTTGGTGAAGGGGAAATTCTCACAATACATTGCCAATCCAAAGATGATGATCTTGGGCTGCATGCCGTCCCTAATTTACAAGCCTACTCGTTCCATTTCCGACCAAACTTTTTCACAATACCAGGCACATTATTTCATTGCGGTTTTGCATGGGGATTTGAATCTCATTCGTTTGTTATATATAAAGAGAATAGGGACCTTTGTACTCATTGTCACTGGAAGATAAAACAGGATGGAATATATAAAATGGATCGAAAATGGCTTCATGTAATCGAAAAATATCCCTGGTGATCTTAATTATATTTAATTTCACTAAGTTTATTAGAGTGGCCTGTGAAGTTTCGACTTCTTCTCTTTAATAAAAATACAAGTCACAATAATTCATAGTTGCTAAGCTGCATTATTCCATTTTTCATACTAAAGCTTCATTTCTTATATAAGCATAAACTCAAGTCTCGAAAAGAATGTCCAATCATAGCTTTCGTTTTAGAGTTGCATTGTTTCGAATTCCTTTATGTATTCAAGTGTGTTGTTTTTTCATCTTCATACGATCTTATTCCTAATATGTTTGTTTTTTCTTATTGCGGTAATATTGCAAGCAGTATAATATCATGAACACATAAGTCAATCTGCTATGGTAATGGTACATTTAGAAGATAATTGAGACGCATGGGGTTATAATATAATGTCTAAATTGACTTGCCATTACAAAGTTGGTTTCTTCCATCTACACAGAATCTGGATTTTAATTGCTCATTGCTTTGGGATTGGGAGTACTTCTCCTATAGTTATCTATTTTCCATCTCCAAGAGTTATATCTAAGTAAAACATCATTTTATGGTAATATGATATAATTATAACAAATATATTTCTAAGTATAAAGACATGTTATAATTTTATAGGTATGAATATGATTATATTTATTGTCTAGGATATACATGATTATATGTTAAACATTATTTAAACTTTAATTGGTAGAAGATAAATTATTTTATATATCTGTAAGTTATATGAAAGATAAATTATTAATTCAATTGATATACTTTTTCAAAACAATATATATATATATTCAAATCACATGAGACAAAAATTAATCATACGAGATGAAGCCATGAACAGAGTAGAATCATACCACACATGCTCTTATAAATACTAATGTCATGCTTGTTAGTGAGGATAGTATGCAATTGGATAAATCTTTTGTCCAATCCAATATTTGTTGACGAAGTAGGATTGGCTAAAATTTAATCTTATCTCCTCTTTTATTATACTTGAGTGAATAAATTAGGTGGGATTGATTTATCTCACTCAAATGTCCCTCTTTTTTTATTGCTTATCTTTTCTTTCTTCTATATTTATTTATTTTATTAATGATTTGTATTTAAGATTTGCATTGATTTATTTCTTTTTGTATTTATTAATGATTAATGGTTATATTTCATTTTATGAATTCAAACCAACACATATTAATCTGTTTGGTTTGATTGGGTTGATCAATTTAATTATTTAGGTGCCCATCAATAAGTTTATGTTCAATTATGTTTTTTTTTTTTTTTTTTTTTTGCTTTGAAGTACAATTTGTGGCGTGGGCAACTCAAACTTAAGTCATTGTTAAGTTAAATGAGCATTTTCCATTACCAAGTCATATTGGGTGATGATAAGCTTGATTGATTATCAAACATATTATTTGGGCCATTGTGCACATGAATTACAATTTCAAATCCATTAGAAATTTCAAATTTTAATAATTTAAGAAGCAAGTTTGGCCTACTTAGGGCACAAGCTCCACCCTTAAAACAAATAATTCTCTTCGTGAAGGTCATAACAATATGGAATGACAAGAAATGGAATAGGTGTTTCTAATAATAATTAGGACTCATAAAAAGGGCATGAAGTTATGCTTCAGAATTTTGGTTTAGAGAGCTTTATATCAATATCTATATTTGGGAAAAATAAAAACACCCTTGACATTTGCTCATATTACACAAATATGATAACTGTAATCCTTTTTGCATTAATATCAAGTTTCATAAACTCAACAAAAACACCTCAACCATTAGTTAACGAACTGTTGACCAAACTTTAAAATAATCATTGAGGGACAATTTGATATTTTTATGTTATATTAAATAAATACTTAAAAATAAGCCAATCAAAGGTTGGCATGTCATCATCCATTAATGGCAATTTTGTTTTTTAACCCTAAAAATATTAAAATTTAAAAATAAAAAAAAAAGGTCTTCATCCCATATATGGAGGCCATGGTCTCCATCGCATGGTCTCCGACGGTGGAGACTATGTGATGGAGACCAACCTTTTTTTTTTTTTTTTTCTTTAAATCTCTAACTTGGGTCTTTATTATTGAAGACTCAAAACTGGGTCTCTGATGATAGAGACTTAGTTCAATCAAGTTTGGGTGTGGCCACAGTTGGACCTAGATCTCGTGGTGCCCGACCACCACTCTCGAGTTGGTGACACCGGAATCCTAATATCGTTCATGATGATGGTAATATTTGATGACAAGAAATCCTCTAAAGTTGTTTCTTCCTCAATTCAAGTAGCTCTACTACAATGTCGTGAGCTTCATTGTTTTTTCTCTCTCTAAGCTAGCTAGCCGTTAGTTGAAAAGAGAAATCAAAGAGAGACGTGTTCTTGTCATTGTTGTTGGAATTGGATTAATGAATGGACATGTTAGAGAGCATTTGATTTGTTTGTTTGGTTGATTGATTTGTTGAGTTGGTTTTCAAGTTTGGAGAAGGAAAGGTTAGGTTAATATGGTATTTTTGATGGAGAATGTTTTGATTTGATGAATTTGTAATTAAGATTTAAGAATTGAGAGTTGAGGATTTGGTTGCTTTGCTGCTCCTATCATCTCCTTAATTTGTTTGCAACAATAGAGATTGATTTTTTTCTTTGTTTTCATTTGATTGTTTTGATTTTGAGATGGAGATGGATATGATGATGAAAAAAAAAGGGATGGAAATAATGAGGTTGATTCATGATGAAGATGATGAAGAAGAGTGTGATGGATGATGAAGATGATGATAAAGGAGATAACGATGGATGGAGATCATGATGGATGAAGAAGATAGTGCAAAAAAATAATAATGTTTTTTTAATTATTTTTATTTCAATTAATTTTAAAAATAAAATATGGTATATTAATGATAAAAAATTTGAAATTAATTAATTTTTTTTTGATAAAGTAATTATTAATTAATTTGTTTAAATTTTTATGAGAAATGTGTTCTTTTAACATAATTAACTATGACTGTTATCAATTGACAGTCAAAATTAACAGTTGGGGTGTTTTTGTTAAGTTTATTAAACCTCAAACGATATTAGTACGAAAAAGGTTATAGTTGCCTCATTTATGTAATATTGGCAATATCGAGGATTTGTGTATTTTATCCTTTGTATATTTATATACCATGCCTATATGACATCATAAGAAAGGAAACAAGTGTTTCTAATAATAGTGAAACTCATGAAAAAATACTTTAAATTATACTATCATCTTAGAGAGTTTATATCCATATTTATATTTATAATTTGATTCTAATACAAAAGTATTAATCATCATGGGATAATGTAGCACTAAAGGGGATTAAAATTGTTAAAAATTAATTTAACCATTTTGCAAGCAAGTGAAGCCATTGGGCTCTCATTATGAGTAAGCCCAACGCAGCCCATTTCACATACCCATATATTGGGCTTTATGATAGGCATAACACCATAAATTTGATGCAAATAATTCCTAGAGTGACGATAATGGCACCCTAAAATACTATATGAGCACCCCTTTTTGCATGTTACCCCATTATTATTATTCTTATTATTATTATTCAAAAAAAATGTTATAGAAGTTTGTAATTATGCCATAAATTATTAATATATCCCTTTTTCTTTTTCCTAATATCCAGCACCATCATCATCATGCTCTCCTTCAAAATTCTTATTTTGATCTTGTAGGATGCTAGTTTTCACTACTAATCTCCCTAATCTCTTCTCATTAACTACACAACCTCCTTTGTTGTTGTCTCCTCCAATTTCTTCATCCCATTCCTCCATATCCATGCTTTTTGGTGCTGTATCCTAAAATATGCCAGCCTTTTTTTTTTTATAAAAAACGAAAAGTATTTTGTGGAAGAATGGGGGGGGGGGGGGGGGGGGGGGCGGCGGCGCGTGGTGGTTTCTTTTTTGGGATGAAATGGTTTATCAAAATACCACTTCAGATTACTATATCTATGCTGCCTCACTAGAGATGCCATCAGCAAGGTCATGATCCTAACTCTAATGAACAATTTGCTTCCATAATCTGCTTGGCCACACTTTGATCAATAGCTTGTAAGAGAGTCAATGCAATGCTTAAGAGTTTTATAGGGCCACGATGCCTACCCTCTCCTCTCACTACACTTAAATCTCTCTCAAACACCTTAACATCATACCCTCTATTTTTGGCAGTCGCCAACGCCAAAACCAACTCTCCAATTCCTCTACCTACAAATACTTTCCTTGATAGGACCCTTCTCGACTCCTATCTCGAGTCTAAGAGGATCTTGTGAAAATTGAGGTCTTTCTTATTGAAATCTGGATTTACTAAAAATCATTTAAAAAAAAAATCATCGTAATTCTCATAATCACTTTAATTAAAATATAAATTGAAAAAATAAAAAATCTTTAAATTTTTCATGCTGGACTCATAGACTGAATATATAAAATATTCATAGAATACTTGGAAAAAATATTTCATTTATAAAACTATTCTGAAAACACATTTACGAAATCTAGTTAATTAAAAATAATATACAAACATGTAAACTATTCATCATCATATGACATTTCTCACAATCTGTAATAATTTGCACGAACTTGCATGGGTTACCTAGAAAAAAAAATGGTTTTATAAAATAGTGAGCTCTGACGCCCAATAAGTAAATATAACTTTCTAAAAAATATTTCTAATAAATCATAACACATTTCTGATAATAATAAATAATTCTCATACCATAATGAAACTATAAATGTATATGAATCATCATTTTTTTCTTTAATCAAATATATTCTGAAATTATTCTCTATATAAAACTTCTTTAAAAACAATAAAAAATCATTCTGAATCTAGTTTATAAAACATAAGCTTATCTTATCAAATTTTTTTGAAATCTTTTCAAATATTGCATAGGCTTCTCTAGTTTGACCACCATGCTTCAAGCCTCCATTGGACTCCCATCTATGGACTTTATGGCTCTTATACGCATGTGGTCCCCAGTCTCATAATAAAACTATAAACATCTATAATAAAAAAATCTACATCGCTAGTACTTAAGGAAATCTATCATATATGGTGAAAATACTCAACACATAAGTAAAGCAAGGAATATTATCAGCCATACACATGCTGGGTAACTCAATGACTCTCCCGATAACTCAATGACTAGCTCGACATCTACTATACACGTGTGGGCCAATCTAGGTCTCACACATGTGTAGCTTGTCTGATCGTTAAAAGGAGGGTACAACCTTAGTGTTATGAAAACATTTTATTTTCTTTTCAAATCTTAAACAATTTTCGTATACAAGTATAAATAAATTGCTTTCTGAGTATACATGTAACTATAAATAATACTTTTCTTGAAACACAAATAAATAAATAAATAAATAATTCCTAAAATCTGCTAAAATCTTTCTTATCATAAGGCCAAACTACTAACATCAAATTCTGGTTAAAATTCTAATAAGTATATATATGTATTATAAATTCTCAAGTTAATCATAAAACATAACTGATAATCCAAACGTAAATCATAATTCATAATATGCAAAATCAATTAACTAATTAAAATATTTACTTGCAATAAACAATAAAAAGCCGAGATATAATTAAACATAATAAAATCGATTCGATTAAAATAAAACTATCCACTCACATAGCTCCTTTGCTTATTTTTTATCTAAAATATGTTCCCATCTGATTCCTCATAATCCTAGATCTACCCTAAACTCACATAAAACTCAATTTAGAACTTATAAAAAAATTTACTAATTTCTCGAATTCCAAATCTTATTAAAATAAAATCACTTATCTGGATAATTCAAACATCCAAATATTCAAATCACCTATATGAAATTTTCTCCCATTTTCTTCCCTTTCTTCTTCTTTTTTTTCTTTCTCTTAGTTATTATTTTTTCTTTCTTTTCTTTTGTTTTGCTATGTTGTTCGGTTGTGTGCTTCTAATTGAACATCAATATATATACAACTCCTCACGCCTCTCTCTTCTTTCCTTGCTATCTCTTTATCTTGTCTGTTTTCTCCAATTTGACTTTTCTTGGCTTTACACCCTATTTTGTCTCTTTTGCTTTCTTTTTGTTTCTTTTCCTTATTAATCTTGTGCATGACACTTGTCTCCTTTATATATTAAAATATTTATCATTATCACTTTTTTTTACTTGGTTTAGAATTGGACACATGTCTCTCTTTTGCTTTTACTTCCATACACCAACTCTGTGGTTTGACACTTGTTTCATCATATCCATGCCACATGTCCTCTTTATTTCATTGTAATCTCATGCTTATCATTCATTTTCTTTCAACTTGCTTTCATGACACTTGTCCATTTGTATTTAAAATATAGTCAATTATCTCTCATTTTCCTCCTTTTTATTTCTCAAGTCAATCCACTAACTCTCATCTCTCTCTTTTCTATCCATGCATGGGCACACCAATTTCATTGTTTTATCAACTTTTTGACTTGCCTTTTTACATTTTATCCCTCAACTTTTTGTATGGTCTTTTTCCTTTCACTCTCAACTTTCTTGATTTCTTTTAAAAATAGTCACCAAGTGAATATTTATCCATACATCCATTTATTTCTAAACCTTGGACTAGACTAAATTAACAATAATAACATGATTTCCAATTAATCTCTTGGGCTCACTTGGATTGAGGCCTTATAATCCTGACTTTCTCTTCTTTTGATCTTGCTTTACATCTTACAATGCAAAATATTTTTGGTCTTCTCAAGTCGAGTGTTGTTATTCCAATACTGGTTTGAACAGATATCATCATTTACCATCAACACATTACTTTTAAGATGTGATCAAAAGATTGTGAGCTATTCTTATAAAAATCTATTATTGATGTAGTTTGGTCTATGATTTATAAAAATAGTTAGTCGCTCAAAGAAAGTCATGTCAAAGGAATAGAAATAATTGATAGACACTAGAGAAAGAATAGAAGATGTGCAAACCAAAAAGAAGTGGAAGATGGACAATAGTGAAATTTTAAAAATAATTATATTTTGGGGTGTATATACAATTTCATTAAGGTGGAAATATCACCACTCTAATTACTACCCACTAATGTTATCTCAACCCTTTACAAGCAAGCGAAGCCATTGGGCTCCTCGTTTGATGAGTAAGCCCAATGCAGCCCATTTCACTTACCTATATAAGGTGTGTATTCACTCGAATCTTGGTCATTACTAAACTCAATAACAGCTTCTTACTATTGGACCACATTGGGTGATCACTATCTTCACCTTAAATACAATAATCACTAAACAAAGAATGGCGATATTTACACCCCAAAAAACTTTATCTGCAACCCCCACAAAAATTTAATATTTAAATTTTCAATATTGCCCTCAAATCAATATACCAAAATAGTTAATAATTTTAAATAGAATTAACAATGGCCATGAAAAGCTGTGGAACTTTGCTTCCTTCACAAAAAGCCACCATAAAAAGCAAAAGCCCCACAACAAAGAGAAGCAAACCTGCGAAAGAATTGGAAATCTGGATGAGCAATTGGTCATGTGGGGTTGATCCTGAAAGCCTTCCACAGTATCCACACCATGACCAAAGGCATAGATTTCTCTAAAATACAACATTATGAAGTATCCACTGTAACAGCTCGCTGGGTAATGGGTGCTAGCTGGTTGGTGAGTCAACTCAGTTAGTGTTATGAAATAAAAGCTGGTTTCTTTTATTGAATTAAGGTTGATTGGATATGGTGCAGGATGTGTAGAGATGTTTAGGAATACGAATGCCTTTGCTAGGATCTTTGAACGTCAAATTAGGACTCCTCCTCCTATCAGGAAAATCAGGAAAACCAGGCTAGTTTCTTCATTCTTCATTTATATTATTTAAATATTTAAATATATAAATATTATATTTAATTTTACTTTATTCAATTCAATTGCCATGTTGTTGATGAGATTATTTTATGAATTATGAGATTATTATATTTTGATTGGATTATTTTGAGATTGATGAAATGAAATTTATTATATTAAGTGAGAATTTTTTGTCACTGTCATAATTATTTTTTAAATTTCAGGTCAACTGATGTAAAATGGGAATGGTGGTTCATACGGAACAAGCGTTGAGGAATGGGAATCTACGTCGATTCTATTTGACTTCATGGGAGATGAACCTTTCTGAAAGGTGTCTTTCAATATTTGAAAACTTAAATTTATTCAAGGTGGTCCCAACGATATTATAAGCTATCATCATACCAATTAATCACAACCAAATCAGGATAGCAAAATAACATTAAGACAAATGTTGTTCAAATGAAACAAAGAAACGGTAATATAGTATTACAGCAGCTAGAAATTTGAAAAGCTTCGTCTTTTTTTTTTTTTTTTTTTTTTTTAATGTACATATTATTAGAGTTGAGTTTTTGCAATGTTATGCTTGGTAGTGGTACGCTGACTGCGCTCAAAATTTAAGCTTCTTCCTATCGATATATTTAAGGCTTTTTAATTTTCCAAAACCTCTACTAGAATAATAGCCAAATGACAAAAAAATAATAATAAAATAAGAGCATTGGAGATTAAAAAAGCTCTTTTGGTCAGTAGATAAGTTATACCAACGTATACTAAAAATTTTAACATCAGATTGCATAATGGTGTTTTGGGTAATTTTTATTATGTAACTATTGTTGAGCAACATTTGTATAATTAATATATCACCATCCAGAGTGATTTTGATGGTAAAAGCTACTCATTCAACTTGTCAATAATGTAAGTTGGAATCATCCTACACCAACTAATATGTAAACATGACATAATACAACATGTTTGGTCAAATATTGTCATTTTAATATAAAGTATAGGTGAAGGCAAAATAAGGGAAACAGATGGGTATTGAACCACCAGAAAATGACATGAAGCTTGTAAAATTTAATGTTATATATAACTTCAGGTATGAAGTTTTCCTTCACCTGCTCCTACGGTTTTAGTATTGTAAATGTCTTCTGGTTTTACTTTTTCATGTTGGATATTCAATAGGGTGAATAGTTCATTGAAGATGACTTTGACAAATGATCAAACCTGACTGCTACAAGTTGGCTTATTTTAATATTAGTCATTGTTGCACATATCAGATATTTATTATTCTATCTAGTACCAGAAAAATAATAGTGTTATGACACTGAGGCCTTTGATTATAGTGGTCCTTTTCCACCTTCAAAGATAGAGCCTGCGTGAGTATCACTTTTCATCTTGAATATCTTTGCTTGTTATGGTGTTGGGTAGAGGATGCTAGTTCCTTTGGATCTTTACAGTTGTTTGTGCAATCTGTTAAATGTACTAGAATTGCAATTCAAATAAGTTCTTAGCTTGTAATTATATGAAAGAAAAACTGTCTGTAAGGAGAGAGTCCATATACTTCTATTAAAACATATATCTTTTGCTCAAAGAGACACCGTAAAATCTCAATACAATATTGTACTTTAATTTTGTAATATATATCTCTTCATTTCATTTCTTTCATTTTTTGCCTTTAACTCCTGGGAGAAAACAGAAATCTGGTTTGAATTAATATGTTAGTTGCATCAAAGTGTTATAAAATACAAAAACCAGTGAAGACAGATTTGGATGCCCCTTGCATGTAATCCTCAACTTTAGACAACTATTATAATGTGAGAGACTGTTCATATTGTAATATGGAATATAAGTGTATACCTCAGGTCATTGTTTCTCTATTAGAGCAGAAAAGTACCATTTGGTTATCTAAACTTGGCAGTCCAGCTTCATATTAACATTTTATCTCAGTTTCTTGAATCCAACATGAAAATATAAGTCTCATTCAGCTGTGATCAAGCATGAAAAGCCCCCTCGGCCACTTTAAATGTATCATAGATTATGAATTCAAGCACTGCATCCGGGATCCAATCGCTCAAAATCATGCATTATATGTACAATGTCCAATGTGTTTTGGGAAAGGTAAGCCTCTGGGAGAAACATGAATTGAATTTAATAAACCTGAAGAAACGATAAAGCAATTAAAAGGACAATCAAGGTTCATAAAGGTTGTTACAACATTCGCATTCCTCTGCCTCAATCCACCAAATTTTATCTCCAATGTTTAAGTAAGTTTCAAGGGTTAAAAATATCATTTGACCCTTTAAATACTTTAAAAGATGCTTAAAGGTTCTTCAAAAAAAATCTGTGAACGTGGTTCAATTTAGAATTTATTGGAGTTTGATAGAATTTTTTTAATATTAGATTTTAGTGAAATTTACAAATTTTATAGACTAATTAAAGCTATAGTTCCCTCCAAGAGAGACATGCATTTTTTTTCTTTGGATTCTTGTCTGAAGTTATGATTAAAACTATTGAGCAAATTCTTCCACGGTTGTGATTGAGAAAAATAACATGTTATGCTCTTAAATATTGTGTGAGATTGATCAAAGTGATAGCTTTTGGGTGGATATTATTACATATGTAGCAGGAAAATAATTAATAATTAGTTATTGCTGAAGACTGTAAGTAGGGAATCTTTATTTTTTGGTTGTTGTAGTGCTTTCTTGATTATTATGTTTATCTCCACAGTAGTTTGTAATTGTCTAATTTATGGAAATTAAAATATTTGATGGGCTTCATATATAATTATTGACCTTTCAGGGTGATAGTATAACTTCGATTTAGCACATGATCTGGTATCGGCTCACTTGATATCAGATCATGTGCTAACCCAAAGTTACATTTTCAACCCAAAGCAAGTCATTCCTTAACTACTGACCTTTCAAGTAAAAAATATAACTTCGGCCACATGACCCGATAGCGGGTCAACTTAATATCGGGTCACATGCTAACCCAAAGTCATATATATATATATATTTATTTTATCTAAATCCGATCATTACCTAACTATTGACCTTTTAGGTTATAACTTTGGGTTAGTAAATGACCCAATATCAAGTGATGTGCTAATCCAAAGTTAGAATTTTGACCTAAATAAGGTCATTCCATAACTATTTTTTGGGTCAAAAACATAACTTTGGATTAGCACATGACCCAATATCGAGTCATGTCCTAACCTAAAGCTTATTTTTGAACGGATCGAGTCAAAAATATAACTTCAAATTGACAAATGACTTGGTATCAGGTCATGTCCTTACTTGCAAGCTTATTTTTTACCCAAATCAAGTCAATAATTATTGGGTCAATTTATAACTTCAGGTTAACAACATGACTCGACATTGGATTAACTCAATATTGGGTCATGTCCAATGTTCCAAAAATAAACCGATTTGGCCAATTTTTCGTCAGTTAATCTATGGTGATCGGCATTGTACCAATCGAATAACCTACAGATTAGGGGTCCTGCTCGCTGAAGGTGTGTACTCGGCCTAGTTGACCTATTAGTTAGCCAAGTAATCGATAAAACTCAGCCCAGACCCAGTGAGCCCAACCACCACACTCGGCCAAAAATTTTCCACAAGAAAAAAAGAAAAAGAAAATGCTAAACACAATTAATTCTGACAACAAAAGTACAAGTTGGACAACTTTTTCAATAAAGAACATATATGTATACAATAATACAATTAAAAGTAAATAAATCAAAACAAAAAGAAAAAAGGAAAAAACTCATTGCGCTTTTCTTCGAACAATTGTTGTATATAAAACATACCCAATATCGTTGTCAATGATAAAGGCAGGAGACAAAAAGTGAGGTCCATAACAAATAAAAAGGAGGAGGAGGAGGAGATTGCTAGTTGTTGTGGTGGTCGTGGATGAGGTTGGGGCTAGTCAGCATGGCCGTGTAGGTGGATGTGGTTGAGGTCAAGTTTTATGCGGTGGTAATGATGATAATTTGATGCAACAATGATGATAATGATCTGGAGCAACTACAACGACGATGATGATGGATCGACTGGTATGAGATGAGGTGAGAGAATAAAGAAGGCTTTAGGCGTGAGGTAGGAGAGGAAAGAAAAATGTGGTTAGGGTTTACTTAAGAGCATATATATAATGGGGCAAATAACACAAACCTCCCCTAAAGTTTGAGGAAATTATACTAATATCAAAGTTTTGATTAAATTACATTAACCTCTTTTGAAATTTCAAAAACTCAACAAAAATACATGTTACATCGACGATCAACAATACTAGCTAATTACTCACTGAGTAATTGATAAATCTCTAACTATGGTCTCGCCAGTTGATTAGTAAGTCACGATTTTTGGAACCACAGTCATGTCCTAGCCTGAAAGCTTATTTTTGACATGAAACATATAAAAATTATTACTGACCCGATCTGGTTAATATTATAACTTCGGGTTAACAACATGACTCAATATTAGGTCAACCTAATATCGGGTCATTTGCTAGCCTAAAGTTATAATTTTGACTCGATCGGCTCAAAATTATAACTTCGGGTTACTACATTACCCGATATTGGGTCAACCTAAACTGGGTCATATGTTGATGCAAACATCAATATTTCTACTTTTACTCATTCTCCTCAAAAACTAACCATCTAATTCCCTAAAAGCTCAATTGTAAACACTAACTTTTACCAACACCTAAATTTCTTCAATTTTTCTTCAAGTTTTTTTTTCCACACAAAGTAAAATTTAATATATATATATATATATTAATGAGATGGTTTAATTCTAATTAATTTATTAGGGGTATTTTGGATCACTTAGAGTACTTTTGCAATTGTTTTGAGTGAAAGGGTAATTATGTAAATAAGGTGCCAAAAAGGGTAATTTTGCTAAATCCACTTTCAAGAAATTCAATGAAATCTTTAGGAGAATGATAAGATTTATTACAGATTTCTTTTTCCACAAAAATCAATTTAAAATTCATCCAAATTTTATCTTAATCCATCACTTAAATGAAATCTATGAAGTCAATGACTTTTCGAATGCACCTAGATTTCATGGATTTCATATAAATCTGAATTGAATGCATCTAAATTTTATATAATTACATACCAATCTAAATAGAATACATCTAGATTTTAGGAGAATGATAAGATTTATTACAAATTTTTTTCTTAATTAAAATCAATTTAAAATCCATCCAAATTTTATCCATATCTATCATTTAAATAAAATCTATGAAATTAATCACTTTTCGAATGCACCTAGATTTAATTGGATTTTTTATAAATATGAATTGAATACACCTAAATTTTAATAAATTCCATACAAATGCAAATTGAATATACCTAGATTTTAGGAGAATGATAAGATCTATTACAAATTTCTTTCTTCATAAAATCAATTTAAAATCCATCCAAATTTATCCAAATTCATCACTTAAATGAAATTTACAAAATCAATGACTTTTCGAATGCACCTAGATTTCATTGGAATATTCCATATAAATCTGAATTGCATACACACAAGTTTTAATGAATTCCATAAAAATCTGAGTTGAATACACCTAAATTTTAGGAGAATGATAAGATTTATTACAAATTTCTTTCTTCATAAAAATCCATTTAAAATCCATCCAAAATTTATCCAAATCCATCACTTAAATTGAATCTCTCAATTGAATAACTTTTAAAATTTATCTAGATTTTATTACATTCCATACAAATCTAAATTGAATACATCCAGATTTTAGGAGAATGATAAGATTTATTACAAATTTCTTTCTTCATAAAAATCAATTTAAAATCCATCCAAATTTTATCTGAATTCATCACTTAAATGAAATATGTAAAGTCAATGAATTTTTAAATGCATCCATATTTCATTAAATTTCATACAAGTTTCAATTGAATACATCTAAATTTTATTGAATTCCATAGAGATCTAAATTGAATATACTTAGATTGCAATGAAATCCATTTAAATCTAGATTGGATACACCAAAACTTTTAAAATATTTTAAATTCTAATAAATTATAAATTGAATACACCCTTTTAAGATCTGCACAAGTAGAGATCTCCATTTCTCAATTAACTGGGAGCAAATAATCGTGAGTGCTCTCAACAAATATCTTTTTCAATTGTTTTTGCTTCTCTTGGTTCTAAATATTGCATGTCAAGCATCAATTTTTCAAATTCCAACAACGCATGTCAATATCAAAAATGAACTTGGTGCAGGGGTAGATCTCACAGTTCATTGTGAATCTAAAGATGATGATCTTGGATAGCATGTCGTCCCTTATTTTCAAATCTACTCGTTCCATTTTTGACCAAATATTTTCGTAGTACATGGTACATTATTTCATTGCAGATTTGCATGGAGACAAGAATCTCATTTGTTTGCTATATACGAAGAGTCAAAGGACTATTGTGAAGATTGTAACTGGAGTATAAGAGCTGATGGAGCATATTACTTGGATCAAGAAGTACATAAGGAATTTAAATATTCTTGGCCATCTTAATTATATTCAATTTTACTAAGTTTATTAGTGTGGCCTGTGAAGTTTCGACTTCTTCTCTTTAATAAAAATACAAGTCACAATAATTTATAGTTACTAAGCTACATTATTCCATTTTTCATGCTCAAGCTTTGTTTCTTATATAAGCATAAACTCAAGGCTCGAAAAGAATGTCCAATCAATTATAGCTTTCATTTTAGAGTTACATTTTTTTGAATTCCTTTATGTATTCAAGTGTGTTTTTTTTTTTTTTTTTTTTTTTTTTTTTGTCTTTTTACAATCTTACGCCTAATATGTTTTATTTTTTGGATTGTGGTAATATTGCGATCATTATAATATCATGTTTACACAAGTCAATCTGTTATGGTAATGGTACATTTAGAAGATAATTAAGATGGGTGGGGCAATAATATAATATCTAAATTGACTTGCCATTACAAAGCTGGTTTCATCCATCTATATAGAATTTGGATTTTAATTGCTTATTGCTTTTGGATCGGGAGTGCTTCTCCTATAGTTATTTATCTTCCATCTCCTATATCTATGTTAAGCGTCATTTTGTGGTAATATGATATAATTATAATAAAATATATATTCTTAGTATAAAGATATGTTACATTTATTGTCTAGGGGTATGTTTATATTTATTGTCTAGGATATATATGATTATATGTGACAAAAGCATTTTTAGTGAAAATTTAGGCCTCCAAATCTATATTTTTATTATTATTCTAGAGTGTCTTTTTATGTGTTTTTTCAGTGCTTTTCAGAGAATAAGTTTTGAAATGGTGTGTACACTTAATAGAAAGGATTCGACATGAAATCAAGCAAAAAAAAAATATTAGGTTTGGGTCTTGTTAAAAAAGTGGCATAATCATGGATTTTCGAGCATAAAAGATGGGTTAACTTGTGAGAGTTCGTGTGAAGCCATCCATTTTACTTATTTGAGCTACAATTTATCAAATTAAAGCTATGGATGTCTGGTTTCCATAGCAACTAATGGTTCTTCAATCAGAGGTTCGTAGAAAAAGATATGACCATTTTAGTGAGTAAGGGTCAGAGCTGGTGTGCATACCAGCGCGCTTACATCCCAAGAAGCATGCCCATCACCCAAGCGTGCACACCAACATGCTTATATTTCAAGAAGCACGCCAAGGAGCACCACTTGCTATCCAAATAGTGCCTAGCTTCATGTTTACTCACTAACAAGTGCACCAAGGGGCGTGGCACACTCTAACATTGGTTATTTTGTCATTTCACCCTCCATTCCAAGCCCTAGCTTTCACACACTTTAAAAGGGTTATTGAACCATGAATTTAAAAAGCTTTTGGAGTGGGAAGCAGCCCCTAAGGCTCTAATAACATCGTTTCACCATTCTCAAGCTTGAGGAGCAAAATCTACTCAATCTTTGCATTATTCAACAAGGAAAATGAGCTAAACAGGAAGATTTATCTTAAGAGGGAAAGAGAGGCACTCTTGGGAAGGAGCAAACTTCATTCCAACCCTAAAAGCTTTACTTTCTTTCTTTTATTTGTGTCTATTGTTGAAATATTGTGATGGTGCATTGTACGGTTGATTTTCCCTTTATATTCATGAACTAATTTGTTGTTTAGGATTGTAATGTAGCTAAACTATGTAGCTTGACTTATTATTTGTCATTGAAGCTTATTTCTCCATTTTAATTTTTTACTTTAATTGTGCTTAATGCTTTGAAATTGATTGATCACTAATTATGTGATTTAGTAACCATATTAAACTTGGAAAAGAAATGTATGTGTTAAGACCCCAATGAAAGTGACATGAGTAGTATAGGATAGGAATATACTTGTGTTGTTTGTGCAATCACCATTGAGTAATCTAAACTTAATGAACTTGACTTAGTTGATCCATATAGGAATATAGTGGATTAAGTGAGCTTGAACATGTCCACTAGACTATTGGAAGAAGCGCGTGAATAAATTAGGTATTACTTGATTGAGGATTAAATGGAGATAGAGTGAAAATTGTGAATGATTAAGTTGGGTGAATTAGTGAGGTAAGTTGCAATCCTAGAACTTTTACCCCATTAGTTTAGTTCTTTATTTTTAGTTGTTAATTTTAGTTTAGTGTTCATAAGTTTATTTCTCATTTTCGATAATTTGGAAAGTGTTAGAATTGAAAAAAGTTTAGTATTTAGCAAGTTGGTCATAATCCTCATGGAAATGATACTTTACTTCATCACTACATTACTTGTGAACCGTGTATACTTGCTGATGGGACCTACTCTAGATCCTCTAACTTAGACTTTAAAGGCCCCACCCAACACCCTAAAATCTGAAAGATTCTGCAGAGTGAACCCTTTTTAACTTTTCATATTTTCTAAATCTGGTTTATATATTGAAACACAGGTAGTAAAAATTTTTATAAAAATGGTCAGAGTTTCCTCAGTTTTATTCAAAATCTATCAGACTCAAAACCTACATAAAAGTTTATATACTTCTAAAATTTCATTTTCTCACTACCAAATGAACCCCCGGTCCACTTCAATCCATCCATAACCCAAACATCTCCATTGGCAAAATCAACAATATAAACTTTACTTTCAAAGCATACTAGAGATTTTGTAAAACAAAATTTACATGGATATGTGCTTTTATGTTTATAAAATAAGGTTATAATTTACACCAAACATTTGAATTAAAATATAGATACATAAACTTGATTATATAATATGAATTTGCAAAACATGTCAATATGCAAAGTATGCTCAGAGATGTCATCACCGTTTGGGACACCCTAATCCGTAGCAGGAGAATTGGTCATCACAGTACTAGGGCCTGCACTTAGAGAGGTTTTTAGAAAAACATAAAAGCAATGAGGATGAGCTAAAAGAGCTAAATGAGTTCATTAAATTTTTTCTACTATAAAAATTTTACTTTTCATAAAAATCACTCTCCCTTGCTTATAAACATTTTATTTCATAACAAGCATAAGATATATAAATTTGCTAACAATAAAATAAACTTTCTAAAATTAATGCCAAGCATAAAGTATAAGTATTTTATTAGAAATCACTAAACGGGTATTTAGAGTATATAACTCACTAAATGTCGTTTTTCTTTTGGAAATGATTTAAACTCAAAATATATCATTTCTATTGTTTGGTCTCTTTTCTAAATGCACCAACGAAAACCCAAGAAAGCTATAACTCCCATGACGACTAACTAGCATCGTACGATGTGAGTGGGATCACAAGGCGACTAAACTAGTGCCACTCAATATGACATCACGTGGTGACTAAACTAGCACCGTTCACTGTAACTCTAAAGACATCTCACTAGCTATGTCGTGGAATTTGACATCGCCACACATAGTGAGGTAACACCCCATAAGTTTAGAGGGCGATACAACTTACTGGCTAGACTCAATCTACCACTGTTAGTGACATGCCCCTCTCACACTTGCGTCTTTCCCTACATGTACAGGGTATTCCTGTAAGTCCCAAAATTTTATGAATATTATTTTCGAAGGAATAATATTTTCAGAAAAATAGTATTTTTGGAAGAATAATACTTTTAAGTGAATAGTATTTTCAGATTACTAATATTCGGATGAATTGTATTTTTGGATGAATAGTGATTTTTCTGAAAAATGGAATAAGTGAATCACAAGTTCCGGAATAGGTATTAGGGTATAATGAAACTAAAATGGAGTGAAAATGAGTCTGTTTGAATAGTTTTCAAGGGCTTTGAAAGTTATGTACAAAAATCCTCTTATGGACGAAAATATGGATATTATCGATCAAACTCCGTTTGAATTTTTTTAAGCATGGGATTGAGTATTAGGACACCCAATTAGAGTATTACATGGTCAATTTGATGATTAGATGACCATGAAATATTTTTTTGTAAATTATTTATAGATAAATGGGAATAATTCGGAATCCGATTGAAAATTCGAAAGGATTTTCAAAAAATTTCAAAAATTTAGAGAAGTGACAAAATGAGCATTAAAATACTCGATAAGCATTTTAGAAACCTAAATTACACTTCCAAAGGAAATTTAGATTGAAATGGAATCAATCCAGAAATCACTAGAAGCGATTCAATGATTTTACAAAAAGCCAAAAGGGGATATAGGATGACTTTTAAGAGTGACCAAGGTTACTGTGAGTATGTAGGAAATCCAAATATAGGCTCCAGAGAATTTTGCTAGAATTTTGAAAAAATACCGAAAAAGTCGAATTCGGGTGTTTCGGAAAGTCCGAATGGATAAAGATAAGAAAGAATAGACATATGGGACAAGCAACCCATGGAAATGTGACACTTGACAAAGAGATAAGAATGAGGACACTTGTCAAGTTTCCAATGGATAGCAATTTGATAATTTTATGAAAAGTAAAGGGTCAAATTGATATTTTGACATTTTTAAGGGATAAATTGGTAATTTTGAAGGACATATATATATATATAAGAAGCCATGAAATAGATGAGAAGAGGTGTGTGGTCAGTCAAGAAGCCAAAAACCAAAGGAAGAATAGAAAAAGAAAAAGAAAAGCCGTGAGAAGAAAATGAGAAGAAGGAAGAAGAAGAAGAAGAGGAGAAGACCAAGAGTTTCAAGTAAATTCATCCACCTCTTGCTCTCATCAACATCAACCCATAGCCAAGAAGAATTAAAGCTATTAAGTGAGTGAAATTTAATTGAATTTATGGTTAGTGTTTAGGAAATTTAATGGATTTTTATGGTTTGATGATATCTTGAGTTATTGATGGAATTTTTGACATGAATAGAGGTCGATTATCTTCAAATCAAGCTTGAAAGTGGAAGGAAGTTCAAAGTAAGAGTTGGTCAAGGTTGTTAGTGAGGTAAGAATTAGGGTTTTGATGATTTATGGAAATAAGTTTAATTTAGTTGATTATTTTTTATGTTAGATGTTATTTGAGATGTTATGGTGATGTTTGATGCAATTAAAATGAAGAAAAGTGAATTGAATGGATTTATATGAATTGATGGGGTGGATGGCAAAAAGGGGGTGTATGTTGAGATGTGATTAATTTTTTTATGTTTGTTGAATTTGAGTGATGATTTTAATGATTTTAACATTGTTGGTTGAAAGAGAATTAAAGAAAATGATGATTTGGTGTGAGTTTGAATTTTTATTAGGATAAGGTTGAATATGTTTTTAATTGAATCCATGGAGTTGATGATGTTAAGTGGTGTTTTTGTGTGATTTATGGTGAATGAAGATCAATGGAATGAAAATAAATGAAATTGGTTGAGGTTAGTGTGAAAGTGATTAACTGTATGGAAAATGAAATTCTATTAGAATGGGGTGTATATGTGTATTGGGTTGATATGAAGATGTTTGTTGTGCTTTTGTCACATTTCAAATGAAGTTGAATGAATATAAATCAAAAGAATGAAGAAAATGGAATGGAATGCATGATAGGGATGGATGGCCAAAAGAAGAAGTTTTGAATTGTGGTTGATTTTTGTTAGTTTAATGTATATTGTGTGAGATTTAATTAAATTTAAGTTGATTGGTGGAAAAAGAATTGAAGAAATTGATGATTTTAAATGAGTTGGGTATTTCATTAGAATAAGGGTGTTTATGAATTTCAAATGACAAGTATGTTGAATTAAGTTCAAATTGATCCAAATAGATTAGTTGTAATAGATTTTATGTTAATGTATAAATTGTAAGGGGAGGTGGAAGCGAGAATGGAGCCATACGAAATTGTGCAAATGGTGGAAGAGTAAAGCTATGAGTGGAAGTTTTTATTAAATTTCGAATAGTTTCGTATGAAGTTGTATATTGTAGTTTTGTGAGTGATTATTTTTTTTAAAGCTATTTTTATGAGTTTCATCGATTATATTTGATTAATTTACTTGGTGAATGGAGAATTTCAATACATTGCCAGTAAATTTTCATTCAAATATTATAGTTATTCTTGAGAGTGGAAAGTTTTAGTTTATTTCCATTTAATTTCTTATTAAGTTTTTATAATATATTACCGTGAGTTGAGAACTTTTTTAAAAGTTTATGAGCTTTATTTGATGATAATTAGTGATTGCAAAACTTATTTCAATTCTAAGTTATGATATTGACTAAATTTTTAGTATGTTAGCATAATTTTTATGATGTATGTGAGCTTTTATTTTTACGTTATAAATTTATATGATTTAGTAATAAAGCAAATTATTAAGCTTTAGGCTTTTGCCTTAAAAAGATTATGATTTTATTAAATGTATTAGTTTTTTACATTTTAAGTATTTAGCAAAAGAATTGCTTTTAGTGTGTTTTTTAGACACAACATGTTTTAATGTGGTAGCATCTTTGTTTCGAGTATTTTAAAGAAGTTAACTTATGATTATTTTTATTTCCCAAGTAAATTAGTGATTGTAGTATGTTTAAGTGAAAGAAAATAATGTTAGCATTTCAAAAAGTAAAAGAAAGTTCTCAAAGGGCAATGGACCACTCGTGATAGAAAATATGGAATTGACGGAAAATATACAAAAGAAAGTTAAAGACCCGGTCGTAGAGTCCTATGTGTGTGTGGCAAGTATTGGAGGCATGTCACTAGTATTGGGGGAATAAATGACTCGTTCCACCAAAAGTTATCAGAGTTGGGGCTGAGTCTATCGAGTCACCTCCACACATGTAGGGTAATATCTCACACCACTTATGCGATGTAGCATTCTGCTTTGTGATGGTGGGAGGTCTTTTAGAGTCATGGTGAGTGACGCTAGTTTAGTTGTCACGTGACGTCACATTGCACGATGTTAGTTTAGCCAACATGTGACTAGATTTTACTTACATCGTACGACGCTAGTTTAGTCGTAATGTGAGTTTATAGCCTCCTTAGGTCCAATTGGTGTATTTTAGAAAAATGGCCAAGCAAAAACATTTATAGATTTTAAAGTTTGATGAAAATTCAGTATTTTATACTTTATGTATTTTCTAGTCATTATGAGAAAAGTTTTTATAGTTTATACTTGGCACGAATATAGAAAGATAAATTTTAAAGTTTGATGATATTTTAGAAATCTGTACTTTATATAATTTCTAGCCATCACAAGTGAAGTTTTCTCATTTTACGCTTGACATAAATGTAGAAAAATGATTTTATTTTAAGTAAATTATCGATTTTATGATCCGAAAAGATTTAGAAAGAAATTATTTTAAATGATTAGTGAAGAACTTATGATCAATTTTAGTATATTATATATTTTTGGGAGGTATTTTAGAAAAAGAAATTTTAGTAGAGAAAGATTATTCACCACTCACTGAGCTCCATTAGCTCACATTTTCCACTTTGTTTGTGAAAAACCTCTTCAGATGCAAGATCAAATACCCGTAGTGCCAGATCTTCTACACGGGACTACGCAAGCCAGCTTCGACATGATGCTTATTGAGATATTGCGTTTTATGAATGTATATATTTATAAAGAATTTTGATGTATATAAATGGTAAAAAATGTTTTAGAATTTTTATCGAAATTTTAGTTTCAATAAAATGATTTTGAGTTTATAATAATTAAAAGCATGATTATGGTTGGATTGTAGAAAATAATTTTAGGGTTTGAGGCCCAGAAGTTGAGAATTGATTTGCTATAAAAGTGTTTAAAAGTATTGTTGGATTATTGGGTTGTTGGGTCGGGTCCACCCAAGATGATCCAAACCCATGACCCGATCCAAATCTATTTGAATTGGATAAGATTGAATAACCGCTGGCGGTTATTGGCGGTTATCAGAAAATAACCGCCACCTCTATAAATTCCTGAGGAATTTCATTTGTTTAGATAATGATGAAAAATCAATTCCAGAAACCATACATACATCATACTACACATATGAGAGAAAAGAGAAACAAATGGCAAGGCAAATTACACTGTGATTTGAGGTTTCTTTCCGTCTATGTGATTGGAATCCGACCAGTTGAACAATCCAAGATCCAGGGCAATTTCCACTGCGTAGAAACGGGTACGCTTTCGGTTTCCGTATTACTGTTTTATTCAATTTATATAATGCTATGAATTCTTTCATTGGTATCAGAGTCCCTTTAGGGTTGTTTGCTGGTCATTAATCTTAGTTATACAATTAAAATTGCCATGAAACTTGATTTTTTGGGCTGAAAACTAAGATATAGAAATATGAACCCCGAAACTTCCATGCATGATAACTCCCTGGTTAGACTTCCGTTTTTTGTGATTCAAATTTTATAAGAAAATAGACTTCAAGACGAATCATTAGCAATTTGAATCACAAAATTTCGTTGTAAAACGAAGGAGAACGAATCAAAACAAGTTTGGGATTGAAATCTGGAGCGAAAACGGTCGCCGAGGAGAAGCAAGATGGGCGGGTGTAATACACGCGTCATGGCGGCGCGTGACGCTCTGGGCGACACGGACCCTACAGCCACGCAAGCGCCATGCTGGCGACACGCATGCGCAACCGCAGCGGTTACGCCACGTGGTGAACGTTGAATGGCTAAATGATGACGACGTTGTAGCTCTGGAGGACGCCACGCGTCTGATGACGTCAGCGCGATGCTTGCAGGCGCGTCAGAAGCAGTTCCGGCGCGTGGCCGACGCAGCCCGAGCGTGTGGCTGCTCGACCGGCGCGTGACGGACACGCGCCGCCACCGGCTGCCGTCGGCGAGTTTTCCGGCGAATTTTTTTTTTTCCCTATTTTTGCTCCTCTTCTCATCCTAATTAATTATTCGCTTGAATTGTGAGCGAAATAATATTATTTGATTGATTTCACTCTATAGGGAGTTAATTTTAAAAAATGTTTTAGTTTTTAAATTAAATTTTATTTAATCTAAAATTAATCATGCATGTATTTATTTAGTTTTAGGTTATACCATGCAATTTTATAGGGACTGGGTCAACTCATTTTGACGATGAGTTATCTGATGATATGATTATGATCATTGTCCTATCAGATGACGAGGAGATTACTGATATCTCAAATATTGACCAGTACCTAGAGATTATATAAATCTCAGATGATTTGTAGAATTTTGAGATCAAAATATATATATATATATATTTATATCTTGGATAATAAAATGACAGAGGTCATAAGGATTTTGATTAAGAGATGTCTGAGAATATAAAGATCTCAAATTATGCTATTTAAATTGTGGGTGTCCTAAAATCTTTTAGAGAATGATATTAGGATTGCTTTGCGCAAAACACTTACATATATGGTTTAGTGAATATTTGGAAATTGGATGATGATGGGTAGCTTGACTACTTTTTCGATTCCTGTCCAAAGATTCTTTAATCATATTTATGAGTGTATAGTTGCTGCAATATTTTTAATGAAATGATAGTGGATGTGCTAGTACAGACATAGACAGATATAGATCAAAAGTCTCTAAGTAGAATTAATGTCATTTGAGACAATAGTATGTGCTTCGATAATAATAGTTGTTGAACTGAATAAATGTGACAAATTAAATAGTGATAACTATGATATTTGACACCATAAAATTCAGTATATCCTAAAGGAGTAAGAAGCCCTCGAAACCCTAACCAATACCATGGTTAAACCCAAACATGGTACTTTTGCTCAACATAGAAAAGATGTTGAGGCTTATCAGGCCTTCTAAGATATAGAACAACATTGCTCATATAATGATGTTGTCTTGTATGGCTGATGACCACATGTGCGCGAACAAAGAATATAGATGACACTAGACATTTGGCTGACTTTGAAGACAAATGTGGTGGGACATCAACCATTAAGCTGAGGAGATTCACAATCAAGTTTGATACTTATCAGAAGCATTGGGATTACAATCTAATGAAGCATCTGTGAGAGAAGTCAAACATGATATATGAGTTGAAATCTGTGGGTCATGCCTTAACTAGTGAGCAGTAAGTATAAGTGGTAATCCGGTCTCTCCCAAATAATTGAAAAACATGATAAATCAACATGACCAACAACGATAACATCAAGTCGTTTTGATGATATCTCATGTCATGTTAAACTCGAAGATGAGCGCCTAGAGGCGGCTAATACTTCAAGTTAGCTTTATTTGGTTAAGTCCAATATGCGCAAGGGTTTAGGCTCTCAGCGCAAGAAGAGATGAAAGAATATAAGTTGGAAGAAAGAGAAAGAGAATCCCAAAATCCAACATGGATGAGATCGAAAAACACAAGAAAGTTAAACATGGTAATGCAAGGAAGGACAAGAGTTAGTTAAAGTATTTCAACTGTGGCAAGATGGGTCATTTCACCCGTGAATGCATTGAGCATAAGAAGGAGACTTAAAAGCCACGAACTACGTAGCTAGAGACAGAGGAGCATTTGTAGAGTACCGTCGGATCAGGCGAGGAACAAAATGGATCTATATGAGGAACAACTTAAAAGAGATTGGCACCTACAAAGTGATTCTGTGAGGTGGCCAAGTGTTATATCTCCATGATATCCTGTATGCTCTAAAGATTCGGCTAAATCTTGTCTCTGTACTTGTCATTCTAGGTTTAGGATATAATTTAACTTTTCATAGCAACTGTTTGAAGATTTATCTAAATTCAGTGAGATTAGGCACCGAATATCTGATGGATGGTTTTATCGTATTAAATACCGAATTTAATGGTACTATTAATACGATGATTGTTTTTCATTAATCACTTTTACTGATGTTGCCAATATTGATGTTCATACTTGGCATGCTAGACTAAGGCATATGGGCCAGAATCGAATGAATAAATTGCCCAAAGAGGAATTTTAAGATTTTCCTAATACGATAAATTTGCCTTTATGTGAAAGTTGTCCAGCAGAAAAACAACTAGAAAACCATCTGGAAAAGGAATTGAGGCTGAGAATCAATTATAGTTAATTCATTCTGATATTTGTAGACCAATAAATGTGAGCGCTAGAAATTATAGCAATCATAGATGATTACATATTTTGGTCATATCTATCTGATCTCCCATAAATCTAAAGTATTAGATTGCTTTAGAATATATCTAAACTTGGTAGAGAAACAGTTAGATAGAACTGTTAAGGTCTTGCGAACTGACCGAGAATAAGATATCTTTCTGAATAATTTGAAACATTATGTCTTGAGAAAGGTATTGATATACAATTGACCATTCCTAGGATTCCGCAACAAAATGGTGTAGCGGAAAGAAGGAATAAAACATTATTAAAGATTGTAAGATCTATGATTGCACAAGCAAACCTCTCAATATCTTACTGGGAGATGCGCTATTAATAGCTGCTTACATTTTGAATAAGGTCACTACCAAATCAGTAACTTCCATACCCTATGAATTATAGACAGGTAGGAAACCTGAACTTACTTATATGCGACCATGGGGGTGCGCATGATATGTGCATATTTTTTTTAGTAAACATGAAAAGTTGGGTGCTAAAAGAAATAAGTGTATCTTTATTAGATACTCCAAGTACTCAAAAAGAATATGTATTCATAGAAGAAAACTCAAATGGAAGCATTACTGAATCAGAGTCACTAGATATGAAATTCTTAAAGAATAAGTTTCCTAGTAGAGGTGAAGTTGAAAAAGAATTTCAATGTTACGTGTTGAACAATTCGGACAATGTTCCAAATCCGAACACTCAACTAAAGGAAGATAGAGAGTTATTTGAATACTCTATCCCTAGTGGGAGTGATAAAGCTATTGGAATAGTTTATTCATTTATTCCCAGTGGGAGCGAAGAGACTAACAAGTTAGTGCTCTCAAATAAATTAACTCGTAGAAGTAACTGTAAGGTTATTCCTTATTGTCAATTTGAGATTGAGGAGAAACTTTTATGCTTACTTCACATAATTGTGATGAGCCAAAGAATGTGAATGAGGCTCTCAATTCACTTGCTAGAGATTTTTAGATTAAAGCCATACAATAAGAGATGGAGTCAATGGAGTGCAACCATGTCTGGGACTTGGTTAAATTATCGTCTGATCGAAAATCCATTGGAAATAAATGGGTTCTCCGCATTAAGTGTCAGGAAAATGGCTCAATAGAGAGATACAAGGCGAGATTAGTAGCAAAAGGATATACTCAACAGAAGAGTATAGACTATGAAGAAACCTTCTCCCTTATAATAAGGTTTGCTTCCATCCGCCTTATATTAGCTATCGTTACACACATGAACCTAGAATTGCATCAGATGGATGTAAAGATAATATTTCTCAATGGAGAACTGGAGAAAGAAATTGACATGGAGCAGTCAGTGAATTTTGTTTCAAAAAAGGATCAAGAGCTGAAAGTATGTAAGCTCATGAGATTGATCTATGACTTGAAACAATTCTTGAAACAATTCTTCAGATAATGGTACCTCCATTTCCATGAGACGATCACGTCCTATGGATTTCAAATGACCAAAGAGGACCGTTGTATGAATGTTAAGCTGGTAAAAGATAAGTTAATAATACTATCTTTACACGTGGACGATATTCTATTGGCCGAAAATGACAACAAGTTTAAGGTAACCATAAAGTGATGGTTATCCTCAAATTTCAAGATAAAAGATATGAGAAAGGTTACCTATATTTTAAGAGTTAAAAAGAATCAATAGAGATCGTTTAAGGAGAATTTTGGCTTCGTAACAAGAGCCATACATCAAAAGATTCTCGAACGATTCTATACAGCTGATTGTAAGCCTATGGGTAATCTCATCTCAAAATGGTCAAACTCTTTGTCATGAAATATGTCCAAAGACTCCATAAAAGCGTGAAAGAATTGAAAGAATCCTTATTCTATACCATCAGAAGTCTCATGCATGTTATGATGTGTACGAGACTTGATATTTGCTATGTAGTTAGACTGATTAGTAAATATCAATCTAATCTTGGATAGAAATATTAGATTGTTGTGAAAAGAATTTTAGAAAGGGACTGCTGATTACTCCCTGTATTATCAAGGTGGTAATATGTGTTTAATTGAGTATCTAAATGCTGATAGGGTAGGTGATTTGGATAAGCAAAAATTTGCATCTGGTTATGCATTTTTTGCTTAACCAATGTGCTATCTCTTGGAGTAACAAGAATCTATCATGCATTACGCTGTCCACCATGGAAGCTGTATTCATAGCATGTTCAGCTGCAGTCTATGAAGCAGTCTGACTCAAGAGATTCTTGAAGAATCTGAATTCAAAACTAATGTGAAAAAGTCAATTACTGTATACTGTGATAGTTAGGCAACAATTGTCTATACTAAAGATACGAAATGTCACAATAAATCGAAGCACATAGAGACTAAGTATAATTTCGTCAAAATATAATGACGAAAAGAATGTAACAATTTAGTATGCATCTACACATGAGATGGTATTGGATCCACTCATAAAAGCTATGACAAGAGATATATTTATATCACATACTAGGTCTTTGAGTTTGTGTAGATTGTGATGTTACAATTGTTACATTAAGTTATATCTGTTTTATGATTAGATACGTCATTTTGGTTATATAAAGCTAGCATATATTCATTTGACATTGATTATATATGAAAGTATGTCGTCAGATTTTGAGATTGGTATTCTTACACGTACAATCGCCTTGGTTGCTAAGAGAGTAAGCTAAGATGAGACACATATATTTTTAGAGAATAAAAATGAAGTTGTTCTCTTAAGGGCTTGAAATATATGAAATGTCGCCTTGATTGTAGTCAAGATGAGGTTCCACCTAAAATTAATTATTGAACCGCTCATGATGTATCCCCACTATCATGAAAATCTGATTAAACCAGATGTGAGTTTCTCGATAATAGATGCCAGAAAGGGCAAGCTTTGGAACTCAGGTTAAGCACTAGAAAAACGTTTGAACTAATATCTGTACAGTAAATAATCTCAATATAAAAGACATACGCGTCCTTATTAAATGATAAGATTCACTGTAACATGCATTTCATACCGCGTGTGCTTATAGTGACCGACATGGAAAATGAGTGAATTTATCCCTAATTTCTCGTTGTGTAAGTTCCATTGAAGTTTATATAAAACTTCTACCTATGTTCTCAATGACTGTTCACTTTGTCTAAAAGTAATGAGGTGATATTTGTATCATTAGTATGTCTTCTATGGCTATGATGATGCGGCCTATGTGACATTACTATGACGTCAGTCATTTTTGTTGACCGAGAGACGAAAGTGAGACAGGAAGATTTAATGAATTTTATTTTGTTCCTATAGTTACTAGTCGCGACTAATTGCAATTTGGAATTGCAATTGTGATTATATGGAATATTGGAGGATCGAGCATGTTAAGGGATTAAATATGCTCGAGCAAATAAAATCCCATTAAATCTAGGACATTATAATGAACAAATTTACAATCTCTTGTATAGCAGTACAATTGAGATTTGAAAGACAAGCCACATTGTATCTATTATTGTTCATAGGTCACACGGTGTATTTGCCTGTATGAATGCCTGTACTCCTTATCATAAAGGGGTCACCAGTGTTTTCTCTGTGAGTTCTATTTGGCTCATCTTGTGTGAGTGGGAGATGTTGGATTATTGGGTTGTTGGGTCGGGTCCACCCAAGATGATCCAAACCCATGACCCGATCCAAATCTATTTGAATTGGATAAGATTGAATAACCGCTGGCGGTTATTGGCGGTTACTGGCGGTTATCAGAAAATAACCGCCACCTCTATAAATTCCTGAGGAATTTCATTTGTTTAGATAATGATGAAAAATCAATTCCAGAAACCATACATACATCATACTACACATATGAGAGAAAAGAGAAACAAATGGCAAAGCAAATTACACTGTGATTTGAGGTTTCTTTCTGTCTATGTGATTGGAATCCGACCAGTTGAACAATCCAGGATCCAGGGTAATTTCCGCTGCGTAGAAATGGGTACGCTTTCGATTTCCGTATTACTGTTTTATTGAATTTATATAATGCTATGAATTCTTTCAAGTATTTTTGAAACTTTTGTAGGGTGGCATGTTTAAAAAATAGTCGTTATGTTATCTGAATTTTCATAAATCCGTTTGTAAATGGTTGAAATAAAAAGAAAAGAAAAAAAAATTCCTTACGTTTTCGTAGTTTAAAAAAAGTTTAGTAAAGTACAGAAAAGATTTAGAAAAGTATATGACTTAGCTTCACGGAAACTTCCCAGCTGAATTAGATATCCGTTGAGGGCTATCGAGAGGTTATCAGGAGGTGGCCTAAGGAATGGAGCCTGTCAATTCCGACTGGATTTAATTCTACAATTTTGTTGGTTTTGGGTATGCCATTGGCTTTCGAAAATTTACTTGATATATTTTAGAAAACTAAACTAAAATACTTTTGCTAAAAACATGAAATCTGTTTAACATAAAATTATAATAACTTGCAATTTATTTCTTTTATAAATCATAAAATTTAATAACGCTACAACTTTGAATTCATAATTCAATAATACATCAAATGCATTCATTTCTTTTCAATCTCTAAAAATACACATACTAATAAGTAAAATAAATTTCTTAACTGTTTAAATTGATGTTTAAAGCAAACTGAAAGTAGGATTTGATAAAAATATAATTTTTATACTCACACTTTGCTTTGTTCTTTGCTAGGAAGATTTTCAAAGGTTCTCCCTTGCTTCCCTCACTTCTTCTCCACCTATAAAAGACATTCTAAGTCAGACTTTACCAATTCTAACAATATAAAATGCATTTTATCGGTTTTAGTTCATCTAACTCAATTTGCCATTATTCTAACGACTAACTTCATATCTTGGTTCCAACTTGATAATGGCCCTAAAATTCCTTCTTCTTTTCATCATTCCTACTTAATCCTACCTAGAAACATAACTAGCATCATGTAAATATTTTTAGAATGATTGAATTGGATTTTGGGTCAAAAATGACCCCCTTTGGCCGAATGGTATCTAGCCACCAATCCTTTGATTTTCTTTCATCCATTTTTTATTTTAACCTCCTCCTAACTCTCCATTAACTTATCCCAAGTGTTAGATTGAGTAGTTATAGTCATTTGATAATAAACTCTAGCCAATACCCTTAAATTTCAAATACTAACTTAGTGAAATCTTCAAATTTTTCACATTTCACCTTCACATTTCTTATCCTTAAAGTTTTTATACTCACATATGCTTAATTACATCCATATTTCAATGAAAATGCCTCAAGGCAATTGAATCACATCCTGCATGTCAAAACTCTCACATGGTCGAACCTAACATCATGCACTCACTTCATTTCATTTTTCATTTACACATTTTCCTTAATGCTTCCATATTCTTATCATGCATGGTATCCACTCAAATGCATCAAATATCAAATGGTTCCTCATTACTCTAGGTTGGCCAAAAATACACATGCATTCATTCCACTAGTTTCTTTCCATTTCTTAACATAATTAAGATCATAAACACATCCTTATACCACTAATGCCCGAACATTTTCCAATTTAAGTTCTCATCAAGAAATCTTATGGAAACCCTAACTTTAACACACTAACTTTCATGACCTAAACTTTTTCAAGCTCCCTTTCATTTCTAAACTCAGTTCGGTGTAATTAACTTCTAAACATCTCAAAACTTTCATCAAATATCATTCAATCAATAAACTTGTAAAAACCCATAAATTTCCTCAACAACTAACCATAAATTCAATTAAATTTCACTCATCTAATAGCTTTAATTCTTGTTGGTTATGGGTTGATGATGATGAGAGTAAGAGGTGAGTGAATTTGCTTGAAATTCTTGGTCTTCTCTTCTTCTTCTTTTTCTTCTTCCTTCTTCTCATTTTCTTTCTCTCAATTTTTCTTTCTTTTTCTATTTCTTCCTTCAGCTTTTTGCTTCTTGACTGGCCACACATCTTCTCTCATCTATTTCATGACTCCTCATATATATAGCCTTCAAAATTACCAATTTACCCTTAAAAATGTCAAAATATCAATTTGACCCCTTTACTTTTCATTTGTCAACTTTTAAGTGGCCCACTTGTTATTTTATCCACCACAAACTCATTCAAGCTTATCCTTTAAGCCACATGTCACTTTTCCATGGCTTGCTTGCCCCACATGTTTATCCTTTCCTTATCTCTTTTAATGCGACTTTTCCAAAACACCCGAATTCGGCTTTTTTGGCACTTTTTCAAAATCCTTTCAAAATTCACCGAAGCCTATATTTAGACTCCCTACATACTCCTGGTAACTTTGATGACCCTTAAAATTCATTTTATGCCCCTTAACGGCTCTCTGTAAATTCACTGAATCGTCTCTAACGATTTCTGGATTGATTTCTTTTCAATCTGAATTACTTTCGAAAAGGTCATTTAGGTCTCTAAAGTATTTCTTGAGTATTTCAACATTCATTTTGACACATTGCTAAAATTTCAGAATTTTTCGAAAATCTTTCCGAAATTTTTGGTCGAATCCGAGAATGATTCCAGTTCTACTCAAACGAACTCATTCTGGCTCTGTTTCAATTTCCCTAGATTCTATTTATCATTCTGAAGATTTTCGACTTCCTAAGATCTCACTTGAAAATTTCACTATTCATAGAATTACTATTCACCTAAAATCACTATTCATCCTACAGTATTATATTACGAAAATGAAAAATTCGAGGTTTTACACTTGCACTGGTTTCTTATGTGTGCATCATGTAAACTTAGTGCGTACCTAGAAATTAGCTAATAATATGTTAAACATTATCTAAGTTCTAATTGGTAGAAGATAAATTATTTTACATAGCTGCAAGTTATATGAAAGATAAATTATTAATTCAATTGATATACTTTTTCAAAACAATATGTATATTCAATTCACATGAGCTAGCCAAAAATTAATCACATGACATAAAGCCATGAACAAAGTGGAATCATACTGTACATTCTCTTATGAATATTAATGTTATGTTTGTTAGCTAGGATAGGATGGAATTGGATAAATCTTTTGTTCAATCCAATGTTTGTTGAGGAGGTGGGATTTGCTAAAATTTAATCTCATCTGCTCTTTTATTCTACTTGAGTGAATAAATAGGTGGGATTGATTTATCTCAGTCAAATGTCCCTCTTTTTTTTTTCTTATCTTTTCTTTCTTCTTATATCTATTTATTTTATCAATGATTTGTGTTTAAGATTTTTATTGATTTATTTCTTTTTGTAGTTATTAATGATTAATGGTTTATTTCATTTTATGAACTCAAACCAACCCATATTAATTTGTTTGGTTTGATTGGGTTGATCAATTTAATTGTTTGGGTGCCCATCCTTAAGTTTTATGTTCAATTATGTTTTTTGCACTCATTTTTCTTAATTGAAGTACCACTTGTAGCGTGGGTGACTCAAATTTGAGTTATTACTAAGTTGAATGAGAGTTTTGTATTACCAAGTCATATTAGGTGATGATAAGTGTAAACCCTCTATTTTTATTAGTGTACGGATACCTAGGAATCGTCCCTAAGTGGTGATTAGAGATCCTAAATTAATTATGGAGACGCTTAAGGTCATAGAGAACCCATTGGAATTGATTTAAACTCAATTGGAGATTAAACGGGAAGTTAAAATGATAAATGGAATTGAATAAAGTTTAATGTGAAAAGGGACTAAAGTGAAGATAACTTTTAATAATTGTGGTCGTAGTAAGATTTAACTATAATCTAAGGGATGAGAATTTAATTGTCTTAGGGCGTAAGTGGAATTATTGAGACTTGTGTGGAGGAAAATAGAAGCCAAGAAATATGTTGACTTTTAAAAGTGAAAAGCAAACCAGAAGCTTCTCTCTCTCGCGAGAAAGAAAAAAAGAAAGAAAAGGAAGAAGAAAAGAGAGAAGAAAGGAAGAAGAAGAAGAGAAGAAGAAGAAGAAGAAGGAGAAGCCATCACCGCCGTTCAACGCCGCCATCCAGCTGCAAACGGAGGACAAAACTGCAGCAAAATCAGATCCGATCAACGCTGAAGAACAAGCTGAAACCGCGACGAAACAGCCCCAATCAACGCCGATGAGCTGCCCCATCCCAACCTGCACCAAGATCAGCTCAAGCTAGACCTGAATGGAGCTGAAACGGAGCTGATCCAGCGGCCAAAACAGCTCCCGCGCGTGCAGATCGGACAGCAGATTTGTGGCCAGAACAGCCGCAAATCGCGGCAGAACCAAGGGGGAAAGAGAGAGAGGAAGAGAGGGGAAGAAAAGAGGAAGGAAACCAGCCCAAACCCAGCCCAGATCCATCCCAAAATCAGTCTAAAACCATCCCAAAAGCGAAGTCAACGCGATAGAAAAAGGGGTGAGTTGTTTGAGTTCGAAAATGATGATTTTTGTTGGTATATGAGTTGATTTGAGATGGGTTTTGTTGTGATTTGTTGGTTGATTATTTTTAAGTGAAAACAAGTTGAAAAATAAGTATTTGAGGTTGATAAGGAGTCTAGAAAACCAAGAAAATACCAAAGATTCAAAGAGAAACCAAAAACGCGCGTAAACTAGTTTTATGGGCAATTTTGTAAATTGACCCATACGGCGTCCGTTGAGAGTTCGGATGACCCTAATGAATTTGATTAGGCGTATTTCAGTTGATAAAAGTCGGAGATTTGATTAAGGAATCAAAATAGAGAGATTACGCCTAAAAATGGTCAATTAGAGACGATGGTGTAGTTTTTAATTATTTTGAGTTTACGGAGGTTGACGCAAGCGTAAATTTATATATATATATATGTTGTGTAGGTGACGAGCGATCCGGTGGAGCCAGGGAAGAGTGCTAGAGCGCAGTTTTAGAGGCTTCCGAGAATCTATTCGGAAGTGATAGCTAAAGGTGAGTGTCAAACTGATTTTTTATACGTTTTTGTTGATTTGATAAATGAATGGATGTTTCATGCATGTTTTGATATTTTTGATGAAAATGAAATATGATTTGAATGATAAATGGCACGGTAACTGATGATATGATTTTGTGATTTCATGAAATAATGGTTTCATGTTTGAATTGCTTATATGTGAAATGGATTGAAAATATGAAAATAAAACCTATGGCTTTCCATATAGTATCATATAAGTATGGTCTGGGTAGAGTACCTGAAGCGTGCATTGGTAGAGTAGTAGTGTCAGCATGTTATTAACTATACTAACCGCGGGAGATACCCGCAAAGAGTCGTGTCAGTCACATGTTTAAGAGATTAGCCCAATGCACGTGAAAGGTATATTATATGCTAGCTTACCCGAGCGAGACATAGTCTGCTCTGTAGCGATGCAGGATTCCGCTGCATGACCTGGAAAATGAGCGATGCAGGATTCCGCTCCATACTAGGGGGCTATGAGGCACGGGTCACTATAGGTTGACGGGAGCCGGATTGGTTGGCAGGACACCTTCGAGCGGAGTCGGACCATATCCGGTTTATGATAATGAAAACGACTGGTTGGCAGGACACCTTCGAGCGGAGTCGGACCAGTTCGTTTCATTAAAAAGAAAAAAAAAGAGTTTTAGAATAAAAACCCCGCAACCATAGGAGATCCCTTTATGAAATTGAAAACCGTGCAATATATGTTTTATATTAATAATGCATGAAACTTGATTGTAAATAAATGAATTTGAAAATGTTTTAGGGAGGTTTTTATAAAGTATGATTTTAAATGATAATATATGACACTCACTGGGCTTTTAAAGCTCACCCAATATTTTCTGTATTTTTAAACAAACCTCCCAGGCACAGGTACCATAGCTGCGGATTTCCCCGGACGACATTAGGCAACCGCGGCGTCAGTGTTAATGTGATTTCCCAATTACCTTTTGGTTTAATGTTAAGTGATGTAAATATTTTGTTAGATCCACATGGTTTTGTAAATGTTATTTTGTGGATTTAAATTATGTTTTGAAGTAAATTGATGCATGACATAGGATTTTATTGATAATAAGTTCATAAATTGAAACTTGAAATGGTGGTTGTGATTGTGTTGGAAAATGAGAGCCTGAGGCTCCGTAGTTTGGGGGAAATTGTTTTTATGATTTTAGAAGTGTTAAAATTTATTATTTACAGGGTGGCAAGTCCGAAAAACAGATGGGATGCTGCCCAAATTTTTATAAAATATTTTGTAAAAGTTTTAAAATAAAAAAGAAAAATTTCCCCATCGTTTCCGCTGTTTTCATAAATGTTGAGAAAGAATATGGCTTAGCTCTGCGGGGGATTCTTTAGTTGAGCGTAAGGGCTAACTGGAGGGTCACCGTAGGGTGCCAGCAGATCGCCTAGGGAAAGGGGTCTGTCAATAAGCTCCATTAATTATCAAACATATTATTTGGGCCAGTGTGTGCACATGAATTACAATTACAAATCCATTAGAAATTTTATTTTTTTAATAATTTAAGAAGTAAGTCTGGCCTACTTGGGGCACAAGCTCCACCCTTGCAACAAATAATTCACTTCGTGAAGGTCATAGAAATATGGAATAATAAGAAATGGAATAGATGTTTCTAATAATAGTTGGGACTCAAGAAAAAGGGCATGAAGTTGTACTTTAAAAAGATAGGATTAGAGAGCTTTATATCAATATTTGTATTTGGACAAAATACAAAAAAAATTCCCAACATTTGTCAATATTACACAAATATGGCAACTATGATAATTTTTGCACTAATATCACTTAAAGTTTCATAAACTCAATAAAAACACCCCAACTGTTGATTGACGAAACTTTTGATCAAATTTTAAAATAATCATTAAGGGACAATTTGATCTTTTTTATGTTATATTAAATAAATATTTAAAAATAAGCCAATCAAAGTTTACCATGCCATCATCCATTAAGGGCAATTTTATCTTCTAACCCTAAAAAATATTAAAATATAAAAAAAAAAAAAAAGACTAAATAAAAAAAAATGGGATGTAGCCAACTCAGATATAGAGATCATGGTCTCCGTTGCATGGTCTCTGACGATGGAGACCCAAGTTGGTCTCTAACTTAGGTCTTCATCCCAGTTCGGTCTGGTTTAGGTGTGCCCATAATTGGATCTGGATCCTATGGCGCTCGACCATCACTCTCGAGTTGGTGAAACTAGAATCTCGACATTGTTAGTAACAACGGTTGGATTTGAATACAGGAAATACTTTGAAGTTATTTCTCCCTTGATTCAAATAGCTCTGCTGCAACGTCGAGAGATGCATTATTTTCTCTCTCTCTCTCTCTCTCTAAGCTAACCATTAGCTAGAAAGAGAAATCAAAGAGAGACATGTTCTTATTGTTGCTAGTGTTGTTGTAGGAATTGGATTGTCGAACGGACGAGTCAAAGAGCATTTGATTTGTTGGTTTGTTTGATTGATTTGTTGAGTTGGTTTTCAAGTTTGGAGAAGGAAAGGTTTGGTTAATGTGGTTTGTTTAACGTAAAATAATTTTGATTTGATGACTTTATAATTAAGATTTAAGAATTGAGAGTGGGGGATTAGGTTGCTTTGCTGCTCCTATCATCTCCTTAATTTGTTTGCAATAGTGGAGATGGTTTTTTTTTTTTTTCCTTTGTTTTCATTTAATTGTTTTGACTTTCATGTGGATTGATTTTGTGATGGAGATGGATATGATGATCAAAAATGAGAGATGGAAATGATGAGGTTATTCATGATGAAGATGATGAAGAAGAGGTTGATGGATGATGAAGGTGATAATAAAGGAGATGATGATGGATAAAGAAGATGGTAAAAAAAAATAATAATGTTTTCTTAATTATTTTTTATATTTTAATTAAATTTAAAAATAAAATAATGGTATATTAATAATAAAAAATGAGAAATTAATTAATTTTATTAATTTTAAGCTCTTTGGGGGATTAAAAAAGCATTGGAGATTAAAAAAAGTTTTTTTGACTAGAAGATAAGTTGTACCAAACGTATACTAAAGGGGGTGTATTCAATCATGATTATGAGAGACTTTCATAGACTTCTTTTAATTAATAATTTTTGTAGAATTTCATAAACTTTTGATGACTTCACAAATTCATATAAAACTTTCAGAGACTTTTATAAATTCTTCTTAAAAAACTTTCATTAACTTTTATAGATTTTTATAGAATTGTAAAAATCAATATGAAAAACTTTCACAGACTTCCAATATGCTTCTATAGATGTTCACAGACATTAAAAAGCTTTCACTAATTAATATAATATTTATAAGTTGATAAAACTATATTTATCATGTCAATAATTGATTAAAAAGCATGACACATAAAATAAAAGTATAGTCACATCAACTATATAAATAGATAACCAAAACATTAAGTATTTCAAGTGTTTCATTATTCAATTTATGTCTTCTATGAAAAATAAAATCTCAAATGTCCATTATTGTTAATAACCCCAACATCGCTCCACATATCAACAGTTATAGCAGCCCTCCATTCATTAGCATGCTCTCTTTGTTGCTTTTGAGTCTCAATAAATGAGTTAAAATCGTCCCTTTCATTAATTAGTAATGAACTTCATCATCTAGTTCAACTGAAAATTCATCAGAGCGACACTCCTTGCGAAGAAAGTTGTGTAATCCTACACAAGCAAACACAAGCTCTGCTTGTGTTTTATATGGAAATGGAGGAGCTGTTTTGAAAATTGTGAACCGCAATTAAAATATACCAAATATTCTCTCAATTACGTTTCTTAAGGAAGCATGATGAAGATTGAACAATTTGTTTGCATTTTGAGGATCACGACCTTGGCCAGCAAAATCTTGAAGATGATCACGTACACCTCGAAAAGGAGCTAAGAATTAACTTCAATTTGGAAACCCACAATCCACCAAAAAATGTTTACCTAAAATTAAGCTAAAAAAGTGGTAAATAGAAGCTACAAATAATAGAAAGTGTCAATAAAATTAAAATTAATAAAACTATACCTTATGGCACTTTAAGTCCATTTCTCTTTGATAAAGCATCACTTAACACTTTTGAATCATGTGCAGATCCTTCCCACCCACTAAGTAATGAATTTCTTTGTAATAGGGTCCCATCCAAACCCAGAACTATAACGCATAAGCTCAGAATAATTGTTATATCGTTGTTTAAACCATTTCAAACGGCTTGGGTATTGAGGATAAGTTTTTTGACACCCAAGTTTTTCATTAAGAACGTGAAGTTTTTTTTTTTTTTTTCAACAGTTATCTTACTCAATAAGCCATTACTATTACGCCATCCACAAGTAGCAGCATCAACCATAAGTTTAAGCAACTCATTACTTTCTTTCAAAGTCTGTACTTTATAAATTGTGTCCTTTCTCTTTCCTTTTTCATTTACTTGTTGTGAATCTCTCATTGATTACTAGATTGTACATACCAATGTTATAAACAATTAAAAATAAAATAACATAAGAAAATATGAGCAGATCTTATATTCATTAACCTAGCTAAAGAAGATTGATTGTCAGAATAAGTACATACGAGCACAATAGTGATGGCACACTATCCAAACAATATCGTTTTCTAAGGAACATATATTGTTTTTTAATCTTAAATATATATTTTTTACTTTTTTGGTCTTTTGTTTTGTTTATAATTATCGAACTTTGCACGGTCAAATTAAAGTTTTGTTTTCTTCATCTTATCTATAGTATATGCTCCTAACATGCATCAAAGATTTTGGATGTAATTTATTAAGATTCTATAATTTTGTAATTGAAAATTATGTTCAATTAATTATACAAATTAAAGTTTTGCTCCTAAAATATGCTATTTTGTTTTGTCTTCTGATTATTATTGATCAAAGGTAATCACCTTGGATCAGTACTACTCATCGATTAGGTCAGCCACCCCTATTTCTACAATAAATGTTAGATCATGTGCACCTAATTATATTTGGCATCCTATACAAAACCTATCAAATTGGTTCTTATATATATTTGGACCTATAAATAATGAAAAGCTGATTGCATCAATCAATTATTATTTTTAATGGTAATTTATATAATAAAATATTTTTTTTAAAAAAAAGACATAGTTATAATAAAACTGTAAATGAACTAAGGACATTTGAACTAGTTTCAAGTCTTGATAAGTGAAACAAACATAGCGAGAGATATGTAACAGAGAAAACAAATAAAGTTCCAACCTGTTTATTACAAAAACAAAAACAAAAAGGAAAAGTGTTGTTGGTTTGTGTAATGATAACAATAAAAATTTATACTATTATTAATAATATTAAAATCAAATTGTAATCCCAACAATAACGGGCATTTGTACCTAATAAAAAAAAAAAGAAAAAAGAAAAAAAATAACTAGAAAATTAAGCATGATAAAAAGAAATAGTGAATTTGGGGCCTAGGTTGTCATAGAACCATATGTAATCTTTTTTTTTTTAAGAAAGAATCATATGTAGCTTATAACCATGATTTGTCAAAAAAGGGGAAAAAAAAAAAAAAAAACACATTTGCCTTGCACAAGACACTAGTCAACCAGAAAAGAATTCATAGGTTAATGGCTTTCAAAATAGAAGGAATATTAACATTAGATTACACAATGGTGTTTTGGGTAGTTTTTATTGTTTAACTGTTGTTGGGCAACATCTCTATAATATATCACCATTTAGAGTGGTTTTGATGATAAAAGATACTCATTCAACTTGTCAATGTTGTAAGTTTGAATCATCCTACACCAAATAATGTGTACTCATTCAAATTTGGATTTCATACAAATCTAAATTAAATACACCTAAATTTTAATGAATTTCATACAAATATGAATTTAATGCACCTAGATTTTAGGAGAATGATAAGATTTATTACAAATTTCTTTCTTCATAAAAATCAATTTAAAATCCATCCAAATTTTATCCAAAACCATCACTTAAATAAATCTATGAAGTCAATGACTTTTTGAATACACATAGATTTTATTGGATTCCATTTATAAATCTGAATTAAATACATTTAAATTTTAATGAATTTCATACAAATTTGAATTTAATACATCTAGATTTAGGAAAATGATAAGATTTATTACAAATTGATTTCTTCATAAAAATCAATTTAAAATCCATCCAAATTTTATTCAAGTCTATCACTAAAACAAAATCTATGAAGTCAATTATTTTTCGAATACATCTACATTTCATTAGATTCTATACAAGTCTAAACTAAATACATCTAAATTTTAATTAATTCCATGCAAATCAATATTTTAAGGCTTTTTAATTTTCCAAAAACTCTACTAGAATGATAGTCAAAAGACCAAAAAATAAAAATAAAAAGAGCATTGGGGATTAAAAAAGCTCTTTTGGTTAGTAGATAAGATATATAAAACGTACACTAAAAATTTTAACATCAAATTGCATAATGGTGTTTTGGGTTGAGCAACATTTATATAATATATCACCATCCAGAGTAGTTTTTATGGTAAAAATTACTCATGCAACTTGTCAATGGCGTAAGTTGGAATCATCCTACACCAACTAATATGTAAACATGACATAATACAACATGTTTGGTCAAATATTGTCATTTTAATACGAAGTATAGGTGAAAACAAAACAAGAGAAACAGATATTTCAAAAAAAAAAATAATAATAATAAGGGAAACAAATGGAAATTGAAACACCAGAAAATGACATGAAGCTTGTAAAATTTAATGTCATAACTCCAGATATGAAGTTGTTTCAAAAAAATAAAAAATAAAAAATAAAACTTCAGGTATGAAGTTTTCGTTGATCACCTGCTGCTGCCGTTTTAGCATTATATATGTCTGTTGGTTTTACTTTTTCATGTTGGATATTCAACAGGGTGAATAGTTCGTTGAAGATGACTTGGACAAATGATCAAACCTGATTGCTACCAGTTGGCTTATTTTAATGCTAGTCATTGTTGCACATATCAGTATCTAGTATTACCAGAAAAATAATAGTGTTCTTGCTTGTTAATAAAAAACACTTGGACACACAATTGCATCAAGTGATTTTGTAACCAAGGATGTCGATTGATTCTACTACCATGTCTGCGTGATTCCCAGTTCATCAATTCATTTGTAGTTTTCTCTAAATATAAGCAACTGTAAAAGGGAAAATTTGGAGTCTTGAAATATATGCAACTTCGAAGGCATATTTTTTGTTGTTGAGAGATGGGTTCAAGAAGAATTATAGTCTTCATGCTCTTAGTTTGTGTCCAGTTTTCTGTTATAGCAGCAGTAACTGATTCAAGAGATTGTAAGTTTAACCAACATTTTTGTTTCAATTGTTTGGCTTGTGTATTGTTGTGTGAATCCAACTCCAAATACTATGTTGCAGATTAGGACTGTTTTTGAAACATTATATTGTTCCCCGATGTATTCGTGATATTGTATGTGTGAACTAATATAATTTTCATTCTAAGAATAGGATATCAGAGTTAATCGAGTCTTTTGCCAGAAATAAACAGTTTGGTCAGGTTTTATCATGTTGGTCTTGATTCCATATGATGGGAGTTTTTGACTATATTCCTATTCTGGGCTAAATCTCGTTGTTATCTTTCCAAGTTTCATCAATTGATCTATCTGTTTCGAACTCTTGCATGTTCCTATTAGAAACTCAGTTTCTGGTGACTGGCTCAAGGAAATGTTTTTCGTTTTGGTTTCTGATGCAGTTGCTGTTCTACTAGCTCTCCGGACTAGTTGGCAAAACACACCACCTACTTGGAGGCAGTCCGATCCTTGTTCCAACTGGGATGGCATTGAGTGTGTCGATTCACGTGTGACTTCCATGTAATTTGGTTATCAATTGGTTTGCATATTGGTACAAATTATAATTTGCCTATTCTGCCTTTCAAGCTATCTATCTCTTTATTTCAGAACGTTAGCAAGCATAGGATTGAAGGGTCAACTGCCATCAGACATCACAGCTTTATCGGAATTACAAATGCTGTAGGTCTCTGTCTGAACGCTTAGTCTATATCAGCACCTGCTTGTGATTTTGATTGTTTGCTTTACAACACACTGCAGGGATTTATCCTACAACAGCGATTTGACAGGAACTCTTCCACAATCAATTGGGAACTTGAAGAAGCTGGCCAACTTGTAAGTAGATATATTATTGTGAAAGCAATGGCTAACAGCAAAGTTCTTGTGGTAATTAGAATCCTCATAAAGTATATGTGCTGTTTATTTTGTATCCCAGACTCCTGGTGGGTTGCGGTTTAATTGGGCCAATTCCTCCTTCAATTGGATCTCTACAGCAGCTGGTCTCTCTGTAAGGATATTGATTTTGTAATATTCTGCTTAAACTATAGCAATGGCAAATAATAAGGTAGCTAACTCATATCCCTTAGGGACAAACATACACTACTTGGTTTACAAACTAGTAAACAACAAAAGATATAGGGAATTTTCGGCACAAAGGGTGTGCATTGGAAGTATCCTATCGTAGGTTCACAGCTTATAAATTGCGTCATACTTGGTGGCTCTGTACTTTTGAATGAGTTTACTTCTTTTATCAATGATACCAACTACTATGGCTCTAAATACTTGTTGATACTGCTTTCAGATCCTTAAATATGAATAGATTCAGTGGAACGATTCCGCCTTCCATTGGAAATCTATCTAATCTCTTTTGGCTGGATCTAGCTGAGAACCAGCTACAAGGGCAGATCCCGGTTTCTGATGGCACTTCACCTGGCCTTGATATGCTACTTAATGCCAATCACTTGTATGTTAAATTTATTTGAGGCTTTTAGTTATTTCTCTTACTGTGGTATTGTATCCTAGACTTCAATAGTAATCTAAGACTACACATCCTCTACAGTCATTTGGGAAACAATCAACTCTCAGGTGAAATCCCAGAAAAGCTTTTCAGCTCAGAGATGAAGCTGATACATGTGTAAGTTTCATAAACCTTCAAGTGAACTAAATCTTGTAGTTATTTGACGGCTCTGCCATATATGTTGCTTAATGCAGAAAATTGCGCAATCAAATAGTTGACTTGTGAATTAATTTAGGGACGTTGTCAATTTATATTTCTTCTCCTCTCTATGTCAGGCTCTTTGAAAACAACACACTCACTGGCACACTTCCTCCAAGCATTGGACTGGCAAAAAATTTGGAGGTCATGTAAGTGCCAACACATCATGTTCATCTGAATTTTTGAAAGTAACATCTTACTGGCAGGCACGTTTTTATTCCCTGAAAAATCTCTTCTCTTGATCACAGACGCTTTGATAGGAACTCATTAACTGGTGCTATTCCTCAAACCCTCAGCGATCTTACAAGGGTCCAAGAGCTGTAAGCTGAAAATTGAGACATGGCAAATGAGCTTTTATGCCGTTTAACAAAAAGTGATGATTATCATTAGCAAATAATTCTACAATTGTGCGTGTTTGGTGGTCCTCTTTTCAGGTTTTTGTCCAACAATAAACTGAATGGTTCCATCCCCAGCCTTGCCTCCATGAACTTCCTCATCCACTTGTAAGTAGAACAGGTTTACTTAATTCATATGACTATATCCGTTGGCATCATCAGAGTCATTGTATCTACATAGCATTTTCTTGATATCAAATTTCAGTCTACAACCAAATCATCTTTTGCAGGGACTTGAGCAATAACAGTTTCAATGCATCAGCGGCTCCTTCATGGTTTTCAAGCTTACAGTCTTTAACAACAATGTATGTTCCAGTTCCTGCACATTTCCTGCTCTTCAACAATGTAAAACACATACACAAATTATTTGAGTCAAGATTACATTATCTGAACTAGTTGGATCCAATGCATCTATTCCCCGAATAGCTCTCATATTTTATGTTTAGTTATAACTCCTAAGGCAGTGTCTTTTGAGCACTGATAGATGCAATTCTTTGTGAAACTTGAAGCATAATCAGTTACTGTTTTGGCAGAGCTATGGAGAATACTCAACTTCAAGGTGAAGTTCCTTCTGGCCTGTTCAGCCTTCCCTACCTAGAAACCGTGTAAGTATCAGCATCATCCCAGTTAGTATACCATATAATGATACTCAAAGTTCGAAAATATCAAGTGACAAAGCCTATTTGTTTCAATCTAATGTTACATCTTGATTTTATTGACACATGATGACAGGGTTTTAAAAAACAACAATCTTAGCGGCACCTTAAACATCAGCACCAGTAATAGCAACCAGCTGCAACTCATTGATTTGCAAAACAATTCCATTTCTGCTTTCCCGGGAAGTGCAGGGGCTGATGGCATTGACATAATGTAAAGCATATTTCTCTCATTCTTCTATTTTATCCCATATTTTGGTAAAAACTAGTGACCAGTTACTCCTTCAAAGTTAAAAGTTCCTGGAGTTGGACTCAATTCAAATGTACTAGACAAACAATGTGCTTTGACTCACTGAGGTTATTTTCCATTGATTGCTGTAGACTGGCTGACAACCCTATTTGTGAGGTGTCTGGAGGACGAAACAATTACTGCATGAGACCCCGCTCAAGTCCCTCTTATGTAACACCCCCAAAGAACTGTCAACGCGGTTCCTGCAGTTCAGGCCGGATTTCTAGCCCCACCTGCAAGTGTGCATACCCATATACAGGAATTCTATACTTCAGAGCTCCTGGCTTTTCAGACTTGGATAACACAACTTACTATGCAACTCTGGAACAGTCTTTAACACAAGCTTTTGAGTCTAATCAACTTCCTGTGGACTCCGTTTCTCTGAGCAATCCTCGCAAGAATTCAATTGAATACCTTCTGTTGGACCTAGCAGTATTTCCGTCTGGAGTAGATCGTTTCAATTGGACAGGAATCTATCTGCTTGGTTTGCTTTTTAGCAACCAGACTTTCAAGGCTCCACCTGATTTTCAGCCTTACTTTTTTTATGGTAATCCGTATCCTGACTTTGAAGGTAATTCTCCATTCACACCGAACAATATTAGTTGTTGCATGTTGCTTTATTTGATACTGATGCATCACTTTGTTTATGGCATGTTTTAGGAGCATCTACAAGTTCAAACAAGTCAACAATCATTGGCATTATCATTGGAGCAGTAGTTAGTGGTTCTGTTCTTTTGGTCCTATTACTCCTTGCAGGGGTTTATGCTTATCGTCAAAAGAAAAGAGCAGAAAAAGCTAAGGATCAGCAGGATCCTTTTGGTATGCTAATGATGCAACCTTCAATTAATGTGTTCCAGTTTTCAGATTATTGATTTTATGTTCTTAAAATGCAGCAAGCTGGGATCCAAACAAAAACAGTGGTAGCGTTCCTCAACTGAAAGGACCAAGAAGCTTCACATTTTTACAGCTCAGTACATACACAAACAAATTTTCAGATGCTAATGAAATTGGATCTGGGGGTTATGGAAAGGTTTGATTCTGTCTCTTCGGGTGTTATTCCTCATTGTTTCACGGGCTTGTTAGCAGATACAAAAACAAATCCATCGGACTAACTATTTTCGCATATCATAATTTTCATTTTTCTCATTTGTTTTTGGCTATTGGCATATTTTAGGCTACTTTCTATTCCCAACTCCATTGTGTGATGCATTATTTTGAAGCATTGCACATGCAAATGCTTAGATACCAGCTTCTGCCTTAACTATGTGTCGTAACCCCTCATCAAGTTAATTTCTTGTTTCTATTAATTGGAATTTTGAGCATATCATTTATGATAAATTTCAGATAACAATTGAGTTAATCATATATATATATATTAATAAGTCTGATTCACTATCAAAAGAACATGATCATGTTCTCATCTTTTGATCAAAGTTGCTCTCCTCCCATTTATCGAAGCTTTCATTGATAAGTCTGTTGTTTAAACTGTCTTTTTGACATGCACTCAGAAATTTTCAAAAGTTAACACAACATCAATAATTCATGAAATTTGATATCCACTAAAAAATTTAGAAGTTAAAATTTTTATTTGTTAACATGCTTGCAGGTGTATAGAGGAACTCTTCCCACCGGAGAACAAATAGCTATCAAACGAGCTCAACAAGGATCTATGCAAGGTGGACTAGAATTCAAAACTGAGATTGAGCTTCTATCAAGAGTCCATCATAAGAATGTTGTCAGGCTCTTAGGATTTTGTTTCCAGCAAGCTGAACAAATGCTGATATATGACTATGTTCCAAATGGTTCTCTGAAGGATACTGTATCAGGTGTCTTCTTTTTCCTCAGTTCCTCTATATATATCAACACAATAATTTCAATAAGCGATTATTTACATTGGCTGCCACGAATTATGTGACCATATAATAATGCACAAAAGCTACTCTTTTTGTTTTTTGAATTTACAAAAGCCGCTCTTTTAATTGAGAAAATTCTTATAATTGCGAAGGTGCAATTTATCCAATTTTGATGTTATTCTTTGTTCAACCACAAGGATTCTATCAAACTTACATAATATAAATGCAGGGAAATCTGGAATCAGACTGGATTGGACAAGGAGACTTAAAATAGCCCTTGGTTCAGCTAGAGGCCTAGCTTATCTGCATGACCTTGCTGACCCTCCTATCATACATAGGGATGTGAAATCAACCAACATACTACTGGATGAACATTTAAATGCAAGAGTTGCTGATTTTGGTCTATCTAAACTTGTGATTGACAGTAAAAAAAGTCATGTATCTACTCAAGTTAAGGGAACATTGGTGAGTAAATCCATGCATACACTTGCTCTCTAGCACTAATAACACTAACTTTTTAAAATAACTAATAGGGACCGAAAAGTCATAATGGAATATTAATATACTTAACTTGAGTTTATCTCTACAACCAAGTGCGTAAAAAGTTAAATTTTCTCATTGTAAGGGAAGATCATAGTTGTTAATATCATGATATGTATAATTTGGTTTTGTTTAATCAAAAACAATACATAGTATGACTAAAATGGATATTGAGATTGGCAAGACATGCACTATCGTTCATGTAACGTGAATTGTGCAAAAATATATTAAACCAGTACTATATTTCCTAAGGTTGGATTGTTCTGCGTGTAGGGTTATTTGGATCCTGAATATTACATGACGCAACAATTGACTGAAAAGAGTGACGTTTATAGCTTTGGAGTGGTGATGTTGGAGCTGATAACTGGAAGACCACCAATAAAGCGAGGAAAATATATTGTGAGAGAGATGAGGATGGCAATCCACAAGAAGAAAGATCCATACAACCTTTCTGAACTTCTTGATCCAAATATTGGTTTGGGTACAACTCTGAAAGGTTTGGAACTGTTTGTGGATCTTGCAATGAAATGTGTGGAAGAAACAGGAGTTGACAGGCCTACAATGAGTGAAGTGGTGAAGAAAATTGAGAACATTTTGGATCTTGCTGGTGTGAATCCAAATTCGGAATCAGCAACCACTTCAGCAACTTATGAGGAGGCAAGTAAGGGAAATTTTCACCATCCATATAGCAATGATGCCTTTGATTATAGTGGTTCTTTTGTATCTTCCAAAATAGAGCCCCATTGAACATCAGTTAATGTTGTGAATGTTAAACTTGGTCTATGTTTGAAATATACTTTAGGATGACATGTCTAGTGAATGTTTATTTGTTTGTTCCTATGTTGAAGGATAAGAACAGCAACTAAATTCAGTTCATAGATTGTGAAAATATACACAAAACAATGTATAGAAAAGCATATGATTGTTGAGTGCTGACTTCATTTGCGCTTGCAGGCCTAAACAAAAAAGTTGCATTAAATTTTCCATGTTAGTTGAATCAAAATAGAGTGTCTATGAATGTCTCTTTGCATTTAATCTTCAGCTTTGTAAAAGTATCGTAGACAGAGATTGTTCATCTAACCATAGAAAGAGGTTGTTCGTCCTTGAAAATTTGAAGACAAACAGAAACATGCAGCCTTGTGCTAGGTCAGAATTTCTTCCCTTGGTCAATTCCACAATCCCTGATGGAAACCACTTAATTCATCTTCCAAATCACAAAAAAACAGTTGTAATGTTTTTGTACACAATCTCACTGATTTGGTAACGTTTGAAGAGTCATTAATGCTGTGAGTGTACAAGCGGATTTAGCATCAGCTCAAGTTGCCCAGGCTACTGTGCAAGCACAAGCCAGCAATCAAGCTGATTTAGTTACTCAAGCCAAAACTTATCATGTGCTGAATCAAAGAGAAAGCTTAGCTCGTTCAACATCAGCTCATCAAGCTGGTTTAGCTCAGTTGACAGGATCATTTACTTGAGAACCAAGTTAGTTAGAAAACTAACAACGTGACAGCTTTCTGTTGGTGCAGGATATGTTTAGTATATAATTGGTCATCAGTCAAGTAAAATGTGTGATCAAGAAAATAGAGAAAATATTCGTCAATGGAGCTTCTTTGCTTCAACAATTTCTTGAACAAAAACCTATCAATCAATCTTTACAATTCCTTGTAAATCTTGCATTTTCACAAATGCAAGTAATTGTGGGGAAAAGACTCTTCTTGTTGACTTTATTGTTACACTTACAAAGTTTATCTAATACCAATTCCACAAATTCTTTTCACTTATTTGGCTCCACCAAAACATACAGTTAGTGTTTTTCAAGTATGGAAGTCGGCATTTTGTTTCCATATAGATACAGATCGTTAGATTGATTATCAAGTTTGCATAATTGATTAGTAAGTGATATTGAAAAGTTAAGATCTTGCTTCAACCATCAGAAAGGAAAAGCCCTGCTAGTTAAAAGAGCGCTTGCTGAGTTAATTTTGTCACCCACAAACCTTAACAACATTAACCCCATCATTTCTTTCAACTAATTTGACTCCGATTGGAAAGCAAGTTTTACCATGCACATTACATTAACATATATATAATGTTACTCATTTTTTAAGTGTAGACGTCAACACTTTATTTCTATTTAGATAAAGATTGCTTGACCAGTTTTCTAGTTTGTATAATTAGTTCGCTTGATCAATTACCTAAGTGATAGGACTATTTAGGAACGTACAGTTTGGCATTATAGGACATGATAACAAACCAGGAGAACAGCTAGCACAAGCTTGTTAAGGCGATGATAAAGGAGTTGAAGTGGATCATTATTCATTGTAGGACAAACTTGTAATGGGAATTTAACGTGGAATTCAGATGCCTGTTTGAAATGTTTAGGCACGTGAGGAGCGACCACATCAAGGGAATTTATTAGCAAATATAGTGAAATGTTGAATCGATGATGTTTTACGTTATTGAACAGTACAAAACTGAGGGCGCAGAGAACAAGCCCACTAGATGTTTAATTGTCCAACACATCAGCCCATGACTAGCCAGTTTTACATATTATATAGAAAGTTCAACATATCATATGTTGCCATCGTTGCTACAAGTTAAAATAACTGCCAAAGTATGTTACACTATTTTTCTGATCACATCCTGAACAAATAAACAAGAAAAGCCAGTTTCACTTATTTTCTTCTTGTTTTGTTTACTTTGTTGAAGAGTCAGTTTTGGAAGTAACATATAGTAGACAATGTCGGGGCCTCTCATTTCGTATAATATGCGGTATATGCAGCAAAAGACTTGTCTCTTTTGAGTTAACTTTTTCCAGAGCCAAAAGCGCCAAGTTGACTTGTATTATATCGTGTTGGGCAGCAACAGTCAAGTTTATTGTACTGACAACCTGACAAAATTAGCACCACCATTTCTTTTTTCACCTACTTGACTTTGTGGAAGGCAATATTTAATTTACTGACAGCAGCGTGCAAAGAGGGCCTGAATGGCACAGGGATATAAATATTGATAAGGCATGCAAACATAACAAATATGCACATTACATTAATATGTGGATTTATAAAACCATGCCCAGATTTGCCTGATTAATTTAACTAAGGGCAAATTACACAACCTCGCCTGAGGGTTGTCGAAATTGCACCAAAATGATAATATTTAGGTAACTCACACTAACCTCCTTTGAGGTCAAAAACTCATTACAAACGTCTCCTATTGCTAATCAACCATTAGTTAATCTCTGTTAAATCAAAATTATCAAGGGTAAAATAGTCAATACACACCATATAAATATTTTAATTTAATAAATATATTTTAATTTAATAAAAAAATTAAAAAATATATTTTTTAATTAATAAAATAATAATATCATATTTAAACCCCTAGAAAGGAAAAAAAAATCTCCTACCTCTCCATCATCAAAATTATCATCTCCATCGTTTTCGTCAAACCAATATTATCCAAATCAATCAATCATCATCAAACCAAATATCAATCAAATTAAAAAAAAAAAAAAAATTAGAGCTCACGAAATTAAAAAAAAAATTTGGTCACCCTCTTGTCTTTATCGCCAGAGATCTGGCCTCTGGCAATGAAGACCCGGTCTCTATGCTGGAGACCAGTGTGTCTCTAACGATGGAGACGATCTCCATCGTTAGAGACCTCCAACGAAAGAGTCGTCTCCATAGTTGGAAGTCCAACAACGGAGCATCGCTGGACTTCCAGTGATGGAGGCCGTCTCAATGGAGGTCTTTATCAATGGAGATGACTCCATTGTCGGAGGGTCTCCCGCAATGGAGCAAAGACCAAGTCTCAATGGGAGACCAAATCTTGGTCTCCCATGGAGGTTTTTATTTTATATATATATATTTAATTTTTTAATTAAATTAAAAATATATATAATATTAATTTTAAATTTATAAAAAATAAAATATTGACTCTAAATTTAACTTAAGGGGTATTTTAGTTTTTTTGTATCTTAGACCATTGATCATGAGAATTTAACTATGGTTGACTAATAGTAGAGGATGTTTGTATTAAGTTTTTGAAAGTTCAGGGGAGGTCAATGTGAGTGTTATTTAAATATCATCATTTTTATGTAATTTTATCAAACATCGAGGGGGGTTGGTTTTGCAATTTGCCCTTAACTAACAACATGTTGCACGTGTTTTTGTCGTTGTTTTGCAATGCAAACGCAATAAAAGCAAGAAGAAGAGAAAAAACATACATAATTATAATAATTTGACAGTACATCTATGTTCATTTTGTACAATTTAAAAACTTTTATTATATTTTTAACAGGATTAAAACAGTATATATACACTATCGACCGTTCCGTCCACTTCATCAACTAATCCTATTTAATTAATATTTTTTTATGTGGCGTTGGCTATTTTCTTCATTTAAGTCTCTCATATTAAATTGGACTTTGCAGAGTCTTTGATTGCATGCCATTACGGGGGCAGAATTTGCTGAAGAGTTGGACAAAAGCCTGCTAATTCATTAATGCACATTTCCAGTTGAATGTACTCGGTTTGCACTGTTATTAGCCATAGGATGGCTAAATCATTTTGGAGTAGAGAGTAGCTGGTAATTGCCCTCAAATTATGAAGACTAAATTGTCCTTTTGCTTTGTAATGAGAATTTAAATTAGTCCAATTCAAAGGCGTGTGAGGAGGGACCACATTTGGCCACCAAGCATACTTGATACTTTAATGCAATCAAAAGCTGTCATTGTTGTCCTGAAGATATTTATTTGATGCATTTTGATTTCTTCTTTGGATGATATCCAATGTAATATAAGTTTGGTGTGTTCCATGTGGAAAATAATTAACTTTTTTGGGCATGGTCTATTAAGACAACTACAACATATATTTTGTCAATAGTTTTGTTTTTTTCCTTTCATCGGAGAAAAACTGCTATTGACTTTGCAATACCAACATGCACAGATTCTATTGAATATTTCTGGGATGAGAGAGATGTCTAGTTATTGTGATTATTGAACTAGTAGTAATTGTTAGATGCTTTGCACGTCTTGGTTAGTGATGATATCAAATGGGGTTTCAGTTTTATGCAAAATTCGATACTTAAAGGAGCCAAAAAAGTTTGAGAAGTTTCTTGCAATCTGAAGCATACTTGTTTGTTGAGAGAGATGAGTCTGAGAATTCAAGTCTTTGTTCTGTCTATTTGCTTCCAGTTTTTGATCGTAGCAGCTGTGACAAACACAGAAGATGGTAAGTTTAATTTTAAAGTTTAGCTAGTATCCCTATGTCCTATGATGGATGTCGATTGATTCTACTACCATGTCTGCGTGATTCCCAGTTCATCAATTCATTTGTAGTTTTCTTGCAATATAAGCAACTGTAAAAGGGAAAATTTGGAGTCTTGAAATATATGCAACTTCGAAGGCATATTGTTTGTCGTTGAGAGATGGGTTCAAGAAGAATTATAGTCTTCATGCTCTTAGTTTGTGTCCAGTTTTCTGTTATAGCAGCAGTAACTGATTCAAGAGATTGTAAGTTTAACCAACATTTTTGTTTCAATTGTTTGGCTTGTGTATTGTTGTGTGAATTCAACTCCAAATACTATGTTGCTGATTAGGACTGTTTTTGAAACATTATATTGTTCCCCGATGTATTCGTGATATTGTATGTGTGAACTAATATAATTTTCAATCTAAGAATAGAATATCAGAGTTAATCGAGTCTTTTGCCAGAAATAAACAGTTTGGTCAGTTTTTATCATGTTGGTCTTGATTCCATATGATGGGAGTTTTTGACTATATTTCTATTCTGGGCTAAATCTCGTTGTTATCTTTCCAAGTTTCATCGATTGATCTATCTGTTTCGAACTCTTGCATGTTCCTATTAGAAACTCAGTTTCTGGTGACTGGCTCAAGGAAACGTTTTTCGTTTTGGTTTCTGATGCAGTTGCTGTTCTACCATCTCTCCGGACTAGTTGGCAAAACACACCACCTACTTGGAGGCAATCCGATCCTTGTTCCAACTGGGAAGGCATTGAGTGTGTCGATTCACGTGTGACTTCCATGTAATTTGGTTATCAATTGGTTTGCATATTGGTACAAATTATAATTTGCCTATTCTGCCTTTCAAGCTATCTATCTCTTTATTTCAGAAGGTTAGCAAGCATAGGATTGAAGGGTCAACTGCCATCAGACATCACAGCTTTATCGGAATTACAAATGCTGTAGGTCTCTGTCTGAACGCTTAGTCTATATCAGCACCTGCTTGTGATTTTGATTGTTTGCTTTACAACACACTGCAGGGATTTATCCTACAACAGCGATTTGACAGGAACTCTTCCACAATCAATTGGGAACTTGAAGAAGCTGACCAACTTGTAAGTAGATATATAATTGTGAAAGCAATGGCTAACAGCAAAGTTCTTGTGGAAATTAGAATCCTCGTAAAGTATATGTGCTGTTTATTTTGTATCCCAGACTCCTGGTGGGTTGCAGTTTAATTGGGCCAATTCCTCCTTCAATTGGATCTCTACAGCAGCTGGCCTATCTGTAAGGATTTTGATTTTGTAATATTCTGCTTAAACTATAGCAATGGCTAATAATAAGGTAGCTAACTCATATCCCTTAGGGACAAACATACACTACTTAGTTTACAAACTAGTAAACAACAAAAGATATAGGGAATTTTCGGCACAAAGGGTGTGCATTGGAAGCATCCTATCGTAGGTCCACAGCTTATAAATTGCGTCATACTTGGTGGCCCTGTACTTTTGAATAAGTTTACTTCTTTTATCAATGATACCAACTAATATGGCTCTAAATACTTGTTGATACTGCTTGCAGATCCTTAAATATTAATAGACTCAGTGGAACGATTCCGCCTTCCATTGGAAATCTATCTAATCTCTTTTGGCTGGATCTAGCTGACAACCAGCTACAAGGGCAGATCCCGGTTTCTGATGGCACTTCACCTGGCCTTGATATGCTACTTAATGCCAATCACTTGTATGTTAAATTTATTTGAGGCTTTTAGTTATTTCTCTTACTGTGGTATTGTATCCTAGACTTCAATAGTAATCTAAGACTACCCATCCTCTACAGTCATTTGGGAAACAATCAACTCTCAGGTGAAATCCCAGAAAAGCTTTTCAGCTCAGAGATGAATCTGATACGTGTGTAAGTTTCATAGACCTTCAAGTGAACTAAATCTTGTAGTTATTTGACGTCTCTGCCATATATGTTGCTTAATGCAGAAAATTGCGCAATCAAATAGTTGACTTGTGAATTAATTTAGGGAAGTTGTCAATTTATATTTCTTCTCCTGTCTATGTCAGGCTCTTTGAAAACAACACACTCACTGGCACACTTCCTCCAAGCATTGGACTGGCAAAAAATTTGGAGGTCATGTAAGTACCAACACATCATGTTCATCTGAATTTTTGAAAGTAACAATCTTACTGGCAGGCACGTTTTTTATTCCCTGAAAAATCTCCTCTTGATCACAGACGCTTTGATAGGAACTCATTAACTGGTGCTATTCCTCAAACCCTCAGCGATCTTACAAGGGTCCAAGAGCTGTAAGCTGAAAATTGAGACATGGCAAATGAGCTTTTATGCCTGTTTAACGAAAAGTGATGATTATCATTAGCAAATAATTCTACAATTGTGCGTGTTTGGTGGTCCTCTTTTCAGGTTTTTGTCCAACAATAAACTGAATGGTTCCATCCCCAGCCTTGCCTCCATGAACTTCCTCATCCACTTGTAAGTAGAACAGGTTTACTTAATTCATATGACTATATCCGTTGGCATCATCAGAGTCATTGTATCTACATAGCATTTTCTTGATATCAAATTTCAGTCTACAACCAAATCATCTTTTGCAGGGACTTGAGCAATAACAGTTTCAATCCATCAGCGGCTCCTTCATGGTTTTCAAGCTTACAGTCTTTAACAACAATGTATGTTCCAGTTCCTGCACATTTCCTGCTCTTCAACAATGTAAAACACATACACAAATTATTTTAGTCAAGATTACATTATCCGAACTAGTTGGATCCAATGCATCTATTCCTCGAATAGTTCTCATATTTTATGTTTAGTTATAACTCCTAAGGCAGAGTCTTTTGAGCACTGATAGATGCAATTCTTTGTGAAACTTGAAGCATAATCAGTTACTGTTTTGGCAGAGCTATGGAGAATACTCAACTTCAAGGTGAAGTTCCTTCTGGCCTGTTCAGCCTTCCCTACCTAGAAACTGTGTAAGTATCAGCATCATCCCAGTTAGTATACCATATAATGAGTACTCAAAGTTTCAAAATATCAAGTGACAAAGCCTATTTGTTTCAATCTAATGTGATAGGAATACTTGTTACATCTTGATTTTATTGACACATGATGACAGGGTTTTAAAAAACAACAATCTTACTGGCACCTTAAACATCAGCACCAGTAATAGCAACCAGCTGCAACTCATCGATTTGCAAAACAATTCCATTTCTGCTTTCCCGGGAAGTGCAGGGGCTGATGGCATTGACATAATGTAAAGCATATTTCTCTTATTCTTCTATTTTATCCCATATTTTGCTAAAAACAAGTGACCAGTTACTCCTTCAAAGTTAAAAGTTCCTGGAGTTGGACTCAATTCAAATGTACTAGACAAACAATGTGTTTTGACTCACTGAGGTTATTTTCCGTTGATTGCTGTAGACTGGCTGACAACCCTATTTGTGAGGTGTCTGGAGGACAAAACAATTACTGCATGAGACCCAACTCAAGTTCCTCTTATGTAACACCCCCAAAGAACTGTCAACGCAGTTCCTGCAGTTCAGGGCAGATTTCTAGCCCCACCTGCAAGTGTGCATACCCATATACAGGAATTCTAAACTTCAGAGCTCCTGGCTTTTCAGACTTGGATAACACAACTTACTATGCAACTCTCGAACAGTCTTTAACACAAGCTTTTGAGTCTAATCAACTTCCTGTGGACTCCGTTTCTCTGAGCAATCCTCGCAAGAATTCAATTGAATACCTTCTGTTGGACCTAGCAGTATTTCCGTCTGGAGTAGATCGTTTCAATTGGACAGGAATCTATCTGCTTGGGTTGCTTTTTAGCAGCCAGACTTTCAAGCCTCCACCTGATTTTGAGCCTTACTTTTTTTATGGTAATCTGTATCCTGACTTTGAAGGTAATTCTCCATTCACACCGAACAATATTAGTTGTTGCATGTTGCTTTATTTGATACTGATGCATCACTTTGTTTATGGCATGTTTTAGGAGCATCTACAAGTTCAAACAAGTCAACAATCATTGGCATTATCATTGGAGCAGTAGTTGGTGGTTCTGTACTTTTGGTCCTATTACTCCTTGCAGGGGTCTATGCTTATCGTCAAAAGAAAAGAGCAGAAAAAGCTGAGGATCAGCAGGATCCTTTTGGTATGCTAATGATGCAACCTTCAATTAATGTGTTCCAGTTTTCAGATTATTGATTTTATGTTCTTAAAATGCAGCAAGCTGGGATCCAAACAAAAACAGTGGTAGCGTTCTTCAACTGAAAGGACCAAGAAGCTTCACATTTTTGCAGCTCAGAGAGAAAAAACAGGATTGGAGAAGAATTTCTTAATGTAATTTTTTTATTGAATGATACCACAATACATAACAATAAGAGAATGAAGAATATATATACAGCTCGTACACATGACAGCTTTGAAGGAAATAATTGATACTCCTAAATTAGGTCCTTAAAACTAGTAATCAGAAGGGAAAAAATATTCAAACATAGTAAATGATTGATATTTTGTCTATCAAATAAACTATCATTTAAAACTAGTAATCAAAAGGGAAAAAATATTCAAATATAGTAAATGACTGATATTTTGTCTATCAAATAAATTACCATTTATGTAGGAGAAGTTGTTACTCTTAGGAATCCTTGACACCAGCCATATTCCTTGAATAGATTTTTTAATGAGCATAATCACCCTTATCTCTCCATAAAATGTGGGATACACCTTATAACTCCTAAAGCTCATATGTTTGACCCAGAGTTGCCAATACCCTCCCGCAAACTGAGCCGGGGATGAAGGCACAATTTGGTGCGAAAGGAAGCTAATGTAGTTTTTGGTACAGATTTTGTAAAGAGATCAGCAACCTGGTTAGTCGAAGGAATATGTTGAGTGACTAGGAGCCCAAGAGCAACGCGTTCACGTACAAAATGATAGTCCAATTCGATATGTTTACTTCGAGCATGGAAAACTGGATTTATGGTCATGTATAGAGCACTGATATTATCACAGTAAAGAGTTGGCAAAGATGGAAGTGAAATGCGAAGATCGTTGAGAATATAAGTTAGCCAGGTAAGTTCAGCAGCAGTATTAGCCATTGCACGGTATTCTGCTTCAGTACTTGAGCGAGAAATAGTGTGTTGCTTCTTAGCGCACCATGAAATGATATTGGAACCGAGAAATGTGCAGTAACCAGTAGTTGAGCGCCTTGTTGTAGGACAACCCGCCCAGTCAGCATCAGAAAAGGCAGACAATGTAAGTGTAGTATCAGAGGTAAGATGAAGACCAGTAGAGATCGTGCCTTTGAGGTACCGAAGAATGCGATGAACTAATTTCAAGTGAGCAACCGTGGGGGCATGCATGAATTGTGAAACATAGTTGACACTGTAGGATAGATCTGGACGTGTGAGTGTGAGGTACTAGAGAGCGCCAACAATCCCACGATAAAAACTAGGATCTGCAAGAGGAGTTGTATGTTCAGGAGGTCTGAGCTTGACATCCAACGGAGTAGACATAGGTTTGCAATCTAGCATTTTAGATCGCTCAAGAATAGTAAGAGCATAGTGGGATTGAGAAAGATGCAGTCCTTCAGATGTATGAGAGATTTCAATTCCAAGAAAATGATGAACAGGTCCAAGGTCCTTCATGGAGAATTCATGGCTTAAGGTTTGAACAAAAGAATTGACAAGCGCAGTAGAAGATCCTGTAAGAAGCATATCATCAACGTATACAAGTAAAACAAGAACACCCTGATTAGAGTGACAAACAAAAAGAGAGGGATCAGCAAGCCTACAAAAGAAACCACAAGAGATAAGAAAATCACTGAGTCTATCAAACCAAGCACGGGGTGCCTATTTAAGCCCATATAAAGCACGTTGAAGCTTACAAACATGTGTTGGAAATTGAGGATCAATCATACCTGGGGGTTGTTCCATGTAAATATCTTCAACAATATAACCATGTAAGAATGCATTTTTGACGTCCAATTGTCGAATTGGCCAATGCTTTACAAGAGCAACAGTTAAAATTAGACGAATTGTACTTGGACGGATGACAGGAGAAAAAGTCTCTGTATAATCAAGTCCATTGATTTAATGGTAACCTTTTGCAACTAAGCGAGCTTTGAGACGGTCCAAAGTACCATCAGGTCTAAGTTTGGTTTTAAAAATCCATTTTGAGCCAATCACTTGCATGTTGGAAGTGCGTGGAACTAGTCGCCAGGTCTCATTGTGATGAAGAGCAGCAAGTTCGTCAAGCATTGCAGTTTTCCAACCTGGGTGAGAGAGAGCTGTTTTAATTGTCTTGGGTTCGCGAGGTATAGTGCTAGACATGGCAACAGTTAAGGCATATTTAGGATTGGGCTTGATAATTCCTTGTTGCGACCGGGTAGTCATAGGGTGATGGACAGGTGCAGGGCTTGATTGTGATTCAGAGACAGCAGCTGCGGAAACAGGTTCAGACATTATAGAGACAACAGATGTTGTCATTGTGTCACCAAGTGGTAAAGGGTCATGAGGCACAGACGCAGTAGTGAGTGAGTTGCTGGTTGAAGGAGGTTCAACTAAAAGAGAATCTAATGGTAGCGTAGGATCACTTGGCGAAAAAGTTGTCACAGCAATTGGTAGTGGAATATGGGAGTGAGATAAAGAGGTAGATTCCTGTAGAGGGGTACCTGATTCAGAACAAACACAAGAAGACAGCCAAGAATCAAAAAGATTATGCACATGAGAGGCTGAAATAGACGACTTGGATGATTTAAATGGGAAAACAGTTTCATCAAAGACGACATGTCAAGAAATAATAAACTTGCGACTAGGAGAGTGAAAGCATTTATATCCTTTATGTTTCTCACTGTAACCGACAAAAATACACAAAGCAGATTTAGGATCAAACTTAGTATATTTAGTATCCCATGTATATGGAAAACATTTGGAGCCAAACACTCGAAGAGAAGTATAATCAGGATGAGTCCCATGCAACATGAAGTATGGAGTTTCAAAGTTAAGAGAGGATGAAGGTAAGCGATTAAGCAGAAAAATAGCAATGGAAAAAGCTTCTAACCATAGATATAGAGGGGCATGACTATGAAATAACATTGTCATACCTAGTTCACGTATAATACGGTGTCGTCGCTCAACCATACCTGTTTGTTCTGGTGTATATGGACACGAGATTTGATGAACAACCCCTGTGGCAAGAAAATGAGATGATAATCGAGAATTAACAAATTCTCCCCCACCATCAGAGTGAAATATTTTTATTTTCTTATTGAATTGGCGCTCAACATATTTTTCAAATGCTAAATAAGCAGCAAAAAAATCAGATTTGTTTTTCAGAGGAATGATCCAAGTATATTTTGAGAAATCATCTACCAAACATGCATAGAATCGAAACTTGCCAATAGATATAACTAGAGCAGGGCCCCATAAGTCACAATGTATCTTATCAAAAACATTAGAACTGGAGTGTTCAGAAGAACTAAATGGAAGTTTACTTAATTTGCCTAATTGACAACTATCACATAAGTGATCTGCCTTTGAAGAGCTTACAACTTCAATTAACCCTTTATTCTTTAACAACTGAATTGCAGAAAATTGCGGATGGCCTAAACGTTGATGCCAGATGTCTGTTGTGCCAGATTTGAATCGATAAGAAAAATTTGCTTCTGGTTCATTGGACAAGACATATAAATTACTCTTCCGTTTCCCTGTTATGAGAGGATGATCTGTATTCCGTGCCTTCACACAAAAATTAACATTAGAAAATTCACAATTAACAGGAAATTGAGAGGTGAGTTGACTGACAGAGAGTAAATTTTTCTTCAAATTTGGTACTAAAAGAACATCATCAAGAGGTAAAACATTGCCCTTTTGGTTAATAGAAGAATTTCCAATACCTGTTATTGGTAAAGAAGATCCATCTCCAATGATGATGGAATCAGTTCCACTATATTTATGAACATTTTCTAACATACCTTGCTGTCCAGTCATATGATTTGAAGCTCCGGTATCTGAAGTCCATTCTGTGTCAATAATCGAATTGTCTAGTGTGAGTGCTGCAAGAGCTTGTGGGAGTTCATTGTTCTGTTTTGCTTTTTTCGGTAACCACCAGCAGATTTTTGCAACATGACCTGGTTTGTCACAATATTGACAGATTGCATCACGATACAAATCTCTTTCTGCAGCAATCATTCGTCATTCTCCAGGCGGTGGTGGTCTGCGTTGTTGTGTATTCGGACTACCTGAATAGCCTTATGTTTGACTACGAGACTGTTGTGCTTGAAAACCACGACCTGTAGAAGTGAAGGGGCTATTTTGGTTCCTAGGCGTGAAGTTTCGCATCTGTTTCTGCTGTTGTCCATAGAAGGCTAAATGTGGAGTGAGAGGAGAGAGAGAAACATCAGATTGATTTGAGAACCAGTTTCGACGGTGGTCTAGATTTTGCAATTGTGAAATCAGTTCTGTGTAGGTTGGTCTTGGAGGTTTCAGCATTGTTGTGGTGAAGGTTTCATATTGTGGTCCAAGGCTTGTGAGAAGACAAAACACCTTTTCTTGATCAGGGATAGGTTTGCCAATGGCAGCAAGGTTATCGCACAAGCTTTTGAATATTCGTATATGGTCTGTAATAGTTTTATTTTCATCTTTGCGCAAATAGGTTAGCTGTTGTCGAAGTGTGAACTCTCGCTCTTGAGAGTTTTGTGCGTATGCTTCTTTGAGTGCTTCCCAGACTGCAATTGCCGTGTCTAGCCCGATGACAAGTCCAAGCGCTTCTTCAGAGAGAGTTCCGATGATCCAACCTCTGAGAAGGCGATCAGACTTTTGCCAAGCAATAAATTCTTTTGTTAGTGTTGATGAGATATTTCCTGTGTCTGTGGTATATGGATTTTGAGTGGCAAATTTGGGTGGAATTGAAGTTTCATTGTTGAGATGGTGAATTAGGTCTTGACTTTCTGCCAAACCTAATACCTGTTCTCTCCACAATGGATAGTTGGATGGGGTGAGTTTTAGAGTAACAAAGTTACCAACATTCAAGGATATAGAAGTCATGATGTGAAGAAGAAAAGATCGTTCCTGCTTTGATACCAAGAGAAAAAACAGGATTGGAGAAGAATTTCTTAATGTAATTTTTTTATTGAATGATACCACAATACATAACAATAAGAGAATGAAGAATATATATACAGCTCGTACACATGACAGCTTTGAAGGAAATAATTGATACTCCTAAATTAGGTCCTTAAAACTAGTAATCAGAAGGGAAAAAATATTCAAACATAGTAAATGATTGATATTTTGTCTATCAAATAAACTACCATTTAAAACTAGTAATCAAAAGGGAAAAAATATTCAAATATAGTAAATGACTGATATTTTGTCTATCAAATAAACTACCATTTATGTAGGAGAAGTTGTTACTCTTAGGAATCCTTGACACCAGCCATATTCCTTGAATAGATTTTTTAATGAGCATAATCACCCTTATCTCTCCATAAAATGTGGGATACACCTTATAACTCCTAAAGCTCATATGTTTGACCCAGAGTTGCCAATACTCAGTACATACACAAATAAATTTTCAGATGCCAGTGAAATTGGATCTGGGGGTTATGGAAAGGTTTGATTCTGTCTCTTTGGGGGTTTTTCCTCATTGTTTCACGGGCTTGTTAGCAGATACAAAAAAAAATCCATCGGACTAACTATTTTTGCATATCATAATTTTCTTTTTTCTCATTTGTTTTTGGCTATTGGCATATTTTAGGCTACTTTCTATTCCCAACTCCATTGAGTGACGCATTATTTTGAAGCATTGCACATGCAAATGCTTAGATACCGGCTTCTGCCTTAACTATGTGTCGTAACCCCTCATCAAATTAATTTCTTGTTTCTATTAATTGGAATTTTAGCATATCATTTATAATAAATTTCAGATAACAATTGAGTTAATCATATATATATATATATATATATATATTAATAAGTCTTATTCACTATCAAAAGAACATGATCATGTTCTCATCTTTTGATCAAAGTTGCTCTCCTCCCATCTATCCAAGCTTTCATTGATAAGTCTGTTGTTTAAACTGTCTTGTTGACATGCACTCAGAAATTTTCAAAAGTTAACACAACATCAATAATTCATGAAATTTGATATCCACTAAAAAATTTAGAAGTTAAAATTTTTATTTGTTAACATCCTTGCAGGTGTATAGAGGAACTCTTCCCACCGGAGAACTAATAGCTATCAAACGAGCTCAACAAGGATCTATGCAAGGTGGACTAGAATTCAAAACTGAGATTGAGCTTCTATCAAGAGTCCATCATAAGAATGTTGTCAGGCTCTTAGGATTTTGTTTCCAGCAAGCTGAACAAATGCTGATATATGACTACGTTCCAAATGGTTCTCTAAAGGACACTCTATCAGGTGTCTTGTTTTTCCTCAGTTCCTCTGCCAAACATATTCCAGTTTCTTTTAATTCTTTAATTGCATACTTTATATATATATGAATACTTTATCTGCCAATTTTGATGTTATTCTTTGTTCAATCACAAGGATTCTATCAAACTTACATAATATAAATGCAGGGAAATCTGGAATCAGACTGGATTGGACAAGGAGACTTAAAATAGCCCTTGGTTCAGCTAGAGGCCTAGCTTATCTGCATGACCTTGCTGACCCTCCTATCATACATAGGGATGTGAAATCAACCAACATACTACTGGATGAACATTTAAATGCAAGAGTTGCTGATTTTGGTTCAGCTAGAGGCCTAGCTTATCTGCATGACCTTGCTGACCCTCCTATCATACATAGGGATGTGAAATCAACCAACATACTACTGGATGAACATTTAAATGCAAGAGTTGCTGATTTTGGTCTATCTAAACTTGTGATTGACAGTAAAAAAAGTCATGTATCTACTCAAGTTAAGGGAACATTGGTGAGTAAATCCATGCATACACTTGCTCTCTAGCACTAATAACACTAACTTTTTACAATAACTAATAGGGACTGAAAAGTCATAATGGAATATTAATATACTTAACTTTGAGTTTATCTCTACAACCAAGTATGTAAAAAGTTAAATTTTCTCATTGTAAGGGAAGATCATAGTTGTTAATACCATGATATGCATAATTTGGTTTTGTTTAATAAAAAACAATACATAGTATGACTAAAATGGATATTGAGATTGGTAAAACATGCACTATCGTTCATGTAACATGAATTGTGCAAAAATATATTAAACTAGTACTATATTTCCTAAGGATGGATTGTTCTGCGTGTAGGGTTATTTGGATCCTGAATATTACATGAAGCAAAAATTAACTGAAAAGAGTGACGTTTATAGCTTTGGAGTGGTGATGTTGGAGCTAATAACTGGAAGATCACCAATAGAGCAAGGAAAATGTATTGTGAGAGAGATAAGGATGGCAATCGACAAGAAGAAAGATCTATACAACCTTTCTGAACTTCTTGATCCAAATATCGGTTTGGGTACAACTCTGAAAGGTTTGGAACTGTTTGTGGATCTTGCAATGAAATGTGTGGAAGAAACAGGAGTTGACAGGCCTACAATGAGTGAAGTGGTGAAGAAAATTGAGAACATTTTGGATCTTGCTGGTGTGAATCCAAATTCGGAATCAGCAACCACTTCAGCAACTTATGAGGAGGCAAGTAAGGGAAATTTCCACCATCCATATGGCAATGATGCCTTTGATTATAGTGGTTCTTTTGTATCTTCCAAAACAGAGCCCCATTGAACATCAGTTAATGTTGTGAATGTTGAACTTGGCCTATGTTTGAAATATACTTTAGGATGACATGTCTAGTGAATCTTTGTTTGTTTGTTCCTATGTTGAAGGATAAGAACAGCAACTAAATTCAGTTCATAGATTGTGAAAATATACACAAAACAATGTATAGAAAAGCATATGATTGTTGAGTGCTGACTTCATTTGCACTTGGAGACCTAAACAAAAAAGTTTCATTAAATTTTCCATGTTCGTTGAATCAAAATAGAGTGTCTATGAATATCTCTTTGCATTTAATCTTCAACTTTGTAAAAGTATCGTAGACAGAGATTGTTCATCTAACCATAGAAAGAGATTGTTCGTCCTTGAAAATTTGAAGACAAACAGAAACATGCAGCCTTGTGCTAGGTCAGAATTTCTTCCCTTGGTCAATTCCACAATCCCTGATGGAAACCACTTAATTCATCTTCCAAATCACAAAAAAACAGTTGTAATGTTTTTGTACACAATCTCACTGATTTGGTAACGTTTGAAGAGTCATTAATGCTGTGAGTGTACAAGCGGATTTAGCATCAGCTCAAGTTGCCCAGGCTACTGTGCAAGCACAAGCCAGCAATCAAGCTGATTTAGTTACTCAAGCCAAAACTTATCATGTGCTGAATCAAAGAGAAAGCTTAGCTCGTTCAACATCAGCTCATCAAGCTGGTTTAGCTCAGTCGACAGGATCATTTACTTGAGAACCAAGTTAGTTAGAAAACTAACAACGTGGCAGCTTTCTGTTGGTGCAGGATATGTTTAGTATATAGTTGATCATCAGTCAAGTAAAACGTGTGATCAAGAAAATAGAGAAAATATTCTTCAATGGAGCTTCTTTTCTTCAACAATTTCTTGAACAAAAATCTATCAATCAATCTTTACAATTCCTTGTAAATCTTACATTTTCACAAATGCAAGTAATTGTGGGGAAAAGACTCTTCTTGTTGATTTTATTGTTACACTTACAAAGTTTATCTAACATCAATGCCACAAATTCTTTTCACTTATTTGGCTCCACCAAAACGTACGGTTAGTGCTTTTCAAGTATGGAAGTCGGCATTTTATTTCCATATAGATATAGATCGTTAGATTGATTACCAAGTTCGCATAATTAATTAGTAAGTGATATTGAAAAGTTAAGATCTTGCTTCAACCATCAGAAAGGAAAAGCCCTGCTAGTTAAAAGGGCACTTGCTGAGTTAATTTTGTCACCCACAAAGCTTAACAACATTAACCCCATCATTTCTTTCAACTAATTTGACTCTGATTGGAAAGCAAGTTTTACCATGCACATTACATTAACATATATATAATGTTAGTCATTTTTTAAGTGTAGACGTCAACACTTTATTTCTATTTAGATAAAGATTGCTTGACCAGTTTTCTAGTTTGTATAATTAGTTCGCTTGATCAATTACCTAAGTGATAGGACTATTTAGGAACGTACAGTTTGGCATTATAGGACATGATAACAAACCAGGAGAACAGCTAGCACAAGCTTGTTAAGGCGATGATAAAGGAGTTGAAGTGGATCATTATTCATTGTAGGACAAACTTGTAATGGGAATTTAACGTGGAATTCAGATGCCTGTTTGAAATGTTTAGGCACGTGAGGAGCGACCACATCAAGGGAATTTATTAGCAAATATAGTGAAATGTTGAATCGATGATGTTTTACGTTATTGAACAGTACAAAACTGAGGGCGCAGAGAACAAGCCCACTAGATGTTTAATTGTCCAACACATCAGCCCATGACTAGCCAGTTTTACATATTATATAGAAAGTTCAACATATCATATGTTGCCATCGTTGCTACAAGTTAAAATAACTGCCAAAGTATGTTACACTATTTTTCTGATCACATCCTGAACAAATAAACAAGAAAAGCCAGTTTCACTTATTTTCTTCTTGTTTTGTTTACTTTGTTGAAGAGTCAGTTTTGGAAGTAACATATAGTAGACAATGTGGGGGCCTCTCATTTCGTATAATATGCGGTATATGCAGCAAAAGACTTGTCTCTTTTGAGTTAACTTTTTCCAGAGCCAAAAGCGCCAAGTTGACTTGTATTATATCGTGTTGGGCAGCAACAGTCAAGTTTATTGTACTGACAACCTGACAAAATTAGCACCACCATTTCTTTTTTCACCTACTTGACTTTGTGGAAGGCAATATTTAATTTACTGACAGCAGCGTGCAAAGAGGGCCTGAATGGCACAGGGATATAAATATTGATAAGGCATGCAAACATAACAAATATGCACATTACATTAATATGTGGATTTATAAAACCATGCCCAGATTTGCCTGATTAATTTAACTAAGGGCAAATTACACAACCTCGCCTGAGGGTTGTCGAAATTGCACCAAAATGATAATATTTAGGTAACTCACACTAACCTCCTTTGAGGTTTCAAAAACTCATTACAAACGTCTCCTATTGTTAATCAACCATTAGTTAATCTCTGTTAAATCAAAATTATCAAGGGTAAAATAGTCAATACACACCATATATATATTTTAATTTAATAAATATATTTTAATTTGATTAAAAAATTAAAAAAGATATTTTTTAATTAATAAAATAACAATATAATATTTAAACCCTGGAAAGGAAAAAAAATCTCCTACCTCTCCATCATCAAAATTATCATCTCCATCGTTTTCGTCAAACCAATATCATCCAAATCAATAATCATCATCAAACAAAATATCAATCAAATTAAAAAAATTAAAGCTCACGAAATTAAAAAAAAAATTGGTCACCCTTTTGTCTCTATCGCCAGAGATCTGGCCTCTGGCAATGAAGACCTGGTCTCTATGCTGGAGACCAGTGCGTCTCCAATGATGGAGACGATCTCCATCGCTAGAGACCTCCACTGAAGGAGTCGTCTCCATCGTTGGAAGTCCAGCAACACAGCATTGCTGGACTTCCAGTGATGGAGACCGTCTCGATGGAGCTCTTTGGCGATGGAGATGACTCCATCGTCGAAAGGTCTCCCGCAATGGAGTAGAGACCAAGTCTCAATGGGAGACCAAATTTTGGTCTCCCATGAAGGTTTTTATTTTATATATATATATATATATTTTTTTTTTTTTTTAATTTTTTAATTAAATTAAAAATATATATAATATTGATTTTAAATTTACAAAAAATAAAATATTGACTCTAAATTTAACTTAAGGGGTATTTTAGTCTTTTTGTATCTTTGACCATTGACCGTAAAAATTTAACTATGGTTGACTAATAGCAGGGGAAGTTTGTACTAAGTTTTTGAAAACTTAAGAGAGGTCACTGTGATTGTTATTCAAACATCATCATTTTTATGCAATTTAACCAAATCTCGATGGGGGGAGGGGAGCGTTGTGTAATTTGCCCTTTAACTAACAACATGTTGCATGTGTTTTTGTCGTTGTTTTGCAATATAAACGCACTAACAAAGCAAGAAGAAGAGAAAAAACATACAGCATTTTAATGATTTGACAGTGTATCTATGTTCACTTTGTACTATTTAAAAACTTTTATTATTTTTCTAATAGAATTACAACAGTATTTATACACTATCGACCGTCCCTTCCATTTCATCAACTAACCCTATTTAATTAATATTTTTTTTATGTTGCGTTGGCTATTTTCTTCATTTAAGTCTCTCATATTAAATTGGACTTTGCAGAGTCTTTGATTGCACGCCATTATGGGGGCAGAATTTGCAGAAGAGTTGGACAAAAGCCTGCTAATTCATTAATGCACATATCCAGTTGAATGTACTCGGTTTGCACTGTTATTAGCCATAGGATGGCTAAATCATTTTGGAGTAGAGAGTAGCTGGTAATTGCCCTCAAATTATGAAGACTAAATTGTCCTTTTGCTTTGTAAAGAGAATTTAAATTAGTCCAATTCAAAGGCGTGTGAGGAGGGACTACATTTGGCCACCAAGCCATACTTGTTACTTTAATGCAATAAATGGTTGTTTGTGCAAGTCGTTGCACGACTTTGGTGAAAAAGTAATGCAAGTGGGGAGAGAGACCCTCCAATATCTTTGCAGTTAGACTTTGTCGATTAACATGTTCACACTTTTTGGTCGTACAATAGATTAGAAGATCACATACTTTTGTTTGCATAAACGTTCGGTCATCTATGTAATTTATTATTAGAGCATGCCCTAGCATGCAGATCAATTGACTTCTCACATAGATCAAACCCAAATATAAACATATTACAAATACAAATATAGTCATATGAGCAAAATTGAACCAGGACTTACGGTGCAATTCAAGCTTTACTACTATATTAATAACAAACAAATCTAAAAGTTTAAGTTAATAATAAAGAGCCCAACAAATGATATAACATTCTGCAACATGTACTAATAAAGTTTTCTTCAAATAAGGAGAAAGAAAATGATGGAACAAATTTGAATATAAAATGTTGAAAGATTCAAAGGCTATTGAGTTTAAAATAATACGAGTAGGTAGAGGTTTGTCTTTCGTGCGCTTTAGTTTCATTGAAAATTGTCTAAAGAAAACCTGTTTATATTGACCTCAAGAGTTGATCTTTTCATTGATAAAGACTAGATCAAATATGATAAAGGCCTACAACGAACATATCACTTGCTATCTTTCATCAAATTAATATTATCAACGGCTCGAAATAGCAATCGTGATATTGAAGCAGCTCACCAATCAAAAGCTGTCATTGTTGTCCTGAAGATATTTATTTGATGCATTTTGATTTCTTCTTTGGATGATATCCAATGTACTATAAGTTTGGTGGGTCCATGTGGAAAATATTTAACTTTTTTGGGCATGGTCTATTAAGACAACTACAATATATATTTTGTCAATAGTTTTTTTTTTTTTTCCTCGGAGAAAAACTGCTATTGACTTTGCAATACCAACATGCACAGATTCTATTGAATATTTCTGGGATGAGAGAGATGTCTAGTTATTGTGATTATGGAACTAGTAGTAATTGTTAGATGCTTTGCACGTCTTGGTTAGTGATGATATCAAATGGGGTTTCAGTTTTATGCAAAATTCGATACTTAAAGGAGCCAAAAAATTTTGTGAAGTCTCTTGCAATCTGAAGCATACTTGTTTGTTGAGAGAGATGAGTCTGAGAATTCAAGTCTTTGTTCTGTCTATTTGCTTCCAGTTTTTTATCATAGCAGCTGTGACAAACACAGAAGATGGTAAGTTTAAGTTAAAGTTTAGTTAGTATCCCTATGTCCTATGGTGGATTGATAATTACATTTACATACGTACTTCAAAGAGGTTTTAAATTTGTATGCTATTTAGCTCTGCTTGTGTTTTATATGGAATGGAGGAGCTGTTTGAAAATTGTGAACCGCAATTGAAATATACCAAATATTCTCTCAATTACGTTTCTTAAGGAAGCATGACGAAGATTAAACAACTCGTTTGCATTTTGAGGATCACGACCTTGGCCAGCAAAATCTTGAAGATGATCACGTACACCTCGAAAAGGAGCTAAGAATTAACGTCAATTTGGAAACCCACAATCCACCAAAAAATATTTACCTAAAATTAAGCTAAAAAAGTGGTAAATAGAAGCTAAAAATAATAGAAAGTGTCAATAAAATTAAAATTAATAAAACTATACCTTGTGGCACTTTAAGTCCATTTCTCCTTGATAAAGCATCACTTAACACTTTTGAATCATGTGTAGATCCTTTCCACCCACTAAGCAATGAATTTCTTTGCAATAGGGTCTCATCCAAACCCAGAACTATGACGCATAAGCTCAGAATAATTGTTGTATCGTTTTTTAAACCATTTCAAACGGCTTGGGTATTAAAGATAAATTTTTTGACACCCAAGTTTTTCATTAAGAACAGAAAGTATTTTTTTTTTTCAACAGTTATCTTACTCAATAAGCCATTACTATCACGCCATCCACAAGTGGTAGCATCAACCATAAGTTTAAGCAACTCATTACTTTCTTTTAAAGTCTGTACTTTATAAATTGTGTCCTTTCTCTTTCCTTTTTCATTTACTTGTTGTGAATCTCTCATTGATTACTAGATTGTATATACCAATGTTATAAACAATTAAAAATAAAATAACATAAGAAAATATGAGCAGATCATATATTCATTAACCTAGCTAAAGAAGATTGAATATCAGAATAAGTACATATGAGCACAATAGTGATGGCACACTATCCAAACAATATCGTTTTCTATGGAACATATATTGTTTTTTAATCTTAAATATATGTTTTTTACTTTTTTGGTCTTTTGTTTTGTTTATAATTATCGAACTTTGCACAGTTAAATTAAAGTTTTGTTTTCTTCATCTTATCTATAGTATATGGTCCTAACATGCATCAAAGATTTTGGATGTAATTTATTAAGATTCTATAATTTTGTAATTGAAAATTATGTTCAATTAATTATACAAATTAAAGTTTTGCTCCTAAAATATGTTGTTTGGTTTTCTCTTCTGATTATTATCACCTTTGATTAGTACCACTCATCGATTAGGTCAGCCACCCCTGTTTCTACAATAAATGTTAGATCATGTGCACCTAATTATATTTGGTATCCTATACAAAACCTAATTATATATATTTGGACCTATAAATAATGAAAAGCTTATTGCATCAATCAATTACTATTTTTAATGGTAATTTATATAATAAAATAATTTTTGTTTTAAAAAAGACAGTTATAATAAAATTGTAAATGAACTAAGGACACTTGAACTAGTTTCAAGTCTTGATAAGTGAAACAAACATAGAGAGAGATATGCAACAGAGAAAACAAATAAAGTTGCAACCTGTTTATTACAAAAACAAAAACAAAAAGAAAAGTGTTGTTGGTTTGTGTGATGATAACAGTAAAAATTTATACTATTATTAATAATATTAAAATCAAATTGTAATCCCAACAATAACGGGCATTTGTACCTAATAAAAAAAAAAAAAAGAAAAACAATAACTAGAAAATTAAGCATGATAAAAAGAAATAGTGAATTTGGGGCCTAGGTTGCCATAGAACCATATGTAATCTTTTTTTTTAAAGAAAGAATCATATGTAACTTATAACCATGATTTGTCAAAAAAGGCAAAAAAAAAACACATTTGCCTTGCACGAGACACCAGTCAACCAGAAAAGAATTCATGGGTTAATGGCTTTCAAAAGAGAAAGAATATTAACATTAGATTACATAATAGTGTTTTGGGTAGTTTTTATTGTTTAACTGTTGTTGAGCAACATCTCTTTAATATAACACCATTCAGAGTGGTTTTGATGATAAAAGGTACTCATTCAACTTGTCAATGTTGTAAGTTCGAATCATCCTACACCAACTAATGTGTACTCATTCAAATTTGGATTTCATACAAATCTAAATTGAATACACCTAAATTTTAATGAATTTTATACAAATATGAATTTAATGCACCTAGATTTTAGGAGAATGATAAGATTTATTACAAATTTCTTTCTTCATAAAAATCAATTTAAAATCAATCCAAATTTTATCCAAAACCATTACTTAAATAAATCTATGAAGTCAATGACTTTTTGAATGCACATAGATTTTATTGGATTTCATTTACAAATTTGAATTAAATACATTTAAATTTTAATGAATTTTATACAAATCTGAATTGAATACATCTAGATTTAGGAAAATGATAAGATTTATTACAAATTTCTTTCTTCGTAAAAATCAATTTAAAATCCATCCAAATTTTATTCAAATCTATCACTAAAACGAAATCTGTGAAGTCAATGATTTTTCGAATACACTTACATTTCATTAGATTCTATACAAATCTAAACTGAATACATCTAAATTTTAATTAATTCCATGCAAATCAATATATTTAAGGCTTTTTAATTTTCCAAAAACTCTACTAGAATGATAGTCAAAAGACCAAAAAATAAAAATAAAAAGAGCATTGGGGATTAAAAAAGCTCTTTTGGTTAGTAGATAAGATATATAAAACGTACACTAAAAATTTTAACATCAAATTGCATAATGGTGTTTTGGGTTGAGCAACATTTCTATAATATATCACCATCCAGAGTAGTTTTTATGGTAAAAATTACTCATGCAACTTGTCAATGGCGTAAGTTGGAATCATCCTACACCAACTAATATGTAAACATGACATAAAATGTTGACAACATGTTTGGTCAAATATTGTCATTTTAAAACGAAGTATAGGTGAAGACAAAACAAGAGAAACAGATATTTCAAAAAAATAAAAATAAAAAAATAAGGGAAACAAATGGAAATTGAACCACCAGAAAATGACATGAAGCTTGTAAAATTTAATGTCATAACTTCAGGTATGAAGTTGTTTCAAAAAAATAAAAAATAAAAAATAAAACTTCAGGTATGAAGTTTTCCTTGATCACCTGCTCCTGCCGTTCTAGTATTATATATGTCTGCTGGTTTTACTTTTTCATGTTGGATATTCAACAGGGTGAATAGTTCGTTGAAGATGACTTGGACAAATGATCAAACCTGATTGCTACCAGTTGGCTTATTTTAATGCTAGTCATTGTTGCACATATCAGTATCTAGTATTACCAGAAAAATAATAGTGTTCTTGCTTGTTAATAAAAAACACTTGGACACACAATTGCATCAAGTGATTTTGTAACCAAGGATGTCGATTGATTCTACTACCATGTCTGCGTGATTCCCAGTTCATCAATTCATTTGTAGTTTTCTTGCAATATAAGCAACTGTAAAAGGGAAAATTTGGAGTCTTGAAATATATGCAACTTCGAAGGCATATTTTTTGTTGTTGAGAGATGGGTTCAAGAAGAATTATAGTCTTCATGCTCTTAGTTTGTGTCCAGTTTTCTGTTATAGCAGCAGTAACTGATTCAAGAGATTGTAAGTTTAACCAACATTTTTGTTTCAATTGTTTGGCTTGTGTATTGTTGTGTGAATTCAACTCCAAATACTATGTTGCAGATTAGGACTGTTTTTGAAACATTATATTGTTCCCCGATGTATTCGTGATATTGTATGTGTGAACTAATATAATTTTCAATCTAAGAATAGGATATCAGAGTTAATCGAGTCTTTTGCCAGAAATAAACAGTTTGGTCAGTTTTTATCATGTTGGTCTTGATTCCATATGATGGGAGTTTTTGACTATATTCCTATTCTGGGCTAAATCTCGTTGTTATCTTTCCAAGTTTCATCAATTGATCTATCTGTTTCGAACTCTTGCATGTTCCTATTAGAAACTCAGTTTCTGGTGACTGGCTCAAGGAAACGTTTTTCGTTTTGGTTTCTGATGCAGTTGCTGTTCTACTAGCTCTCCAGACTAGTTGGCAAAACACACCACCTACTTGGAGGCAGTCCGATCCTTGTTCCAACTGGGAAGGCATTGATTGTGTCGATTCACGTGTGACTTCCATGTAATTTGGTTATCAATTGGTTTGCATATTGGTACAAATTATAATTTGCCTATTCTGCCTTTCAAGCTATCTATCTCTTTATTTCAGAAGGTTAGCAAGCATAGGATTGAAGGGTCAACTGCCATCAGACATCACAGCTTTATCGGAATTACAAATGCTGTAGGTCTCTGTCTGAACGCTTAGTCTATATCAGCACCTGCTTGTGATTTTGATTGTTTGCTTTACAACACACTGCAGGGATTTATCCTACAACAGCGATTTGACAGGAACTCTTCCACAATCAATTGGGAACTTGAAGAAGCTGGCCAACTTGTAAGTAGACATATTATTGTGAAAGCAATGGCTAACAGCAAAGTTCTTGTGGTAATTAGAATCCTCGTAAAGTATATGTGCTGTTTATTTTGTATCCCAGACTCCTGGTGGGTTGCGGTTTAATTGGGCCAATTCCTCCTTCAATTGGATCTCTACAGCAGCTGGCCTATCTGTAAGGATTTTGATTTTGTAATATTCTGCTTAAAACTATAGCAATGGCTAATAATAAGGTAGCTAACTCATATCCCTTAGGGACAAACATACACTACTTAGTTTACAAACTAGTAAACAACAAAAGATATAGGGAATTTACGGCACTAAGGGTGTGCATCGGAAGTATCCTATCGTAGGTTCACAGCTTATAAATTGCGTCATACTTGGTGGCTCTGTACTTTTGAATGAGTTTACTTCTTTTATCAATGATACCAACTAATATGGCTCTAAATACTTGTTGATACTGCTTTCAGATCCTTAAATATGAATAGATTCAGTGGAACGATTCCGCCTTCCATTGGAAATCTATCAAATCTCTTTTGGCTGGATCTAGCTGACAACCAACTACAAGGGCAGATCCCGGTTTCTGATGACACTTCACCTGGCCTTGATATGCTACTTAATGCCAATCACTTGTATGTTAAATTTATTTGAGGCTTTTAGTTATTTCTCTTACTGTGGTATTGTATCCTAGACTTCAATAGTAATCTAAGACTACCCATCCTCTACAGTCATTTGGGAAACAATCAACTCTCAGGTGAAATCCCAGAAAAGCTTTTCAGCTCAGAGATGAAGCTGATACATGTGTAAGTTTCATAAACCTTCAAGTGAACTAAATCTTGTAGTTATTTGACGGCTCTGCCATATATGTTGCTTAATGCAGAAAATTGCGCAATCAAATAGTTGACTTGTGAATTAATTTAGGGACGTTGTCAATTTATATTTCTTCTCCTCTCTATGTCAGGCTCTTTGAAAACAACACACTCACTGGCACACTTCCTCAAAGCATTGGACTGGCAAAAAATTTGGAGGTCATGTAAGTACCAACACATCATGTTCATCTGAATTTTTGAAAGTAACATCTTACTGGCAGGCACGTTTTTTATTCCCTGAAAAATCTCCTCTTGATCACAGACGCTTTGATAGGAACTCATTAACTGGTGCTATTCCTCAAACCATCAGCGATCTTACAGGGGTCCAAGAGCTGTAAGCTGAAAATTGAGACATGGCAAATGAGCTTTTATGCCGTTTAACAAAAAGTGATGATTATCATTAGCAAATAATTCTACAATTGTGCGTGTTTGGTGATCCCCTTTTCAGGTTTTTGTCCAACAATAAACTGAATGGTTCCATCCCCAGCCTTGCCTCCATGAACATCCTCATGTACTTGTAAGTAGAACAGGTTTACTCAATTCATACGACTATATCCGTTGGCATCATCAGAGTCATTGTATCTACATAACATTTTCTTGATATCAAATTTCAGTCTACAACCAAATCATCTTTTGCAGGGACTTGAGCAATAACAGTTTCAATGCATCAGCGGCTCCTTCATGGTTTTCAAGCTTACAGTCTTTAACAACAATGTATGTCCCAGTTCCTGCACATTTCCTGCTCTTCAACAATGTAAAACACATACACAAATTATTTGAGTCAAGATTACATTATCCGAACTAGTTGGATCCAGTGCATCTATTCCTCGAATAATTCTCATATTTTATGTTTAGTTATAACTCCTAAGGCAGTGTCTTTTGAGCACTGATAGATACAATTCTTTGTGAAACTTGAAGCATAATCAGTTACTGTTTTGGCAGAGCTATGGAGAATACTCAACTTCAAGGTGAAGTTCCTTCTGGCCTGTTCAGCCTTCCCCACCTAGAAACTGTGTAAGTATCAGCATCATCCCAGTTAGTATACCATATAATGAGTACTCAAAGTTTCAAAATATCAAGTGACAAAGCCTATTTGTTTCAATCTAATGTGATAGGAATACTTGTCACATCTTGATTTTATTGACACATGATGACAGGGTTTTGAAAAACAACAATCTTAGTGGCACCTTAAACATCAGCACCAGCAATAGCAACCAGCTTCAACTCATCGATTTGCAAAACAATTCCATTTCTGCTTTCCCGGGAAGTGCAGGGGCTGATGGCATTGACATAATGTAAAGCATATTTCTCTCATTCTTCTATTTTATCCCATATTTTGGTAAAAACTAATGACCAGTTACTCCTTCAAAGTTAAAAGTTCCTGGAGTTGGACTCAATTCAAATGTACTAGACAAACAATGTGTTTTGACTCACTGAGGTTATTTTCCATTGATTGCTGTAGACTGGCTGACAACCCTATATGTGAGGTGTCCGGAGGACGAAACAATTACTGCATGAGACCCCGCTCAAGTTCCTCTTATGTGACACCCCCAAAGAACTGTCAACGCGGTTCCTGCAGTTCAGGGCGGATTTCTAGCCCCACCTGCGAGTGTGCATACCCATATACAGGAATTCTAAACTTCAGAGCTCCTGGCTTTTCAGACTTGGATAACACAACTTACTATGCAACTCTCGAACAGTCTTTAACGCAAGCTTTTGAGTCTAATCAACTTCCTGTGGACTCCGTTTCTCTTAGCAATCCTCGCAAGAATTCAATTGAATACCTTCTGTTGGACCTAGCAGTATTTCCGTCTGGAGTAGATCGTTTCAATTGGACAGGAATCTATCTGCTTGGTTGGCTTTTTAGCAGCCAGACTTTCAAGCCTCCACCTGATTTTGAGCCTTACTTTTTTTATGGTAATCCGTATCCTGACTTTGAAGGTAATTCTCCATTCACACCGAACAATATTAGTTGTTGCATGTTGCTTTATTTGATACTGATGCATCACTTTGTTTATGGCATGTTTTAGGAGCATCTACAAGTTCAAACAAGTCAACAATCATTGGCATTATCATTGGAGCAGTAGTTGGTGGTTCTGTACTTTTGGTCCTATTACTCCTTGCAGGGGTTTATGCTTATCGTCAAAAGAAAAGAGCGGAAAAAGCTAAAGATCAGCAGGATCCTTTTGGTATGCTAATGATGCAACCTTCAATTAATGTGTTCCAGTTTTCAGATTATTGATTTTATGTTCTTAAAATGCAGCAAGCTGGGATCCAAACAAAAACAGTGGTAGCGTTCCTCAACTGAAAGGACCAAGAAGCTTCACATTTTTACAGCTCAGTACATACACAAACAAATTTTCAGATGCTAATGAAATTGGATCTGGGGGTTATGGAAAGGTTTGATTCTGTGTCTTCGGGGGTTATTCCTCATTGTTTCACGGGCTTGTTAGCAGACACAAAAACAAATCCATCGGACTAACTATTTTCGCATATCATAATTTTCTTTTTTCTCATTTGTTTTTGGCTATTGGCATATTTTAGGCTACTTTCTATTCCCAACTCCATTGTGTGACGCATTATTTTGAAGCATTGCACATGCAAATGCTTAGATACCGGCTTCTGCCTTAACTATGTGTCGTAACCCCTCATCAAATTAATTTCTTGCTTCTATTAATTGGAATTTTAGCATATCATTTATGATAAATTTCAGATAACAATTGAATTAATCATATATATATATATATATATATATTAATAAGTCTGATTCACTATCAAAAGAACATGATCATATTCTCATCTTTTGATCAAAGTTGCTCTCCTCCCATTTATCCAAGCTTTCATTGATAAGTCTGTTGTTTAAACTGTCTTGTTGACATGCACTCAGAAATTTTCAAAAGTTAACACAACATCAATAATTCATGAAATTTGATATCCACTAAAAAATTTAGAAGTTAAAATTTTTATTTGTTAACATGCTTGCAGGTGTATAGAGGAACTCTTCCCACCGGAGAACTAATAGCTATCAAACGAGCTCAACAAGGATCTATGCAAGGTGGACTAGAATTCAAAACTGAGATTGAGCTTCTATCAAGAGTCCATCATAAGAATGTTGTCAGGCTCTTAGGATTTTGTTTCCAGCAAGCTGAACAAATGCTGATATATGACTATGTTCCAAATGGTTCTCTGAAGGATACTCTATCAGGTGTCTTCTTTTTCCTCAGTTCCTCTATATATATCAACACAATAATTTCAATAAGCGATTATTTACATTGGCTGCCACGAATTATGTGACCATATAATAATGCACAAAAGCTGCTCTTTTTTTTTTTTTGAATTTACAAAAGCCGCTCTTTTAATTGAAAAAATTCTTATAATTGCGAAGGTGCAATTTATCCAATTTTGATGTTATTCTTTGTTCAACCACAAGGATTCTATCAAACTTACATAATATAAATGCAGGGAAATCTGGAATCAGACTGGATTGGACAAGGAGACTTAAAATAGCCCTTGGTTCAGCTAGAGGCCTAGCTTATCTGCATGACCTTGCTGACCCTCCTATCATACATAGGGATGTGAAATCAACCAACATACTACTAGATGAACATTTAAATGCAAGAGTTGCTGATTTTGGTCTATCTAAACTTGTGATTGACAGTAAAAAAAGTCATGTATCTACTCAAGTTAAGGGAACATTGGTGAGTAAATCCATGCATACACTTGCTCTCTAGCACTAATAACACTAACTTTTTACAATAACTAATAGGGACTGAAAAGTCATAATGGAATATTAATATACTTAACTTTGAGTTTATCTTTACAACCAAGTATCTAAAAAGTTAAATTTTCTCATTGTAAGGGAAGATCATAGTTGTTAATATCATGATATGTATAATTTGGTTTTGTTTAATCAAAAACAATACATAGTATGACTAAAATGGATATTGAGATTGGCAAAACATGCACTATCGTTCATGTAACGTGAATTGTGCAAAAATATATTATACCAGTACTATATTTCCTAAGGATGGATTGTTCTGCGTGTAGGGTTATTTGGATCCTGAATATTACATGACGCAACAATTGACTGAAAAGAGTGACGTTTATAGCTTTGGAGTGGTAATGTTGGAGCTGATAACTGGAAGATCACCAATAGAGCGAGGAAAATATATTGTGAGAGAGATGAGGATGGCAATCAACAAGAAGAAAGATCTATACAACCTTTCTGAACTTCTTGATCCAAATATCGGTTCGGGTACAACTCTGAAAGGTTTGGAACTGTTTGTGGATCTTGCAATGAAATGTGTAGAAGAAACAGGAGTTGACAGGCCTACAATGAGTGAAGTGGTGAAGAAAATTGAGAACATTTTGGATCTTGCTGGTGTGAATCCAAATTCGGAATCAGCAGCCACTTCAGCAACTTATGAGGAGGCAAGTAAGGGAAATTTTCACCATCCATATAGCAATGATGCCTTTGATTATAGTGGTTCTTTTGTATCTTCCAAAATAGAGCCCCATTGAACATCAGTTAATGTTGTGAATGTTAAACTTGGTCTATGTTTGAAATATACTTTAGGATGACATGTCTAGTGAATGTTTATTTGTTTGTTCCTATGTTGAAGGATAAGAACAGCAACTAAATTCAGTTCATAGATTGTGAAATATACACAAAACAATGTATAGAAAAGCATATGATTGTTGAGTGCTGACTTCATTTGCACTTGCAGGCCTAAACAAAAAAGTTGCATTAAATTTTCCATGTTAGTTGAATCAAAATAGAGTGTCTATGAATGTCTCTTTGCATTTAATCTTCAGCTTTGTAAAAGTATCGTAGACAGGGATTGTTCATCTAACCATAGAAAGAGGTTGTTCGTCCTTGAAAATTTGAAGACAAACAGAAACATGCAGCCTTGTGCTAGGTCAGAATTTCTTCCCTTGGTCAATTCCACAATCCCTGATGGAAACCACTTAATTCATCTTCCAAATCACAAAAAAACAGTTGTAATGTTTTTGTACACAATCTCACTGATTTGGTAACGTTTGAAGAGTCATTAATGCTGTGAGTGTACAAGCGGATTTAGCATCAGCTCAAGTTGCCCAGGCTACTGTGCAAGCACAAGCCAGCAATCAAGCTGATTTAGTTACTCAAGCCAAAACTTATCATGTGCTGAATCAAAGAGAAAGCTTAGCTCGTTCAACATCAGCTCATCAAGCTGGTTTAGCTCAGTTGACAGGATCATTTACTTGAGAACCAAGTTAGTTAGAAAACTAACAACGTGACAGCTTTCTGTTGGTGCAGGATATGTTTAGTATATAATTGGTCATCAGTCAAGTAAAATGTGTGATCAAGAAAATAGAGAAAATATTCGTCAATGGAGCTTCTTTGCTTCAACAATTTCTTGAACAAAAACCTATCAATCAATCTTTACAATTCCTTGTAAATCTTGCATTTTCACAAATGCAAGTAATTGTGGGGAAAAGACTCTTCTTGTTGACTTTATTGTTACACTTACAAAGTTTATCTAATACCAATTCCACAAATTCTTTTCACTTATTTGGCTCCACCAAAACATACAGTTAGTGTTTTTCAAGTATGGAAGTCGGCATTTTGTTTCCATATAGATACAGATCGTTAGATTGATTATCAAGTTTGCATAATTGATTAGTAAGTGATATTGAAAAGTTAAGATCTTGCTTCAACCATCAGAAAGGAAAAGCCCTGCTAGTTAAAAGAGCACTTGCTGAGTTAATTTTGTCACCCACAAACCTTAACAACATTAACCCCATCATTTCTTTCAACTAATTTGACTCCGATTGGAAAGCAAGTTTTACCATGCACATTACATTAACATATATATAATGTTAGTAATTTTTTAAGTGTAGACGTCAACACTTTATTTCTATTTAGATAAAAATTGCTTGACCAGTTTTCTAGTTTGTATAATCAGTTTGCTTGATCAATTACCTAAGTGATAGGAGTATTTAGGAACGTACAGTTTGGCATTATAGGACATGATAACAAACCAGGAGAACAGCTAGCACAAGCTTGTTAAGGCGATGATAAAGGAGTTGAAGTGGATCATTATTCATTGTAGAACAAACTTGTAATGGGAATTTAACGTGGAATTCAGATGCCTGTTTGAAATGTTTAGGCACGTGAGGAGGGACCACATCAAGGGAATTTATTAGCAAATATAGTGAAATGTTGAATCGATGATGTTTTACGCTATTGAACAGTACAAAATTGAGGGCGCAGAGAACAAGCCCACTAGATGTTTAATTGTCCAACACAGCAGCCCATGACTAGCCAGTTTTACATATTATATAGAAAGTTCAACATATCATATGTTGCCATCGTTGCTACAAGTTAAAATAGCTGCCAAAGTATGTCACACTATTTTTCTGATCACATCCTGAACAAAGAAACAAGAAAAGGCAGTTTCACTTATTTTCTTCTTGTTTTGTTTACTTCGTTGAAGAGTCAGTTTTGGAAGTAACATAGGGTAGAAAATGTGGGGGCCTCTCATTTCGTATGACATGCGGTATATGCAGCAAAAGACTTGTCTCTTTTGAGTTCACTTTTTCCAGAGCTAAAGCGCCAAGTTGACTTGTATTACATCGTGTTGGGCAGCAACAGTCAAGTTTATTGTACTGACAACCTGACAAAATTAGCACCACCATTTCTTTTTTCACCTACTTGACTTTGTGGAAGGCAATATTTAATTTACTGACAGCAGCTTGCAAAAGAGGGCCTGAATGGCACAGGGATATAAATATTGATAAGGCATGCATAGATAACAGATATGCACATTACATTAATACGTGGATTTATAAAACCATGCCTAGATTTGCCTGATTAATTTAACTAAGGGCAAATTACACAACCTCCCTAAGGTTTGTCGAAATTGCATAAAAATGATAATATTTATGTAACTTGCACTGATCTCCTTTGAGGTTTCAAAAACTCATTACAAACATCCTCTACTGTTAATCAATCATTAGTCAATTTTTGTTAAATCAAAATTATCAAGGGTAAAATAGTCAATACACACCATATAAATACTTTAATTTAATTAATATATTTTAATTTAATTAAAAAATTAAAAAATATATTTTTTAATTAATAAAATAATAATTAAATATTTAATAGTGTATCTCCGTTCAAAGCGAGACGAAAAGAAAATAATAAAATAACAAAGCAAAAAGAAAAGGAAAAACATATAAAATTATAATGATTCGATAATATATCTACGTTCATTTTGTACGGTTTAAAATTTTTTATTATATTTTTAATATAATATCAAAAGTATTTATACACTATCAACCGTCCCTTCACTTCATCAACTAACCCTATTTAATTAATATTTTTTTTATGTTGCGCTGGCTATTTTCTTCATTTAAGTCTCTCATATTAAATTGAACTTTGCAGAGTCTTTGATTGCATGCCATTACGGGGGCAGAATTTGCAGAAGAGTTGGACAAAAGCCTGCTAATTCATTAATGCACATATCCAGTTGAATGTACTCGGTTTGCACTGTTATTTAGCCATAGGATGGCTAAATCATTTTGGAGTAGAGAGTTGCTGGTAATTGCCCTCAAATTATGAAGACTAAATTGTCCTTTTGCTTTGTAATGAGAATTTAAATTAGTCCAATTCAAAGACATGTGAGGAGGGACCACATTTGGCCACCAAGCCATACTTTATACTTTAATGCAATAAATGATTGTTTGTGCGAGTCGTTGCACGAACTTGGTGAAAAAGTAATGCAAGTGGGGAGAGAGACCCTCCAATATCTTCGCAGTTAGACTTTGTTGATTAACATGTTCACACTTATTGGTCGTACAATAGATTAGAAGATCACATACTTTTGTTTGCATAAACGTCTTGTCTTCTATGTAATTTATTATGACAGCATGCCCTATCATGCAGATTAATCGGCCTCTCACATGTACCAAACCCAAATATAAACATATTACAAATACAAATATAGTCATATGAGCAAAATTCAACCAAGATTTACAGTGCAATTCAAGCTTTACTACCATATTAATAACTAACAAATCTAAAAATTTAAGTTAATAATAAAAAGTCCAATAAATGATATAATATTCTGCAACATGTACTAATAAAGTTTTCTTCAAATAAGGAGAAAGAAAATGATGGAACAAATTTGAATATAAAATGTTGAAAGATTCAAAGGCTATTGAGTTTAAAATAATACGAGTAGGTAGAGGTTTGTCTTTCACGCGCTTTAGTTTCATTGAAAATTGTCTAAAGAAAAACTGTTTATATTGACTTTAAGAGTTGATCTTTTCATTGATAAAGACTAGATCAAATATGATAAAGGCCTACAAGGAACATATCACTTGCTATCTTTCATCAAATTAATATTATCAACGGCTCGAAATAGCAACCGTGATATTGAAGCAGCTCACCAATCAAAAGCTGTCATTGCTGTCCTGAAGATATTTATTTGATGCATTTTGATTTCTTCTTTGGATGATATCCAATGTACTATAAGCTTGGTGGGTTCCATGTGAAAATAATTAACTTTTTCGGGCACGGTCTATTAAGACAACTACAATATATATTTTGTCAATAGTTTTTTTTATTTTCTCGGAGAAAAACTGCTATTGACTTTGCAATACCAACATGCACAGATTCTATTGAATATTTCTGGGATGAGAGAGATGTCTAGTTATTGTGATTATGGAACTAGTAGTAATTGTTAGATGCTTTGCACGTCTTGGTTAGTGATGATATCAAATGGGGTTTCAGTTTTATGCAAAATTCGATACTTAAAGGAGCCAAAAAAGTTTGTGAAGTCTCTTGCAATCTGAAGCATACTTGTTTGTTGAGAGAGATGAGTCCGACAATTCAAGTCTTTGTTCTGTCTATTTGCTTCCAGTTTTTTATCATAGCAGCTGTGACAAACACAGAAGATGGTAAGTTTAAGTTTAAAGTTTAGTTAGTATCCCTATGTCCTATGGTGGATTGATAATTACATTTACATACGTACTTCAAAGAGGTTTTAAATTTGTATGCTATTTAGCTTTCTTTGGTTCCAGGCAAGATTGAATATTGAAAGGCTGCTAAAGGATCTTTTCCTTAATTGAATGCTAATGAACGTTCTCTGCCTGTGTGTGTTCTCTTGTGTGTGTTTATAGGTGTATACTTTTTAATCTATGGATTGCATATCGTAGGTAATTCAGTCATTTGCAACGAAGAGACAGTTTCAGTTAGTTGTATAATGGTCTTGATTGTACATGCTGTTAGTGCTAGTTATTTGAAAACATGAGATACTTGGTCAAATCTGTAGAGTGATTCAACTCTTAGGAGATATTTTCTGTTTCTGTTGTTTGGTTAGTGAAGTAACACTTGGGTGGTGTTGTTGTGGATAATTGAGTTTGTTGTGACTGACTCAAGCACAAATTGTTAATCTTTGAAGAATTTTGATGCAGCTGCTGTCTTAAAATCTCTCAAAGATATTTGGGAGGGCTTCCCACCTAATTGGCGGGGTTCAGATCCATGTGGTGACCAATGGGATGGAATTGAGTGCTCCAGATCACGCGTGACCTCTATGTAAATTCTTGGGATCTTTTTTTGTGTTGGGTTTCAATTCTTTTAACATATTTATGTTACTAGAAGATTGCTTTTTCCAGCTATTCAATCTATCCAATTCTCTATTTCAGAACATTATCAAGTATGGGATTGTCTGGTTCACTGTCTAGCGACATCACCGGCTTATCAGAATTGCAGACTCTGTAAGTCTTCAATATGCACTTGCACTTCTTCACATTTGGTGCTCATCTTGCAACTAGTGTGGTTGAAATATCATTCAGCTATCATCTGTGTTTAGTACTTCTCATATTCCATCCTAATTTACACACTTTCCTTATATGTCACGTAGTTCACTGCTCAATATATATGCTATGCTAAGCCTATTTGTCATGTTAAGAGACTATTTGTTTTGTATTTGTAATCTATTCAATTCATTTAAATCATCGCCTTCTTTGATGGTTATGTTGGAAGCTTCTATAACTAGAATTTTCAGATTTTAATTATGAACACTCTTCATATAGGGATTTGTCCTACAACACGGACCTCAAAGGAGCTCTTCCACCAACAATAGGGGACTTGAATAAGTTGAGAAACTTGTAAGGATATACACTCTCTTGTTCAAGTAAAAACTGACTGCAAACTTATGTGATTAGAGTTCCTGATAAAATTGTATTATTTGTATTTTGCATGTCAGGATCCTTGTTGGTTGCGGTTTCTCTGGGCCAATTCCTGACTCTATTGGATCTCTACAGCAGCTGGTCTTCCTGTAAGCATTTTGATTCTATAATCCTATACTTGCACTATTGCAATTAACAAACATATTAGTATGCAAAGTAACATGTTCAAACTCGTCTTTCTCAACTTATTGTTTCTGCATGCAGGTCTTTGAATTCTAATAGCTTCAGCGGACGGATTCCACCTACCATTGGTAGTCTGTCTAATCTTTATTGGCTAGATCTTGCCGACAACCAACTTGAGGGGCCAATCCCAGTCTCGGATGGAACTTCACCTGGTCTAGATATGCTAATTCATACAAAACACTTGTATGTCACATCTATGTGCTTTTTATCTCTCTTTTACTGTGGCCTTATTTTCTGTACACTAACCTAAAACATTATCCATTATCATCTACAGTCATCTCGGGAAAAACCAATTATCCGGCCACATCCCAGAAAAGCTTTTCACCCCAGAAATGGTTCTGATTCATGTGTAAGTATCATAAAGTCATCCTAGGCCGTTGGACAAGAAAATGTACATATGACTCTCTTTGGACCACTAATAGCTATAGACTAATAAAGGCTCATTTCTTTATTGCCAGGCTATTTGACGGCAACCAGCTCACTGGCCCACTTCCATCTTCACTTGGACTAGTAAAAACTTTGGAAGTTGTGTGAGTATCTACATCTGATGTGCTCAAGTAAACTACTAATGATAGACCACTGACGGAGAGATTTGTTCTTTTTTATTCTAATGAGTTTCTGGTGTTGATTTCAGACGTTTTGATCAGAATTCATTGTCCGGAAATGTTCCTTCAAGCCTCAACAATCTTACAAGTGTTAACGAACTGTAAGCTGACAAAGAGACATTGAAATATATACTTTTTATAATTTCTTGAGGAATGTCTTCATTGTCCTGCAGGAATAATTTAGTCTCACAAGCGTTTGATTATCCTGTTTTCAGGTTTTTGTCTAACAATAAACTGATTGGTCCCATACCCCACCTGACCGCCATGAACCTCCTCAGCTACTTGTATAACTCTTTTATATCTTCGGTCATTTATAATATAAGGGTACCCAAAAGTTTTATCCAAGAGAATCTCTTCTTATATTCACTTACTCAGTTTAGTTTTCCGCAGGGACATGAGTAATAACAGTTTTGATCCATCAGCTGTTCCTTCGTGGTTTTCAACCTTACAGTCACTAACAACATTGTGGGTATCTCTATTTTTTGAACATGCACACCTACAATTCAATTCGTCTTGCATTGTAAGTCATGAAGTAGATTCACCACGGAGTTTTTCTACGAGCATATGTTCTGTTAAATCATGTCCATCATGTATTTTTTGCACGATATCGATATTATAGGTTACCAACCGACTTTCTCTACTGATGTTTCCTTAATTTCTAATATGTTGCATTTTAAGGTTCAGTCATCTTTCTTGCATAAAATAAAACTAACTCATGCTCTCAGTTCAGCTGTACGAGCAACCATTTTATGATCATATTAAGGATGCATCAACATTTCGGACTTTCAGTCTTCTAATTCAATTTTTCACACACATTATGTAAATTCATTCCTCAAAAGGTTTGTCTATGAGATCTTCCCATGCTGTATATCAGATTAAGAGTCTTCATGTAATAGATCAGATTAAGAGTCTTCATGTAATAGCAATTTTTCTTGTCTATGCAATGTCTCTATTAGTGTATGTGCATAAGTACATGTGAGTGCTTATGCGAAAGAATTTTTGTAAACAAGATAGAAACTAATCAACCATATTCTATTTCAGAATGATGGAGAGCACTGGACTTCAAGGTCAAGTGCCTGCTAGCATATTCAGCCCTTCTCATCTACAGACAGTGTGAGTACTATCTTAAGTATCAAATTCAGTAGCACCTCATTTAATGTTACTTCTTTTTAAAATTCCAAATGAAACATACTAATGATATTCTTGACACATGGTGACAGGGTTCTGAAACGTAACAGCCTTAATGGCTCCTTGGATGTTGGCTCCAGCCACAGCAATCAGCTTCAATCCATTGATTTGCAGGGCAATCTTATCTCAGCTTTCGTGGACTATCCAGAAGCTAATGAGGATATTACAATAATGTAAAGCTTAATTCTTCCACTTTTCAAGAATCTGCTCTTTTCAATACTTGGCTGAAAAGCTGAGGTGACCAGTGACTTGTTTAGCAAGCGATCCTGTAGCAAACAATATGTTATTTTAACTCACTTTGGTTTCTTTCTATAAAACTCTGCAGACTTGCTGGGAATCCAGTTTGTCTCGAGTCAGGAGAAACACCAACTTATTGCACAGCTACTGCACGGGACTCCTCTTATTCAACACCACCAAAGAACTGTGTACCCGCTCTCTGCAGTTCAAATCAAATTGCTAGCCCAACTTGCTTTTGTGCATATCCCTATACGGGGGTTCTACACTTCAGAGCTCCTTCATTTGCAGGCGTAGGAAATACGACTTATTACAAAAATCTCGAGGAGTCAATCACGGAAGCCTTTCAGTCTTTCAAACTTCCTGTGGATTCAATTTCTCTAAGTAATCCGCGCAAGACTGTATCTCAATACTTTGAAATAAAGCTAGCAGTATTTCCTTCAAGCCTAGAGAGTTTCAACCGGACAGGAGTTTCTAGGATTGGATTTGTTCTTAGCAACCAGACTTACAAGCCTCCGAAAATATTTGGACCTTTCTACTTTATTGGTGATCAGTATACGAACTTCAGTGGTAATTCTACTACTTCCACAGAACTAAAACTAGTCCTTGACAGTGGTGCTTGACTTGGTATTGATGCAGCTTTGTTTTGTGGCACCTTTTAGGAGCATCTACCACAAGATCAGAGAAGTCAACAAGCATTGGCATTATAATTGGAGCAGTAGTTGGAGGTTGTGTCCTTCTGATACTATTACTCCTTGCAGGAGTTTATGCTTATCGTCAAAAGAAGAGAGCAGAGAAAGCAAATGATCAGAACCCTTTTGGTATGACAAGGATTTCATCTACTTATCGTATTATATTTCCAGTTTGTAAATTGTTATACTTATGTTGCATAAACTGCAGCACATTGGGACCCGAATAAGAGCAGTGGTAGTATTCCTCAACTAAAAGGAGCAAGGTGCTTCTCCTTTGACGAGCTGAATAAATACACCAACCACTTTTCAGAAGCCACTGATATTGGATCGGGAGGCTATGGAAAGGTTTGATTCCACATTTATCCTTTATTGCAAACAAATGCATGGTCAATGTCTAGCCAACATTGGTTTTGCATAGACCGGGGGCGACAAAGCATGATCGAATTATTAGTTTGTTGTCTGATCATTCTTTTTGACATGAGTTGAGTTATCTCGAAAGTTGAAACATTGGGACCATCAATGACTAGTACAGTTTAATTTTGTTAAACATCCTTGCAGGTTTACAGAGGAACTCTTCCCTCAGGAGAACTGGTCGCCATCAAACGTGCTCAGCAAGGATCTATGCAGGGTGGGCAAGAATTCAAAAATGAAATTGAACTTCTATCAAGAGTCCATCACAAAAATCTTGTCAGTCTTTTGGGATTTTCCTTTGAACGAGGCGAGCAAATGCTGGTATACGAGTACATTACAAATGGTTCTTTGAGGGATAGTCTATCAGGTACCTCTTCCTGCTTCTTCACCATCTCCACAAAAATAACATTATTCGGAAAATACAAATTCTTCACATATGATATTGTCCATCATCTCTAAAACGATTGCATACTATAAATATGCAGGGAAAACTGGAATCAGACTTGATTGGATAAGGAGACTTAGAATAGCCCTTGGTACAGCTAGAGGTCTAGCCTATCTGCATGAGCTTGCCAACCCTCCTATTATACATAGAGATATCAAATCAACAAATATCCTGCTGGACGAACGTTTGACTGCAAAAGTTGCTGATTTTGGTCTCTCTAAGCCTATGGGTGACAGTGAAAAGGATCATATCTCTACTCAAGTCAAGGGGACAATGGTAAGCACCTCCAAACACACATTTGTTCTAGCATGAATATTAACTATGCAATGTTAACTTGACAGAAGATTCTATACCAATGTTATGAGTTTTCGGTGTAGGGTTACTTGGATCCTGAATATTACATGACTCAACAATTGACTGAAAAGAGTGATGTCTATAGCTTTGGGGTGCTGATGTTAGAGCTACTAACCGCAAGAAGGCCAATTGAGCGGGGAAAGTATGTTGTAAGAGAAATAAGGATGGCAATGGACAAGAAAAAGGATCTATACAACCTATACGAAATTCTTGATCCAACAATTGGCTTGGGAACGACACTAAAAGGTTTCGAAAAGTTTGTGGATCTAGCACTGAGATGTGTGGAAGAATCAGGAGCTGACAGGCCTACAATGAGTGAAGTAGTGAAAGAGATTGAGCTGATATTGCAGCTTGCAGGAATAAACCCGAATGCAGATTCAGCAGCCACTTCTGGAAGCTATAGTGATTCAAGTAAGGGAAATGCCAAACATCCATACGGCAATGAGGCCTTCGATTATAGTGGCGGTTTTCCACCATCACAGATAAAGCCCAAATAAGTATCACCTTAATGCCTTGAACATCAAAATGTGGTATCTGATTTGGGAGGAGAATGCTGTTTGTTTTGGATCTTTATTGTTGTTCATGCATTGTGCAATGTGTTAAAAAGGACTAGAACCGCGATTCAAACTGTTTTGTAGCTTGTATATATATGGCACAAAATTTGTGGATAAGAAGAGAGTCTATACTTCTATTCAAACTTCTATTCAAAGCAGTATTGCACTCAAAATAATATATATCTCTTCTTATCGATTCATTGATTTTATTATTGTTTCTGCTAGTTTTTGGAAGAAAACAGAAATCTCATTTGAATTCAAATGTCAGTTGCATCAAACTAGTATACAAAACAAAAGCAAAGCCAGTAAAGACAGGCATGTATTCATCAACTTTTGACAACTATATTATGTGAAGAAGGTGTTGATCTTTTGCAAAATGGAATGAATCTAAACGTATACCTCAAGACTCAAGTCATTGGTTTCTCCAGAAGAGCAGAGAAGTACCATTCATTTCTCTCTTTTCCACGGTCATGCTTGATACCAGCATTCCATCTCAGCTTCTTGAATCCAACTCTATCCAACATTGGAACATAAGTCTCATTCAGCTGAGACCCCAAGCAGAAGAAATGGTCAAGCCAGAAAAGCCCCCCTGGCCTCAGGACTCTGTAGATATCATAGAGTGTGAACTCAAGCATTGCATCAGGGATCCAGTTGCTCAAAATATGCATAGAATGCACTACATCCAACGTGTTTTCGAAGAAGGGAAGCCTCTGAGAGACACTGACATGCATTGAAATCAAGCCCCTAGAAGCAATGAAACTGTTGAATGGACCATCAAGGTTCATTGAAGTTGTCACAATAGTCACATTCCTCTCCCTCATTCTGGCAGCAAATGTGCCTGATCCACCTCCAATGTCAAGTCCAATCCTGATTGTCCCTCCAGGTTTCATCTTCAACACTTGATCAATCCCAAAATCAAGCCTTCCATTGTCATACATCCACCGACTCTTCTCTCTGCCTTGCAAATCAAAGCAATCTTTGCAATCAAAGAAGCCTGGTACATTTTTCCTGTCAATGAGACAATCATAGCTTTTACAAGTGTATGGATCCCATATAATGCTAGTGTCCGGTGGCTTCCCCCAAAGACTCTCAGGAAATGGAGCTGGCTCCACATAGTTGGCAGGAGACTTGGGGTGGCATCTCCTTCTAGGGAGTGGCTCACAACCCTTGAGCATCAACTTTTGAGCAAAACCATCATCAACTGGACACTCCCCACCAACCTCATAACTCATATACTGCACCAACTCCTCCTGAAACTTCAAGCAGCCTGCACCGACTGGTGCAAACACCTCATCTGATCCACTTCTTGGAGAGAACCCAAGTGGGAGCTTGTGAGACCCTATTGCAAGCCTCACTTCATCAGGCAACCCAAAGCCTAAATCCCCACTAACAAGCTTCTCAAACAGGCTCAGCGTCCGAGGTGTCTCTACATGTTCATATTGTCTACTAGTCAGCTCAATGAGCAAGGCCTGAACAAGCAAGTTGGTGGAGTTTAGCTGCTGCTGCAGCTCAAGAACGAAGGAATGACTAGCTGCGAGCTCCATTCTGGTGGAGTTGAGCTCATTGATCAAGAGGGTTGGAGAGTCATCATAGAGTGGCATAGAGAGATATTGGTGGTGAGTGTCGCCGAAAGGGCCAGTGAAGATGTAGATAGTGAGAAGATTAGTGAGTACGACAATCAAGAGAATCTTGAGCTTGAACTTGTTATTTGGATGGTGATGATTTGCCATCTTTTTTGCATGGTTGCCTTCATGATCACCTCCACTTCCCATGTTTGTCTATGCAAGTGTTTGTCGTAGAGCAGATATATGATCATCATCATGATAAAAAAAATGTTGAGAGAGAGATTGAGATTGATGTCCAAGTGGCTTCGTGGACCGTGTATCGCCGGTTTGCACGTTCAAGAAATCTGTGCAACTTTTATTGCAGAACATGCAAGACGCAAAGTTTGTCAACTTCCGCACTCTCTCCGGATCTCGAGCCTTCGCTCATTTATTTTATATTTGTTTTCTTTTAAGTGAAATTCGTATTAACGTGAATAAATTTTATGATTACTACCATAGGTGAAGCATTCAACTTTGTGGATTAATGTTAAACTTATCAATCATTCTGTAACTTTCTATATCATATAACTTGATTGCTAATACTAAAATCTATAAATAGTTTAAGTTAAAGTTTATAAATTTCATAAAATCGATGTTATAAATTTAGTATCCAATTTCGATAGAGTAATACTATATTATTTGAGAATTTATTTAAATTTATTATTTCAATGATATAGTAAGTTTATGTGTAATTACCACATCATCAATACATCATCTTAAAATTAATATGGTAGCTACAAATCAAATTGTTATATTATTTGGATAAATTTTTTGAATAATTTTTTGAAAAGTGTGGTATTATTTTTTTAAAAATTAGATAGAGGCTATGAATTTCATTATAAAAATATTATCATAACGTGGTTAAATTGGCAATAAAAGGGGTAGCCATTATTAAAGAATTAAAAGATATTTTATGCATTTGAGGTACTCGTTTTGCCGATCGGAGGAAGATGAGTAAACGCAAAGGTTTCCATTTTGTTTTATAACTTCAACAAATATTCTTTTGTCTAAACTTTGATTATCACTTTTTTATCTTGCAAGCAAGTGCACTCATTTGTCTCCGTCACATGCTTGCTCCATTTTGGATCTCAAAAAACAAATTTCCTTAAAATTAATCTTCTTCATTTTTTGTTCAAATCATAGCATTCATGTAAAAGCTCGTCATTATGTTATAAAAATAGATATTTTTTTTATGTTATCGGAGTGAATATTTTTTTTGATATTATAGATATAATATATCCAAATCATGTTAATGTTGATTTTTTACCAATGCGAAATTTAAAAGATGCATAAATAAAGTTAAGAGTGGTGATATTTCCACCCCATAAAACTGTATACACACCCCTTTTTGTATTTATACCCCATTAAGATTTTTAAAAATTCATATTCTATAAATACATCTTATGTATTTCTAATTATATCTATTTATTGACCTTTTAAATATTATAGGTAAATAATTATAAAGATAATCAAATTAATTAAATTAAAACATTAAAAAAAAAGTTAAACTTTCTTTTTTAAGTTTATTTTGATGCTCTGTTTCATGTTCATAACTTCTCCATCTTATGCTCTATCTCATTTTCACTTAAAATTCATGTACTTCACCAAAACCTTGCATGTAAAACTATCAAACAAAACTAAAAACCCTCGTTTTCACTAAAGCTAAGCTTTAATCAACCCCAAAAAAAATAAAACAAAAAAACAAAAACAAAACGTTTCAAATCTAGATCTCCATTTTCACCATTTATAAAACCTCTAAAAGCACAACAAAAAACACTCATCTTTAATTATCATAGATCAAAACAAACCAAGGAGTATTCAAATCTAATTATAATAATAACAATATCATCTTTTTCTAGAAGAAAATAATAATATCATCTTTTAATTAAAGTGTTGATAATTTAATTTAAGGGTAATATTGAAATATTAAGAATGTCTAAATTAAGAGGTGTACATACGATTTTAGAGGGGTGGAAATGTCGCCACTCTAAGGCTAAAGTTCTATGATCATGGCCTTGATTTGATGAGTCAGCCCATCTCAGTTACCTACACATTTAATCTGGGCCTAACTCATTAAGTCTCTGCTGGTGCTATTGACACCCCACCAAAGTTTTCTCAAGGCCCAATATTCTAGGCTATGTGGGCCTGAGACAATAATTTCTATCATAGGAAAATGACATTTGACCAGCTGTTGTTATGATACATCAACCCTACCCACCTTTGCATCTACATAGTTGACCAAGTCGTGTGACATTTAATCAATCAGTTATGTATTTATTGTATCATTTGTAGCATTAGTTGCTAACTTGCTATGCACACATGAAAAATCTTCAAGTTGTGAGATTTTGTTCTTATTTTTATCTGTTCTTTGCAAATTGTGTTTGTTTACATATTGGACCAAAAATCTTTACCATGCAGAGTAAATACAATTCTAAGTTTCCGTTCTGTTAAACATTTGTTAGGTAATTATAGAATTTAATATTAATGGAAAAGCACTCCTATACCAATAGTTTTCTACTCTTTACAGAAAAAAAAAAGAAAGAAAAAATAAATAAATAACTAGTTTTCTACACCTTTAAAATCATTCAATTTTATCTCTGTTTTGTCCCGGATAGGATTGATTAGAAAAACGTTATTAACATCTTTGAGTAAAATCTTGTCATTCACTTTCTTGTTTTTTTAAAGTTAATATCAACTTATCAAAAGTCTACTGAAATATACTGAAATTAATTATTAGTTACACAACCGAAGAATATCTATTTCTATGATCGGGAGACAACAACTCAGATACTAAGAAAAAAACTATTCAATCAAACTTATAAAATCAGTTTAGTGGGAAACGAATCTCCTTCATCTTGGTGAATAGAGAAATATACAAACATATATGCAAAGAGGTGGTGTGCATGTCATTAACTATTTAATAAGATCCAATTTCGATCATCCTAACATTTTTGAATGGTATAATTAATGCCAAGATCAAATCTGAATCTTATCTTAACAAACAGAGATATCAATCAGCAAATCTTCAAATCTTCCAACTGTTTACAGCTCATACTTGGAAATGTTGAAAACACTTTAAATTTGATTTGGACCATGTTATTCTCAACTTATCTCTTTCAAAATTTTGCCCACACCTACCATCATCGTTTTTTCAGGGTCATAATAATTATTGCTTGTAACATCTTTTAGGACCACTTACACCAAACCAGATCCCAATTTTAGTACCTTTTCTTCTTCTTTTTGTGTTTGGTGAGATTCAATTTGTGAAATAGACCAATTCAAAGTGTCATATAAATAAATAAGTAAAATCAATATCACTATAAAATTAAATAATATTACTATATCTTTAGTAATTCTAACAACTTTACACTTACACATAAACCAATATTAATCACTCATTTTTCAGGATTAATTGGACAAGCTTGTGCTAGTTTCCTCAGGTTTTCAATAATCATAACCAATTTTGTATTAAGCCGATTCACGAAGCATTTTGGCACCCATCCTGCAGGATCCAACTGAAAAAACCGAAAATAGAAATCAACAAGATATAACAGTTATATATATATATATATATTTTTTATGATTGTGACTTGTCTAGGGTATAATTGAGATCAGTAGCGATAGACATTAAAATGGGACCCGGGGATACCCATAAAGAGAGGGGGGCAGCTCACAAATAGTTGGAGATGTATAACAGTTTTCCAAATTGTCAAATTATATGAATTTTAATCAAACCTGGAAGTTGAATAATTTACCTGCACAACATAAGTGACCATACATGAATCATCTTCAAGCTTTTCAACAACCCATCCTGATTGAAGTAATAGTCCTCTAATTGCATTGTTTTGCTTAGGATGCAATCCTGCAGCTATCTCTTTTGGCAATGAAGCCACTGCTACCACCTACAATACCCCCATCAATGGAATATTGAACACTACATAGATATTTAAAGTTACTCTAGATTTCTAAAAATTCTATGTAAGAACTTACAAGGGTACCATCTTCCATGGTTTCTCGACGTTCATACACAATAAATTCTCTGTTTCGGAAGAGAGGTTTCGAGTTCTCCCCGAACCTGAGCCGAATTATACTAAGATTGTCTTCAAGATCTTTTATGTACCTAGCTTCCACCAGATCAGGGTCCCATTGCTGTCACAAAATATAAAATTTACAATAATGTTAGGAGTACAATATAAAAAAATAGATGTACATCCTTGCATGTGTATGTATTCATGCAGCCAGTTATCTACTACTTGTGTTGTATTTGTTAATAATACTTCCAAATCCTATAAGTGATGTATATTATTGCATAAAAAGAACCAAACATAGCTGGATTTTTGTCATTCTGATGAAGACAATTGAAGAAAAAAGAATCACATAAAATACTAGAAGACAAAAATTTTCTTTTCAATGCTTAGGACCAGAAACCAACTCATCTTGTATATACCTCTCTATATAAGTATAGTGACAATCTGACTTATGTGCACCAGTTACAATTCATGGTTATTATTATTATTATTTTTTAATATATGATCAATAGCATATATCATCTATATATGATTAAACAAGGGCCAGGAGAAATATGGTCACCTTGGCAGCATCTATGGCATTGGCAACAGTGATGAATTGTTGGGGAGAGACAGATTTGAGCAGCCACCGGCTTCGAAAAGTGTGTAGGGAGCCAGACCTTCTCTTTGAAATCTCCACTCCATTGTCAAGAGTGAGGACTTTCCATCCATCACTGCCGATGTTTCCAAACCTGTTTGAGTCTGAGGCTGATAACAACTCCTGTATGCAACTCTCACTTGCAAAGTGGACATATCTTCTCAATGAGTCCTCACTTACAGACCTTGACACATTTTGAAACACAAAAACATTAGATACATAGAGATATATAAACAGCAAAAGTAATGAATGAAACAGTGTTGAGAGGAGAGTCACCAGGATCGGTTGCAGGCAGTTGTTGGACTAGTAGTAGTGTTCATTGCAAGGTTGAGGAAATGATGTTTTGAGTTTGAAGAAGATCAATGAAAATGAGAAGACTATGTATGTATTGTATGTATGTGTCTATGTATATATATGATAAAGAGAGAAAGGATTGGAGTTAGGAGATAAAATAATGGGAAGTGGGGTGAAGTGATTGAAGCACATGCAATGCCAGGAGAAGCTCCATGATTAGAATCTGTTTTCTCTCTCTCTTTTTTCTTCTTCTTCACTTGGAAGATAAAAGAGAGATTCTTTTCCTTGGAAAAAAGGCAGCAAGAACTAAGGGGTAGGGAAGATGATGCACATGGAGTGTTTGGTGGCCCTTTTTAAAAAACAATAGTGAGTGAGTGGGAGAGAGAGAGAGAGGTGTGAAAAATAAGACTATAGAAACCAAAACAAGACTAATAGGAGCATTGTAACTAACTACGTTAACAAAACTTGCCTGGTTAAGGGTGACAATGACCCTACTCAAACAGGTTCTGTAAGGTTCCCAATCACGTGCCCCAGCGTGTTTAATTTCCACACCAGAAAGCACAATGGACAGACCCCTTTAAACTCATGTTGTGCTTTGCATAACCTTGCATTATCATTCAGTTACATTCAAGGTAAATATCTTGTAAGGAAGGTTTCTAATGAATGTTATAAAACTTTAGGGAGATTTTACCAGCGAAACCTTTGCTTATGATTCTATCACACAATTGCATGATGTTTAGAGATGTGATGAATTTATTTAATGTGATTTCCTGCAACAGTAAACTGATTGCCTGGACCCATTCCTGCTCATTCTCACATGCTTTCAGGATATGTTTAGGTATACTAAAGACAGGAAAGTGAGTTTTGGACGTCTTGGAACTCATTCATGTATTGGGTTACAAAAGCAACAACAAGGGTGTGTGATGATAATATTGCATTCCTTAACATAAATAAATAATATAAGATCAAGGAATTAAGTTTCCTTTGGGCAAGAAAAGGATAAACAATGATGCAAGAGAGTGTGATTAATTTATCACAAAAGTTAAAATGTTTTTATTGCATTCAATTACTACTACTCACACCTAGTTAAATAGAGAAATCAAGCAAAGAAAATCCCAGCACTACACAAGAAAAGAATAAAAAGGAAAGCAGGAAAAAAAAAAAGAAAAGAAAAGAAAAAAACACTAAGATTGTGACATTTGATGCTCCAAGAAGCCTCTAACTTTCAGGCTCTCAACCGTCTCACGAACAGCATCTTCAACCGGAGTGAAGACTAATCCGAGATTGATTAACCTCTTGGCTGCATCTTCGCAAGCCATCATGCCCGGTTGAGTTTCTCCATTGAACCTGTACGTTTAAATCAAAATAAATAAATAAATAAATAAAGGTTTTGAAAAATAAAGAGATAAGTTCAAAATGGCTGATAATAACAATGATAGCTTCCAGTTGTTTGATATAATATTCATATCTCTTTGGTTCACGTATAATTAGACCTCCAGGTTGTCCTGTTTCTCTATGACATGCATCATCGATTGGCATTACTCTTCTATGCCTAGAATATGAAGAACCTCACTCTCATGGAAATCTATCTTTGAAAAGAATAAAGCTCTTCTTCAACAAGATTATAAATAACAAGTAATGATATCCAACAACAAATTAGTTGAAAATATGTTCAATGATTAGTATTGACGAGATTAATCTATTTGAAAACCATTAAAAGAGGCCCCACAAGATGTAGATGGAAGTTTATAATGGGTCCAAGGCGTTACGTTAAAGTTTTATCAATGAAATAGAAATAGTATACGGAATGATCAGGCAAAAGAGCAGTTCTTGCTCTATGTTACTCTTAGTTAGCGTAGATTAACAATGTACGTGTATAAATCCACTAATAAAGCTTCAAAAGGACTCCAGGACAGCACAAAAAGCATAAGGCCCCTTCTTCCACAACAGGAAATAAAGAAAATGGACGAATTTATCTAAAAAGGAATCATTTACTCCACGATAACCATTAAAGTGAATCTTCTATCATACGATAGATAAGATAAGCATCAATAACTGAATTATTGGAGCTCCAAAGGACCTGGTAAGAGAAAAGTACCATTTCATAAAGTGGACAGTTGTGAGCAATAATAGAAGGCTCTTCCAATCCTAGATAATGAAAACGATAATCAAAAGGTAAATGATAAAGCTATTCATACATTATATTTGGAAAAAAACAAAAATTTGAATGAGAAAAGCACCCAACTTTTCGCAGGGGAGCCACCATAACTAGACATTTACAAAGAAGCTGTAACGCCATGACAAGATTGGCATCAGCTGGTGTTTCAATCATTTAAGAGAGAAATTCATGTCCACCTGTGTACCACATATAGTGCAATTATTGTGCTTCAACTATGGTCATCTTGTTCGAATTTTTAATGATGTAACGCTCACTAACATGATTGGATGGCCAGTTCCTCAATTAACTTTTTATCCAGATCTCTCCTTCACCACTCCTCTTCTTTCAATCAATATCCAAAATATTTCCCTCCCAGCCATTTTGAGATGTTCAAAATGGGCAGTTCACTAACTTCATACCAACTATCATTCTTGACAAGAAACTTAACCATATAGTTTGAAAAATGTGATGATGACAAGTGATTGATACCGAAAGCCACGTTAAAAACTTGAGATCTTCTAGTAATATCTCTTGCCCCCACCATCATTGCCACTTTAGAAACCACATTCACCACCAACAATCCCAACATTTAACCTTATCAACATACACCAAAGTCTATACATACATACATACATACATATATATATATATATACATATCTAAAAGGTCATGATGACTGCTTTATAACGGTCCATACACAGCATAAAAATGCTCTCAAATCACTTTTGGGATTAACATAGTCATACTTGATGCCAGTTATGCTCATTAGATTTGATCATAATCCTTCTTATTAGTTACAAGTGACAGCTACCAAACTCCACATGATGCATCCACTGACTAAAGCAACAGAAACAACACTTTATGTGTCTTCTATGCTTTGCATATATGATATTAGTCTAGGAGTGTATGAGAGACAAACCTGTGAATTGGAAACTCCGGGAAGAGCTTAGAAACTCTTTCTGCAAAGTCACCAAACTGATAAATGCCGTTAGTGCAAAGGTATCTACCAGAAGCCTCAGGAGACTCAAAAAGCAACACTTGTGCCTTGGCTACATCTTTGACATGCACAGCTCCCAACCAGTGATACTCTTGTGTTGCGGTTGAACCTTGCAACAATTGCAGCAGAACAGCACAGCTCGCGTTCAAATAAGGTTGCAGAAGCGTACCAAGACATGTGGATGGATGAATGGCCACCACATCCACCCCATTCTTCTCTGCAAACTCCCATGCTGCTTTCTCTGCCAGCGTCTTTGACACTGGATACCATTTCTGCCATAGTCAAAAACAACAAAATTTAGCACAAAGCCAACCTCACTTCTTCCATAATAAACAACGTTACTCCTTACCATTAACGTCAACCCTAAAACACAAAAATCCATACGTTAGACAGTTGATACATCCGGAACTGAGAATTTTACACACAACCCACTTAAGTGATTTTAAATCACACAACGGAGTTCATATACATTGCTTCCCAATCCAAATACCACACCAAGATAACCCAAATTATAGTCTTATAGTCTCTCATCGTACACATAGTACGCAACCCAATAGTCCTTTTCAAGCACAGACGTCCACACATTAGCCACTTGATTGCATATTATCCTACTGCTAGTAAAACACATCCGTATAAAGTGAACTATTAACGTTAAGAATTACCTAGTCAAAGAATTTTTCATGCACCCCGATTGGTAGTATTATTTTTCAATGACTCAAAACAAGTTCATACAAAACAAAGACCAAACCAAATTCATGATTGAATCAATGGCAAACTAAACAAACCATATTTTCATAATCCAAAAACTTTCCATAAAAGGAAAACATACATGAATGCTTAAACTACACGAATCAAATCATCATTAAAGAAAATATTAAATTACTAATAAACTACACAAACCAATCTCATGAAAACAAAAACGACCCATGAAGTCTCATATTCTATACTTGTGTATGTATATATACCTTGCGAGACTTGCAATAATCAAGATCAGTCCACGAAGTCTCATCAAAGACCTTATTTTTAGGCCAACTCGGATTGGGAACCAAGGCGGAGATGGAGCTGGTGAGGACGACACGCCTCACCTTGAACTTGTTGGCAGCTTCAAGGACGTTGATGGTGCCCTGGATAGCAGGTAAGAGCAGCTCCTTTTCAGGATCCTGAGGGTCATCCAAGAAGCAAGGAGAGGCCACGTGGAATACCCCAACGCAGCCCTCCACTGCCTTCTCCACCGCAGCGTAGTCCAACACGTCAGCCTCAAAAACTCTCAAGTTGATGGCTCTGCCTTCTTTGGTGAGAGACAACAAGTGGGTGGCGTCCGACCCCGGATAGATGGCGGCGTTGATGGTGGTGTAGCCCTGCTCCAAAAGGGTTTTCACCAGCCAGCTGCCGATGAAGCCGTTGGCTCCAGTCACGCACACTGCTGCCATCTCTGTTTTTGTTTGCTCTGTTTTTGTTGCTTGCTCTGTTTTCGGATGGTTGTGTGATGAATATACATTATTAATTTAAATTTTGTTTTATTTTGATTTGTAATGATTTATTTATTGGAGAAATATTAGGAGTTTATGCATGATTTATCTACTTCTACTTCGTTAGGATTCCGTTATCCATCTAATTTGATTAACTTATTTGTATAGTAGATATCAAATAGGTAAAATTACTCATTATTATCAATTCTTATATATTTTTCAACAAACATCCTTATGATCTATCTAAGAATTATTATTGATATTTAATCTTATCCGACTAATAAGTTAGTCAAACTTTTTTTTTTTTTCAGTATTCATTGAATAAAGTTATCCAAAATTATTATGAATATTATATTTTAAATTTAAATTATGTATTTAAAAAGTAATTTTTTCACACAATTGTAAGATAATTTGTTGACATCAACGGAGCCTTACCATACCAAAAAAATATTGTTTCGTATAATTGAGAAGTACTTACTAAACATAATTAGGGGTAAATATTAACACCACACTCTCCTAAAATTAGGAAATATTTATTAAATACTATTAAATTAATATGAAGAGGTTGACCTAAAATTCTAAAATATGATTTTAAAATTTATGAAATTTCTCTTAAATTTGAAAATAAAAAATAAGTCTCCAATTAATTTTTTGTAATGAAAATTAATTCTGAAATTTGTATTACTTTTTGTGTAACAATCAAATTCCTTTTGTTTTGTAACAAATTTTATCTAAAATTGTTATAAAGTCTTAAACACTTCAGTTACTAGACTTAACTGAATCGAATTTACAACCATACCCTTGAAACTGTTATTTGTCGTTTGACGCTCTACACTTAAACCGACTGGTCGTTTTTGGTAACAGAACACGCAACTTGGACTCAAACGACAAAAAGAAACCTATGCAAGTAAGTAGTGTTGTCCGAATATTGTCCACACTTTCACTGCAACAACGAACACGAAATTTACAACAAACCCATCTGACCCCATCACTTGAAATTGAAGAAAGTTGACAGCTTTATTGGATTTGATTGAAAAATGATTGATTAGAAGAACAAGCAAACATTCGTTGACTGAGTTGAGAATTGGCCATGAAAACAGTTGCATTGCCTTTCGGTGGTTGTGGCTATCCTTTGTCTTCATCTTCATCTTCATTCAAGATTGTCATTTACATGGCAAAGATCAACAAGTCTCAACCTTCTAAGGTCCTCTCTCTCTCTTTATCAACTTTACCATCTTTTTGTTGTCAAGAGTTGGTTTTTATGTTAATTTGACTGGACATTGTGTTGTTGAGTTTATTACAATTCCTTATCTCATATGCAATTTTGTTTGATCATATCTAGTATGTGATGGAAGATGGTTTAAAGGGTATTTCACAATCGAAAGCAAAAGAATTATATCAGGATTCCGAAAATGATCACCTAATCTTTGCTATATATTTATATATAAAAGTGAACTGATCAGAGTATGTATAGTATCAAAGTAGATTGGTGTTATTGAACTGAGAAATGCTTCACGTGGTTACTGAGATGATGTATGGTTTGGCTTGTAATGACCTCTTTGAGAAGTGAGAACAATGTTTGGAAGTTATTTGGGAAAATTTAGAATCACAAATCTGGTGTTGAGATTTGAGCTTTGTTTTGTTTTATGCAAAATTAGGGGCAGGTTTTGGGAGTAGGAAAATTGTTTGATTGTTAACAACTTATATAGATGTTAACAACTTATATAGATTTGTCGTACCGTGTTTAAGTTTTCTTTCTGTTGATAGGATGCTGAGCCAACACCGCGGAGAATTACATCTAATGTCAAGCAGAATTTGCAGTTTTTGAGGCTATGGAAGGTTGGTTTTGTGCTGATATATCTGGAAATCGGTGTTGATTTCCGTCTTTTATCTCATTCTAGAAAGCTCTTGCAGGAGTTTCAGAAGAGGAAATCTAGCACACCGAAGCCTGCCACTAGTTACCGAAAGAAAAAAATTGAAAAGGAGGACCTTCCTGAAGATATGGAGCTATATCGTGATCCTACTACAACCCTTTACTAGTAATACATTTTCCAGGTTCCATTCCTATTTCAAGTTTGTTATTTCAACAATCCTCTGTGAAGCTTTTTGAAAAGGTTCTTTGTTTGCTAAATGATTTGACAGTACACACCAAGGTCTAGAGAATGCAGTGCCTGTCTTGCTCGTTGATGGGTATAATGTCTGTGGGTATTGGCCAAAGCTGAAGAAACATTTTATGAGAGGAAGGCTAGATGTTGCTCGCCAGAAGCTAATTGATGAACTTATAACATTTAGTGCATTAAGAGGTTTTTATGCTATATATTCTGTGAGAAGTTTCTTTCTATCATAGTCTACACTGCTTTGCTTGGATATTCAGAATCCAGCAAGGATGAACAAATCATATATTCATTTTCATCTTGGGTAGTTTCGTCTATTTCATAAACTATCCTTCCCTTCATCTGTTTTCCAAAATACTGTGTGTTAACTTTATAGTGGATAAGCTTTTGACAAATGAACTTGGAATTCTTCATCACTTTAGGTAGATGTATTGGTCTGTGTGCATCAGAGTCGCTTGATAAAAAGGAAAACAAATGATAAAGAAGGGCGTAGTTGGCACAAGTTTAGTAAATTAAATTTCATGTGCTTATAGTGCTTGTTGTAGGATGATGGAATTGGTTCTGTGTGGTAAACCCCCTTAACGGATGATTAAAGGTTTGGATCATGAGGATGAGTGAAGAAAATTGGATGCAATGGGATAGAGCGAATATTTGGGAAAAAATCTGCTGAATCTGGTTCATACTTACCATTTAGTGTCTCTACTTCTCATCATATTTGGGCTTCTTATAGGATCTCTTGAATCTTAATTTTATTTCCCCTAAAGTATTACAATGATAGATATAAACGAAGATAAATTGTCGAATTTGTATTTCCTACCATTTTAACTATTAGAGAGAGTCTTGACCCTATTTCATCTCAAATGCGTATCCTAATTGCTTATTTTTTTATATAATATTTACAGAGGTGAAAGTGGCGGTAGTATTTGATGCCTTGATGTCAGGACTCCCTACACACAAGGAAACTTTTGCTAGGTATTTACTTAAAATCTAAGCCATAATTTTCATGGTTTTTTTATTCTGATATTCTTGCAATTTTTGGTTCTGTTGTTGAGTAGACTAATGGAAAAGCCCTTATTAATTCTCTCTATTAATCTGTCATGAAATAGGTTTGTTCTAAATCCTCCCAAAGTTTCTGTTTGCAGTCACCATTTGATGTAAAGTTTTATTCCTAAATAAACATAAAAATATAGAAAAGATTTTAATGAAAGAGGCAAATAGTTGTTTGTAGGACTAGATAACTTGATTAAATTAGAAAAAGCGTTCACTACAGTCTACACTCATCCATCTGATTTTTATCTATTTTGGCTTTGAGCATTGTCTATTGCCAGCTTGCTTTCTCTTTCCTTCGTCCCTATGGAAAAGGATTGAAGGGCCTTTAATGTCACATACAAGTAAATGGTCTTCTGTTTTTAATAGATATCATTGGCTAGGTGAACTCTAGCTACAGAACATTTGTTACTCTAAAGATGATATTTATGTGTTGCAGTTATTTTTTTTCACTGTAATTTCCATTACTAGTTGAAATTTCTTCTACTATTAGCTTTGTTGACTGAATTTTCCATGCTATTGATCATTTTTTATTTGTAGATTGTCATTTCTAGATTTCACTATCTTGCAGTATTGATATAATTTTCTCTGGGGAAACTTGTGCTGACTCATGGATTGAAAAAGAGGTAAGAATGCAAGGTATTCTTTGTAATTATTTTCTGTACTGTTGTTAGAAAAAGTCAAATCATAATGGTTGTTGAGCATCATGTATTTATCCAAGAGTGTCGAAAAATTGCATTGTGCTCACTGATAAAATAATTTGTACTTATTAAGGGGAGGGGACTATACATGACATGTTTTGATAGTAAATATTGATGTAGCTTTCTTAAATGATATCCTTGCTGCCTGTCTTAATTTTAGGATGCAATTGGATATATGCTCTAGCCTCATTTAGAATGGTTACATGATTTGTCTATAATACTTGATGTCTTTGGTGTTTACTTTGCAGCCTAGTTTAATGCGTGATTTTATCGATGATTTTTATTGGTAGTCTGGTATCATGTTTATGTAACAGGTTGTAGCTTTGAGGGAGGATGGGTGCCCCAAAGTTTGGGTTGTGACTTCTGATCACTTGCAGCAGCATGCTGCCCACGGAGCTGTATGCACTTTCCTCAGAGTCTTTTTGTAGTAATTTTGTGATGTTTTCTAACCTTCTTGTATTTTTTTTAGCTCCAAGATATGAGTTTCTTTGTGGAATAGATCTTGGAAAGTTTATTTGGGTTGTCTGTTCAGAATTATATATGGTTGCTACTCCTGATGAGATTATTTATCCGGCAAAGTGACATCCTGTGAAATCTCTTACTTGTTTCTTACATCTGAACTCAAATGTATTAGGTGTTCTGCTCAAGTAATGCTTTTGAACATTGGTTTAATCATGTGCTGGATGTTACCTTATGGAATTTTCTAATCATTTCCAGGGAGCCTTTGTTTGGAGTGCTAAGGCATTGGTTTCTGAGGTGAGGCTTAGCTACAAGTAATCACATTCTGCATGATGTATGCTACTCAGGACTTGTTATTGTCTCTTAAGTTTTCATTGTGGTCTTTATTGTTCATTGCTGCCTCTCCCTTCTCTTTCTTTTTTGTGAACGTATGTCTTGAATCCAAATACTAAATGACTGAATTTCTTTTTTAAAAATGATGGAAAACTTTCTGGTTTAGCAAAATGATTGTGCATTTATTTTTAACTTCCAAAATGACTACGAACCCTCTGGTACAAATCCATTTTTCAATGTAGAAGGGGATTCCTGTATTTCGTGTAAGCAAAAGGGTGATGGCTTTGATATTTGAAGGCTGGTATTAACATTGTTATGACTTTATGTGGTAACATAGCATAATCGGTATATGGATTCTCGACTTCAGCTTAACGTAGAAATATTAATTTTGTGTTTTGTTGCTCTCTTTATGGTATAAACCTTCTGTAACATGTTTTTAATTCTTGGTATGTAATTTATGTAAATAAATATTGTCTGTTTATTGATCTATGTGTAGATTAAAGCATCACATAAGGAGGTTGAAAGGATGTTTCAAGAACAAAGGTTGCATTTCCTTAGTGCTTGTTGCATTAGCAATGCATACCTTGCGGTTATTTTTATAGGTGTGTATTGGATGTTGATGCAATAATGCTTTGGTTTTGCATTTCAGATCTACTTCCTTTCAAGGTAGATTGTTAAAGCACAATCTTGATTCTGAAGTTGTGGATGCTCTTAAGGATCTAAGAAATAAACTATTGGAAAATCAACCAAAGTAGCTCATCTTATTCAAGTGTACATCATGCTAGCTTTTTCCTTCACCAAGCTTATTGATCTCTAATCAGACTCACCAACCTTCTTTAGGAAAAAAATTAGCAGAGACTGTCACAATATTGAGCAGGTACACGACGTTATCACTTGAGGATAGAAGATCTGATTGGTTGCCACAACCAGAATACAGGTTTTTGATTCACATGGACTATAAAACATGTAAATGATCCCGAACCATTATGTAGAGAACAGGTTTTAGAAGTGCTCTATTCAACTGTATTTTTCCTTGTTGCTAGTAAGGGATCCCTGCACATCCACCCATCTTACTTTCAAAAGTTTACAAAATGTGGTTTTTTTCTGGTTCCATTTCCTTGTAACAATAATATATATTGCTTATGTTGAGTTTATAAGGCTTATAATCATTTCTATTTTTCCTATTTGCGTATTCGCATACATTGGTTCCTTTACTGACGATTTCTCTTCAAATGCAATTTCCTTAGATTACCTTTTTCTGCTTGGCTTTTGTATACTTTGCACCAACTGACACTCCCAACTCATGTTATTTGGAAGTAGAATATGCTACCATATTTTTTCCATTTACCTTACCAAATCATATTTTCCATTAAGTTGTTAAAGTTCCGGAACAATGTTTTAGCTGTGTACTAATATTTTGGAAAAAGAGAGAGTAGTAGAGTACTCACTAGTCTTTTCTTATGAAGGGGACATTGAGTTTGGCATGGAAAAGGACATTCTGTTTAGGATTATTTGGCCTTACGTTGGCGCGTAGTTATTTCGGACATTGTTGACTGTGTTTGAAACAATTATGGAGTTCATGATATTCGTCTAAAACTTAATTGGTAAAGAAGGTTTTTTAACAAATTGGAAAGGAGTTTGGTGATGAATTCAAATGATGTTTTGTATTGAACATCATGAGGTTGCATCAGCCGTGCAAATAGCATTAACCTGTAATGTTGTTACATTGCCCCCACAACACATTAGAAATGTTCTTACAGGGCCTGATGGCCCCCAAAACACGTTAGAAGCAGCAGTTTAAAAGAATTTGCATGCATAAAGAGCCCTTGATTGGTTGACCACTTGTAAAGCTCAAGCTTGTATGAAACTTGGTGATGGTTATAGCCTACACATAACTTATATAACCCAATCTGTTGTTGATTTGAGTTCCATTGAATTCTAAGTGATTATTTAATATGTGTTTAATGTGTGTTTATAAACGTGACATTGTGTCAACAGCCCATTATAGAAGAAAAACAGCTCCCACTTGATTTTTGGCCCATTGAAGTCCAACCCAATCCGGTCCAAGTAAATTTCATTTCATTTAGTTGGGCCGCCAGAGAGTCCAAATTCTTCCCTTACTCGTGAGTTGTCTGTCATGAAACACCATTGGCATAGTCATAGACACTAGAGTAATGTTTACATAATCAAGTGTTTTAAACCAAATTCATTCCAAATGATGTGGTGGGTAATTCATAATTACCAGATAAATCATGAATCATTACAGTGAATAACATAACCTTACAAATTTATTTATTATATGATTTTGAAATAAAAATTTATACAAAAACTTTAGATTATATAATATGATCACACACACTAGGCAGACCCCACACACATGATATAAAAATGTGATAAAACATATCAACAAATGAGAGAGGCACCCACCAATCTTTGAATGATTGTCTTGGCAGCGATATAGGGTGGATCTGCTTGTCAGCCACAGCTACTGATGGTCATAGAATATTGTCTCATCAAAACTAACACACCGCTACATTTAAATATGCCACAATTAATACCCACCGCTGTCCCTAAATATATTGTACATATAATTGCAGGGTCCTTTTACTTGTCAGAGACTCACTCTCATGTACCATCATCTATCATCTATCTACACTCTCCATCCTTACCATTATTTCCATTATTTTCCATGCATCCTTTGAATATTCTCCTCTCTAATTTGGCGCTACTTGAATGCAAGGGGACTAAATTAGAGTAGCCATCCCATCAACATTAGAATGCACACTTGCTCAGTTAAAAACCAATGGAATAATCCCTCATCAATCCTGTGATTCATAAGATTCATACTAAATCAAACAGATTTTAATTTCACAATTTAATAGTTTCTTTATAAATTAGTATATAAAGTGAATGTTAACTTGCATGTGAAAGAAAAAGAAGAGTACCAATTTCCATTGTCCATGAGATTTGTGGTAAACCATATAGACTTTGTGATTGATATCACAATGTCACTTAATTTTCAACGTCAACTATTAGTCTATTACCATTGACTTAACAAATTAGCATGCAATTACACGCTGTGGATTATATGATCAATTTTCGTAAATTTAGGTAATACAGTGCGAATGTGGATAAATGTCAAATCTATAAATAGTCTTTTTACCATCTAGTGAACCGAATGAAGCTCATTAATCTCGTGATCAACATGATTCATGCTAATGCTAAAACTAAACTAGATGTATAGACTTTACTATTCTATAATAATATGGTATTTCAACGTCACATGTTAACTTTAACTTCATAATTTAGTATGTAAACGACACACAATAGATATCATAAACTTAGCTATTCTATTTTGAATGTCACAAACTTAACATTGATAGTACTGGTCCCCTAAATTAAATTCAACTATATAAACGACACAGAGAGAAATGCAGAGAAAAAGGACAAAGTTATATATACGATTGGTAAATGTAGTGATCAGAGCACATTTAGGAGATCAAATAGTTGCAGAAGTTGTCAAAAAACGAAAAAAATAATAATAATAAAAATTATAAAAATAAAAAGATCCATTCTCAATATATGCATGGCTGGTTCATTCACGAGATGCTCGCTTGTTAGATTATAAATTTGCAGCGATGGACTGATCATTGTAATGGATCGTACAAGAAACACACCAACAACATGTTTGTTAGTTAGTTCCATGCCTTCAAACACAGACAAACACTGTATTTAATGAACAAGTCAGAAGGTCAAAGATGAGCCGGGAGAGTCCTGTACCTGTCTCCCTGGTCCTCCAGAGAGAATGGTCTGGTCAGTCAGTCAAATTTTTGACTCTATTTATTAAAATCCAACGGTGGTTGTGGACCCTCCATTGTTATATAAATAAATGTTGTTATGATTTGAACGCATGATGTGTATATATATATATACATATATACGTCGGCATGTCTGTACTAACTTTCTTCTAAGTCTCACTTTGCATTAATTATTGATCTCTTTATAATACGAACAGAAATCTAGACCGTTGAAGTATAATTAGATTTTGTCATTGGGGATGAACATTAGAAAAAACAGAAAAGAAAAATGAAGTATTTATTATATGTTAACACACCTCTCACATGTAACATGGATAAGTGATAGATTTCAGATACATACTAAACATCTCTTACTGTATAACTACTATGTGGAACGAGAAGAATTTCAAATAAAATGAGAGAAAGAGTTTGAACCAAAAACCTCCAGATCTAATACCATGTTAGTTACGATCAAACTCAAAAATTGAAACTGATAAGAAAAAAAGTTACATACGATACGTTAACAAAAACAAAGGATAGTCATTTTCATTCCTTTAAAAGGATGAAGACAAACACGGTTTATAATTCAGTCATAATAAGGATATTTTTAGCAATTAAGAGCCGGCAAATGATCAAGCTACGGCTTCAACTAACTAAGCAATCTATGCCACAGAATTTTATTTACAAAACAAGCATTTCGTATTAATTATATAATATGTGTGTATTTGTATATGTGACAAGTGAAGGTCGTCGTATACTTGTGGATGTGAATTTATGTAACTGACAAGTCAAATATGGGTGTTATGAATCCGATAAGGTGGGGGTGGTCATCATGATGATCGCTAGTGGGGTTGACAGAGATGGCGGTGGCGGATAGTGATTGATGATGATCTTGCATGCCCTAGTTAACTACACTGATCTTTGGGATGCCAATACCAATTCTTGTACATGCATATAAAGTTATGGCACTACCAAACTTCACCGATGGATCCCAGCCTTTGATCAGAAAATGGTATAAATTCTTTCATCAAACCTTGGAGAGTTATATATGAAGAATTCTAGAAAAAGAGAATATAGAAGAATATGAAATGTAAATATAATTAATTACATATTACATGCCCATACTCCATTAACTTATATAGTTGAGAACAATATATGAAAACCTAGTTTAATTTTGGCCCTTACTATAAGGTTAATATGAGGTCTTGTACATTATTTTTGTGCACGATTTTTAGTAATTAGGCCCTTCAAATGGAGCGTTTTGATCTTTTTCACTTTTTCAAAATATTGATAAATTGAAAACGAGGAACAGAGAAATGAAGTTTATAAGCCACTTAAGCCTTCCATTAATGATTATATAATTTGGAAAATCATATCATAGGCAAATTTTCTAGAATTAAATTTCTCTACGCTGGTCAATTTTTGCTTAAAAAATTGGAAAAAAAAAGTTTCTAAGAGTATTTATATATTTCTTTTAGCATTTTCTACTCATATATCTTTCCTTCATTTTCCTTTTATTACTCTTCCATGATTCACAAGTTTAGAACATAACGTATAGATCTTCCTTTTGATTTAAAGTGTAAAGCATTTGCCCTTAATTAATGTGATTTAGTTATCACCATTTAATACGATTTAATAGTTAAGAACACTTATTCAGTTTGATAATATTAATTTTAACTTAATTTAAATCGTTACATTGCAAGTGATATTAAAACAAATAATGTGATTTAATTAATTATTAAATTTACATGTGGTTAATACATTCTCATTAGATAGGACTCTTTATAATGTACATAATTTTTTTTTCAAATATGTATATAATTTTTTTTTTCAAATATGTATATAAAAATTTTTAATAGTCATTACTTGAAGACTATATGTTCATCACTAAAAGAGTTACGACAAGTTGGTAACTTGGTATGATATGTTAACAATCAAGGATGTTTAACGCTCTTGCAAGTGGATAGAAGCAATATCTATTTTAATTAAATAGACATATAGATATTAATAATGAAACAAACAAACAAACAAGTAGTTTGATTATTCAATTATTTACTCTATAGAAAAGTCGGTCTTTGACGCGTCAAAATAAGAAATGAATCGCTATGAAAAATATATACTTTAGTCACAGAATAATATCCTAGAACTCATATATATGTAATGTACTTGTATAATTTATAAAAATCAATTTAAAAGACTAAAAAAAATTATAAATATTGAATAGTTGTCTAAAGGACAAAACATCATATATTATAACTTATCAATTGCTAGTGTAGTAGGTTGAGTACCTCCCAACCTCATATCTCATGCTAAATATGAGCAAAAAGAAAGTGTGGGTGGCCTCTCTTCTCTATATGAGTTTACATTTTTTTCCTAGTGAATATTGAATAGTATTTGGTTTACATTTTGTTTTGTTTAGGTGATGAAGCTATGGTGTTCGACCTTTGGCTTCGTGATTTTCAGTGGAGGTTTGATAAAATGCCTGTGAAAATTTGTTGCCTTTGTTCTGCACTCCCTTTTTATGATGAATGTTATATATGTTTTCTTTTGATTCTTATGTATTGCTACCTTTTTAAGACATACACATATATATATATATATATATATATTCAAACACTTAATTTTAAGATGAGTAGTTTGTCTTCCATCTCTTGTTTTTGAGAGTAACTATCTGGGTTATGCTAGTAGCATGTAATATTGGTAGATACCAAATAATGAAATCTTTGAACTAATCATACATTAGAGGAGCAAAATGAACGAGATATTGAGAAGAATATATAAACCCTTCAAAAAAAAAAAAGAAAAAAAATCAACCAATTAAGCAGATAAATTTTCTAGTGCAGTCTAAAACTATTATAATTTGATAAATATGGAATGAGATGACTAATTGAGAATTACATTAAAGGTATTAATCCTAAATTTTCCAGTGTAGTGCTCAAACTCTATCAATTCAATAAATATGAAATGAGATGACGAATTGAGAATTACAATATTAAAGGTATTAATTCCACAACAACAATTTTAAAAAAAAAATAAAATAAAATGACTATTATGGAAATGGAATTGGAGATTGAATTAATCATGGACACGTAACCAGACATTAATGAAGATAGTTAATAATCAAAATATCATGTAAATGTGCACTAAAAGCCGAGGCCCCATTAGGGGAAAGTGCCTACTCTTTATGTATTATACATTAATCAAAAAAACTTTAATCTACAAGACTTGTTGTGGATTGTAATATATACTTTATCTCACATTATATACATCAAGTCCAAGTCATGTATAAACACCAAATAAATTTGATCTCCTTCCAAAATAAGTGTAATTAAGGAGCCTTTTGCTTTAATTATGGAATAGCTCTAACCAATTGAGTTATCTTCTCTAAAAGATAAATAAGAGTTATAAAAAGGTGAAGAATGATAATTTTAATGTTGTTTGATTTACTAGTGGCGGGTTATTAATTTAACACGTGACCCTCTAGCTAGCACACAATATAAGACCCCTGTTTTACCTATTTGAGATATGTTTGTCTGTTGTAAGAAACTTTTCAAGATGAGAATTACCAATTCTTGATAATTGACTAATAAAATTCAAATTCACTGGTTGTTACAGATTTCTCTACCACACTCAACTTCCAACTAACTTCCAATATTTCGTAGAAATTGTAATGTGAAGTTCATTCAGTCCTGCCTAATAAGTTATAGGAATGTATCAATCTCCAATATTTCCTTCATAACCATACCTAAAACTACATTTTTCCATCCATATCCCCACGATAAATGACAATATATGCAAGCAAATGAACGTCATGCTTTCCTTGTAAGCTGAAAGATATCTTTGATGCTTTCAAATCATAATGACAAACTTTGGCTAAATTCATCCATAATTCATTCACTCATGGCCCCCCACAAAAAAGTTAGGTTTTGTATTTTAGTGCTAATTAGAGATAACTAAATAACTGATAGCTAAGGTTTTGCTTTAGACTTTGAGTAGAAAAGCAAAGCAAACCCTAATAATATAACAATGACAACATACAAGTAGAAGAAACATTGGTTGGACGGTTCACCATACACAAACACAAAATCCAAAATGGTCGGTGATAACTGGCTCAAACCCCAGAAGCTAGCCTGTTTGTTTGGGTCCATGCTTTAATTAAATTTGTTGATTTTTAACTTGCAATTTGTATTCTATTTTTATGATAATGAAAAGTGATATTTATATGTATCTCATCGAATAGTTTTCTTTGTTTCACCCTTTTTTTCTCCTTTTGTGCGTGTGTTGTTTAAGAGAGTCACGTGTGCCCACAAGTGCATGCAAATACAGCCAAGAAAGAGAGTTGACGACCGCCAATTTGGTCCAGACCACACGGGATCTTTGTGGATTGTGCATCTCAGCTCCACAAAATACAAACCTCAACTAACCCCCAATTGTACCTCTCGCACAACCCCATTATGGGGTCCAGCTCTTTTTGCCTTGGCCCCATAGCCAGCAAAGCAAGCCTACTAGACACAACTGTGTGTTTGTTTGTCACTTTTGCATCCCGTAATAAAAGATCTCGAATTAGCACATAAGTTTTAAATTTTTCTTATTAAATAGATATAAATTGACTTTCAAGCTTATTAGTAAAAGATGTTTATATAAGACTTTTGGCTTTTACATAAATTTACAGCTAACTAAAGTAGACAATATATATACTCACTTTGTAAATACATATCAAAGCGAATTCATTAAAGTGAAATGAATATAATTGTGTGCAATCCAAAACAAGACATATATTTATATATGATTTGGTATATGGCATCATAGCTAGCTCAAAGCATATCTCTACCATGGTAAAATACATTTAATTACATGAAGTTTAGAACAAACAATATCTATTTGGTGAATCTGGACTATAGATCGAACTAACAAACTCTCTCTCTCTCTATTTAAGCACATGCATGGGATATTTTAGCAGAAGACGAGGTCAGGGGATGGATAGATAAAAGTTACTGTTTGCTCTCTCATGCAGAAAAGTAATAATGCAAGCGTCACACCACATATATAACAACAATAATAATTATAGAGGTCACTGAAGATTTACCTACCTTCGCCACCCGTTTTGACATACCATTTATGGATTCAACACAAAAACAGTATTTCTTCTGACCAATTTATGCCTTTTTCCCTCTGTTGATGTTCTTTCGGGAGTACTGTGAATGATTTATATTGTTGTTTGACCACATTAATATACTTGGATATGCCCTCTAGCTCAGGGTATTATCTATATAGTACTTTGAGTGGTAAGTTCATATCTCTTTTAGATTTTTAAAACATGTCCCACACAATGATGTATAGTAAATATCGACCGAGAAACTCTCCGGCAACTGTACAGGTTGTGACTATGAAATGTATAAATGCAGTTCAGTTTTGGTCTATCTTTGATTTATATAGATCATTAACATAATAGAATGTTTGTTTAATGATAATTTTAATCATATATATACTGACATTCAAATTTTTTAGCAATGTAATCATAATGTTATTAAATTAAAAATGACTATACATTCTTCATTTCATGGTTCTACTTACATATTGCTACAAGACTGATGAACCCCATATATATATATATATATATATATAATATGAGTCGCCTTGGATACATCTAGAATATCAATACACTTGACAAAATAAATAAATGATTGCATTCTAAAATTGTTTATTTATTTTAATTTATTATATTTTTACTTTATCTAATTATAACTAAATGAATCAGATTATATTTATAACAATCAATAAACATAATCACATTTAATGATTATAATTAGATATATTTAGTTGTAATAAGATATAATAAAGATATAATAAATTACAATCAGTAATTTTAAAATGTCATCAATCATTTTTTTTTTTTTTTCGTCAAGTATATTAATATCTCTAGTGTAGTGTATTGCATAATGCAATATATATATATATATATATATATATAATTTCCATGATTAGTGCATTCTAATTTTTAAATTATTAAGACTATCAATTAAATTCATTCATTGCATTTGAATTAAATATGAGAGATAACTTTTTTTAGGAGAGAGAATGCAATGAATGAACTTAATTTGTGATCCTAATAATTTAAAAGTTAAGACGTATTAGTCATAAAAGCTTTGTACTATATATATAGTACAAAGTTTCTATAATCAGTGCGTCCTAATTTTTAAATTATTATGATCATCAATCAAATTTATTTATTATATTTCAATTGAATATGAGAGAGAAGTTATTTTATGAGAAAGAATACAATAAATAAATTTTACGGGTGATCCTAATAATTTAAAAGTTAGGACGTATTAACAATAAAAACTTTTTATTATATATATGTATGTAAGTATGTATGTATGTATGTATAAAAAGAGAGAGCTTTTATGGTCAGTGCATCTTAGTTTTTAAATTGTTATAATCACTAATCTCAATCTCTCTTTGTATTCACTCTCCTAAAAACATTTATTTTTTTTATTTAATTCAAATATAATAAATAATCATGATTAGTGGTTTTAACAATTTAAAAGTTAGGACATACTAACCATAAAAACTTTATACTATATATATATATATACATATATATACATACATATATATATATATATATAAAGAGAGAGAGCTTTTAAGGTGAATGTATCTTAACTTTCAAATTTTTTGGATCATTAATCTCAATCTCTCATTACATTCACTCTCCTAAAAATATTTTTCTTTATTATTTAATTCAAATGTAATAAATAATTATGACTAGTGGTCCTAACAATTTAAAAGTTATAACACACTAACCATAGAAACTATATATATAGTTATTCTACCTCCTAATTTTAAATGTTAAGACAAACTAATCAAATTCATCAATTGCATTTGAATTAAATAATAGGGAGAATTTATTTTATGAGAGAAAATATAATAGATAAATTTGATTGGTTCATCCTAACTTTTTAAAATTGGGAGGTACTAATGGTAGAAACACTATGTATATAATGCTTTTATGATTAGGTATACCTGATTTTAATAAGTAAAGATCAACCAATCAAATTTATCTATTGCATTAATGCAATAGATAAATTTGATTAGTTGATCCTTACTTTTAAAATCAGATATACCTAATTTTAAAAGTCATATATATATATATATATATATATATATATAAATCCATTCTAACACATAAATGTGGAACAAAATGAATTATAGATATCCCATTACAATAGGGACAAGTTCATTGATTGTTTTAAATGACAACATACAAAGAAAGATTATTTAAACTTTACTATTTTTTGTAAATATAAACTTTAATTTTTATTTTCATTGAACTATTGCAAATGTTGGAGTTCGAGAAGATCAATTCGATATTACAATCTCATTAATGAATGTGAAATATTTATCGCTACATTATCTTAACTTCCACAAATTTTTGCACACTGACGCGTTTGATGTAAATGCACACACGTGCCCATGTACGTGTACATAGAGAAAAAGACTACGAAGTAACTCCAAACACAAGCTAGAAAAATTAGAAATTGATCATTAAGTTGGAGATATAATATAGCAATATCCCAGTCCTTACTTCAACAACTTCATCAATCTGTAGCATGAACTAATCATATATTTTAATCAATTCAAAATGGATATAATCAAATCAAATCAAATCTAAGTCACGGACAAAAATCCAATTTTCTCTACGCGTTTCCGCTCATCATGGAGTCAAAATTAAATCTTTCTTAATCTAATTAAATTCCTCCAATACTATAGTATATAGTACCTTTTTTATGATCTGTTTACACAAAAAAACAATCAAGAAACTAACAAAATTTTCCATTGTAGACACAGATGCATCTTAAGTTTGCGTAGGGGGCCAAAATGGTCGGTATTCTAGAGGGACCGGCCTTTGAATGTGATGTGTATGGTTTCAACTCATAATCTATAATATTATAATTAAGAAATAATAATTAATTAATAGTAATTAATGGATACAATTAAGTCAAGCTGAATACCAATATAATATTGAAAGTGGGTGAAAATCGTAAGGCTAAGTTCATCATTCTTCTTAACGTACATCACCTAACTGTAATTTGATGACCAATTATATTTCTAAACTGGTAACCAAATCTTATTGCTAATATTGGATTCTAGGTGGATTTCATTATACTACTCTCTGACTTTAGGGTTTCTGCTTCCAGTGTTATCTTTCTTCCTTTATACTACAAAAAATATATATTTTTTAAATGATTTTGAAACAGATTTTTAATGATTAAGATAAAGTTACAGCCTGATAAGATTATGGTGATGACATATGGGTTGTCTTTTTCATTGAAAATTCTCTCTCTCTACCTCTCTCTCTCCTTATCTCACTCAAATGAAGTTGTATGCATGCAGCCTCCCACGATGCAAGAGTCAAAAACTGATCTTTCTCGAATGCCTCCACTTCTTTCCAGCCAGTTGAGACTAAAGAAAGCGACAAAACCCTACATTTATTCCCTTTCTATGTATACATAGAATCCGTATGTATACCGTCTTTATCCAGCATGAAGATCTATTTGTTTTAAAATACAGATCAAACAACTATTCAATATGGAGACTTATGTTACATTGGTTTGTTCCAATGAAATACAGATCAACCCATCGACTATTCGACATAGAGTCATCCGCTACAGTTTCAACAGCAACTTCACGTTGAAGGTGCCACTAGTTTACTCTGTTAAAATGCAAATCCAAGGTACTATTCAATTTAGGGACATCCACTACAATTTTAATAGCAACTTCATGTTGAAGATGCCATTATATTTTAATTAAATTATAAATACAAACCAGACCGTCAATATTTGATCACTTGCATATATGTACATATATCTATTGGTTAGTCTGTAATTGAAAAGCCAGCTAAGTTTCCATTTGCACTGGAAAAGTTATACATGGAAACCTAAAGACCCATGTTGATGTGTCTAGTTCTCTTTCTAATGAGACAAGGTTTGGCTTTTATATAACAAAAAGCTTGACATGATTACAATATTAAGCATGTCCATTTGGCCGGCGGATTTTTCAAGTTGGAATTGATCATTCATCAATCAACTCGGTAGAATCGAATAAATGTGAAAAGCTCTCTCTATACATAGATGTGCGGTGCATAGCTCGTGGCTAGTCATTTATGTACAGAGAAATATAGTACACTACCCACTAAATCCCAAAATGCTATGGCCGATAATTGATTATTGCCGACTACTAACATGCATATAATGTAACCATACACTAATAAGATGACGTTAGATTTACTACATAAGTTGATGGAGCAGCCACGTATTTGTAAGTTCCTCTCATTTATATCAACAAGATTAAATGTCTGAAACTATTTTGTCTCTTTCTCTCAAGTTTTATATGCTAATATTTCCAAAAAAAAAAAAAAAAGGAGTTAGATAAGAGTTACAAAACAGCTAATATATGATACTAGAAGGAAAACTTTTGAGATATTAATTGTTTTAGGAAGTGTAGCCCTTCCCTAAATGCTTAAATCAAGAAACTAAGTCAATTATTTTAATTATTAACTTTATATTAGTGTACGATCAATCAATTAGGTGTATGTGGAGAATTTGAAAGAGAAATTCAATTAACTAATAAATAGAAACAAAGAGAAGTTATTGTCATGAACAGATGTGTGGTCACGGGATTCTCTTGACGCATCAATAAATTAAAACTCAATTTTTATTTTTTTATTTTTTTGCACATTCATCTCCAACCCATTCCCCACCTATACACATTTCATCCTTTGCCCCCAAGCCCCAAGCCCCACTCCAACACCTCCATACCATATATTTTTCTAACAATCTAGATATTCTAATTCCCTCTCTTTTTCTTTTCTGTATCATTTCTATTGGAAGCACAAGAATTGTATATGAGGGGGGTTTTTTTCTATTAAAGTTATTATAAACTACTATTTCAGTTTCTATTAAATTTTTTTATGTTACATATATATCATATATAGCTGTAATCAACTTTGTAATATCATTAATTCGTTTATAGAATTAAACAGTGCAAAAAATTGAAAAACTTAATTTTAACTTATAATTTGGCCCAAATTTTATACAAAAGATCTCAAGCTTATAAGAAAATTGAAACTATAATTATTCACAGTATATACATGCATTGTATACATAATAAGTTCTTATTTTTATAACAATAAAATTAGTATGAATATTGGAACTAATACAAAATAATGGAAATGAGTGTTTTTAAAAAAATATATATATATCATGCTTATTAGTTGACGAACAAAGGCATAGTTAATGAACAAGTGGTGAAATTATGGTAGTTCACTCGTGAACAAAATTATATTAAAAGAAAAAAAAAAATGTTCGAAACCTCACATTAATTTTATACAATTTTCTAAGATTTTTACTACAATAAAATTCAATTCATACCTTCTTTTAAGTTACTCTTTGTAATTTAACCAATATTAGATTTTAAAGTAATAGTTAGTTGTTAGAAGATAAAAACTTTATAAAAACAAAATAACATATAGATACATGTGTTGCACATAAGGACGTGTATCTTATTCTCTTCCAAGTTCCATGCTACATTTTAAATCATTTTCATTATTATTATTATTTGAAAGTAGAAACTCTGATCTGAAAATGAATACTTATAGCATTTCCAAGGGAACTCTTTAAATGTTAGCTAAATTAATAAGAAAATCATTTTAGCTACCAACTCTTGAGGGAATCACTCCAATCATTTTTTCTATTTTGACTAAACAATTGTGAAAATTTATGTAAGTTTGTTTTTTTCTAAAAAAAAATTATTTACTTTATCACAAATTAAATATTAAAATAATAACAAAGAGAGTTTGGTTGAGATTTTCTTTCTGTCTATATTTAGCTCAGATAATTCAATTTTTTCAAAATAACTAATAAAATGAATGGTCGTTAAAATTAGTAAAGTATCACATCATTATCATTTTTAGTTAAGGATAGCAAATAAATAGTATGGTTAGAGATGCTCTTAATATAATTAACCCATAAAATTAGTGAAAAACCTAAATCATTTATAGTTGATTATACCATGAATTTACAAATTGGTTCACTTTTAAATAGTTTTTTAGATGCACATATTCATTTATAGTTTAATGGTCATTGTATTTCATCTTTATATCTGTAATAGCTCTAAATACGTACAGTGCGCTATTCTAATTTCTGAAAATATAGTTGACTTAAATTTGCAATATAAAGTCTTCAAAGACTTTTCCTCATATATATTGTGATAAACTGTAGCCATAGATACAAAGTATTCAAAAATTAAGATATGACAATCTTTTTTTGTATGCATGCATGTTTTTATTTTTTTCTATGATATACAAGTTTTACCTACAATGTTTAATTTTTTAATAATTCCTTAATTAATGTTAATTAAAGTAAACATTGAAATCTTTCATTAATTATTTAAAATGTATATACGTGTAACTAATCACATATCAAATCCTTTATATCAACCTAATATGGTGACCACACTAGCCCTCAAAATTAATTTACCTCCTCAATCTTAATTCTAATTGATCACCACTTAATTATTATAAATAATAGTTCAATTTCCACAACTATTAATTATTTTTATTTTTCTGTTTGAATACACACATACACACATATATATGTCTATATATATATATATATATATATATTAATGAGAGGTGTCAAATGACCAAAACTTAGAAGTTAATCGATAGTCATTATGTCTATAAAGTTGTGATTAATCTATAATGACAGTTGGGCTAACCAAATTAAAAGTTTAGACAGGTAAATGGATAAGACTTTGGGTTATAATTGTGTAATGAAGATATGAGAAAATAGGAATGCAACTATGTAAAGAAGCACAATATAGGATTTCAATAGCTTAGATGTAAATACTTTGCTCTTGTACTTTCGATATTTTTAAAAATTGAGATTAAACTTTCTGTTGAGGATTTCATTATTTTTAAGTTCTCAAATCCTCTGCTAAGTCAAGCCTTGTGTTGAGGATCTCAATCCACACAAAGTAATCTCACTATAATTAGCTATTGAGATTGGGGGATTGATTGTATCTTTAATTTCTGACATCCTTAATTAAGCCACTTATATTAAACTGTCTCTTCTTTTTAAGCTGCAAATTTAAGAAAAATCATCAGAACATAGATTTATGAGTGTATGACTTTATAACTCAGAATACATCGACCGTTTAAAAAGCTCACAAAATATATAAACCAATTAGAACCTTTAATATTATAACTAACTATATAACATTAATTGTGAAATTTGGTGATTCTCATTTCTCACTAATCCTACAAAGGGTCCCCACGCCCGCAATCCAAAGTGCACAAAACAAATAATTCAAAAGTTGTGTTAAAATTTGTGTATAAAAACAAAAGCGAGAGAGAGAGAGAGAGAGAGAGAGAGCTCTTGATGCTAATTGTAATTGAATGTTAAACTCATAAAGAGTGCTAATAATAATAATAATTGGAAGAAGAAATAATAGTGCAGGTAGAAAGAAGAAAGGTCCAAAGGCACCGCTCAGAGGGGGGCTGTGTGGCCAGCCCTGTCCTATATTTTTTGAGATGTCATTTTCTCACCTTTAAACACCCTCCTCTAGCATACCTCTCCTCCCATGTAGGCCCCAATTGAAAGCTATGTACTATTGTAGATCTTTCCATTTACCTCTCTCCCTCTCTCTCTCTCTCTCTCTATTTCTACTTTCTTCTCTCTTCTTCTTCTCTTCCTATTTAACTTTTTTTATCTTGTCATATAATTAGTACAAACACTATTACCCGTCTCTTATCTTTGCCAATCTCTCTATCTATGCCCACTTGCACCACACAATCCGTACAACATAATTTTCTTGTACAAAGCCCCCAAAACCACAATTATATAGAACACACGCACACACACATATATATATTCACACATTAACCTATTTTGATATCAAATTTACTTCACAGTTTATGGCAATTGCAGCAGCAACCATGAGCAACACCAGCAGCACCAACAACAACAACAGTAACAACAACAACAACGACAACAACAACAACAACAACAATAACAACAACAAAGACGATGATGATCACGAGCACGACATGGTCATGCCCGGTTTTCGCTTCCACCCTACTGAAGAAGAGCTTGTAGAGTTCTACCTTCGCCGTAAGGTCGAGGGCAAACGCTTCAACGTTGAACTCATCACTTTTCTTGATCTTTACCGCTATGACCCTTGGGAGCTTCCTGGTATATTATATCTATCTATCTATCTCCCTATCCATCTATATGTGTTTACATATTTATATGTGTAGACTTCCCCAGTTTTCCTCTCTTTGAAGGCAACTTTTTGTATAATATATATAAATTATATGACCTTGTCTATCTTTGAAGGCAGGTGTTACTTTATTTTATGCTTTATTTAATTACTTATCCAATTATTATTGTTATTATCATATGCTATGTATTCAATTATTTGTTTATTTGTTTTTCTTTGATTGTTGATGGTCTTGATGATGATGATGTTATTGATGATGTCGTCCAGCCTTGGCTGCAATAGGGGAGAAGGAATGGTTCTTCTATGTGCCAAGAGACAGGAAGTATCGAAACGGGGATCGTCCTAATCGTGTGACTACTTCCGGCTACTGGAAGGCCACCGGAGCTGATCGAATGATTCGAAGCGAAAGCTCCCGTTCAATTGGCTTGAAGAAAACCCTAGTCTTCTACTCCGGTAAAGCCCCAAAAGGCATCCGAACTAGCTGGATCATGAACGAGTACCGCTTGCCCCAGCACGAAACTGAACGCTACCAAAAGGTATATTTATGAATTACTAGAAATGATCAAGTGGATATATAGATATCATGAAAGTCTTCAAGTTTTGATTCCATAAAATCTTACAATCAAAATGATAAAAGGTATTGCATAAAGTTTAGTCTTCTCTCTAACCCTAGCTAGCTCTCAAAAAGGTTCATATTCTTTTCTTCTCTTACAAGTTATCCCACCAATCGAATTTTACAAAATTTTTCCCGTTCCATTGATAAAACAAGGAAAAAAAAAACAGTACATGAGTTTTAAAACTTTTATAATTTAAGAAATTTGGTGATTTAATCTTAGTTTTTTCACAAAAACTAATAACAACATGCATGAACTTGTAAATTGAATGCTTATACTAGTCAAGTTTCATTCAAGTCAGTCATTATTTCTCCATACGTTTGCTTCATTTATTTAGGCTGAAATCTCTCTCTGCCGAGTCTACAAGCGAGCCGGCGTGGAAGACCACCCTTCTCTCCCCCGTTCTCTTCCTACACGGGGGGCTGCAGCTGCAACATCCTCGTCTAGAGCCACACAATTCGACCAGCAACGAAAGTTTCATCAAGACATCCGTGACCAGGTATTTGGAGGTTCACAATCAGTACTCTCACAGCAGCAGCCAATTGATGTGGAGAAAATGAGCACGGAAACAGATGGGAGTGTCAACAGCTCGGATGTGACCACAGTCCTTGGTCTCTCCAAGCAAAACGTGTACCGTCCATTGCTTTCAATGGAGGAAGAGGCTGCTGAAATCTTCTTGAACCATTCAAAACAAGTCTCCTCCTTGGTAGTTCCCAATTGCACCACCCTTTTTCCCCTCGGATCATCGTCTTCTAACGCCGCCGTGGAAGAGTTCCACAGACTGCTCAGCTACCAACAAGCCGCCATGAACCAACAACAGCAGCAGTACTACAATGATCATCACCAACAACAACAACAACATCACCACCAACAACACCAACACTTACAATTCTCTCCTCTCCAACCTCAGATATCTCAGCCTCTGGCCCTCAACAGCCTTCCAACCAGCTCGGTTCCAGCCGCCTTTTCGGACCGATTGTGGGAGTGGAATCCGATCCCGGAAGCCAACAGAGAGTTCAATGATCCCTTCAAGTAATTAAGTACTGAATTATATAGATATATATAGCTATATATATATCCTCTATATATAATACATGCATAGGTAATTATTGATCACTGTTATATACTTCTATTTATGTTGATCATGATCATTATGACCACTGATTTTCCAATCATCTGGCTAGCTATCTAGTTGTTAATTTCTTTAAGTAGCTACTGTAATGTCACTATATTATATTAGCAATTTCAGAATATGACTGATATTTGATTATGTGAATTGTTTTTTGTTTACTAGGGTTTTTGGTGTTCTAGCTAGTTTAGTTAGCGATGATCATTAAATTCCTTGAAAAGAAAAATGTTGCTTCAATTTTTGTGTTATTGTCTTGGTGGGGTGTTCAGTCGTTAACTAGGTAATCTCATGATTGAGAATATATTTCAAATGGATTTTAAGGCTATTTTCAAAGCTCAAACTAATTTTATTTTTAACCTCACAAATGTTCTTTGTGTTAGGTGTACGTACGTGTCTTTTAATGTTTGTTCGATAAAATTTGAAACTAAAATTAATATCAAATTTTGTAATTTTAAAAATTAAAAGATGTACATGATATGAGTTTACTGTTTGATATACCTCATATTCTCTCTTTAATTTTCTTTTTCGCTGTTAGTCTCTGAGTATACATGATGATGATGCACGTCATGATTGAAACCGAAAAACAAAAAGTACTGTTCAGAGAGACAAAGGTACACTTAGGAGAGTACTGCAGAACGGAAAGAGATCATAAATGGACCCTTTGATTTCACATGCAACATATATATAGTTTTTGCAACGGAGGTAGTTAGCTAGCTTAACAGGAAAATAAAATAACGTACATTGTTCCATTTTGCTTGCACCTGTTAATTAGGTGGTGACTGACGAAAAAGAGAGAGGAGTAGTAACTAACCATCCCCCTCTTCAAAAGTTTCTCTGACTTGTTTATATACATTAAAAATAAAAGCTGTTTTAAATCCGACTCCTCCTAAGTCACCACCTATTTTAGAGAAAAATTTTGGTTACGACAATCTCACTATGAAACTTTTCATCAAGAAACATAAAACATATGATATCTCAAATTAACCAAATAATTATTTTGTGTATGCCATGTTCTTTTTTTTTAATAGAAGTTTCATGGTAAGATCTTATCACCTAAAATTTTCTCTCATTTCTTTGGTATCTACAAAATCACTCCAATTAAGCTTTTTCATCTTTATTTTCATCTTTTCATTTTTTTCTTTCTATTTAATGCCATGATCTTGTGCTTGCATTTTCTTTGAGGGTTTGCTGATATATAGGTTTAACATTATTGACCTTGTTTTTATGTGTTCAATAATACAATGATTTAGATATATAGCTAGTAACGTAAGATTTTGTCAGTAACTTTTTTAATACGTGTCTATCTTAAACCTTAAACTAACATCTTAAGTTCTTAAATTAAGGAATTACTAATACGATATTAACCAAGAGACTTCCACTTTGAGCCATCTCTCGCTCATCTTTCTCAATTGATGTCAATTGAGGGGTGTAGCATATGTATGCTATCCAATTCCACATTTCACATGAGATATACGATAAATTTTGAGATAGTTCTGATAAATTTGAATACTATTTAGAATCATCTGAGTTCAACTAAAATATAAACCATCTTGGTCATCCTCATCCCTCATCTATGCTTGTCTCTCTAAATTCCAAATTACTTACAAACACAAAATTCAAAGAGTAAATACATATATCCATGTGCACAAAAAGCATGGAGTTAAAAGAGATGATCATCTAGGTATAGTTATTTGTAGCAGTAGCTATAGCACATGAGGCCTTGGACAAAACTAGCTAGGTTGTGTCCAGTAGTATTTAGCAGGTTCTACTAATTAATACATTCCGGCAAAGTCAGCCACCACACCCACTTGTGCTGATTTGCTGGGAAGCGTGCGTGCCTCTGACCAAAAACCCCGCAGCCTTGTGGGTTTTAGAGAGGTCCATGGCCCCTAATATAGTTGCTACCTAGAGCCTGCCCTTTTGCTTTGGTTATAATTGTCAATTTGTTGAAATTCCTCAAAGAAATTATTGCTACTAGTCTACAAAAGTATGAATATATATGAAGACAATCTTTTCTTTTCTTTTTTGATTAATTATTATAAGTTTAAGAGTTGGGAAAGAGAGGTATGACTCAAACCTATAATTTAGGATTATTAATTGACTAGTGAATCTCAACTTCGTCGATTAGAGACGAATCTTACATATAACTTTTTCCTAGGTTGAGGAATTGTTGACTACTATATAAAGTGTAATGGGTTGAAGGATGTAAAATGTTAGATGCATAATTTTCCTAGTTTTCCTATGAAATTAAGTATTCAGCGTGTGTGTGTATATATATATATATATATATGTTGATCTAGGGTAGTGACGTTATTAGAATTAGGTAAATGAGGTATCGATGATGATATTATAATTTCAACGTGAGATATTATTTTAGAATATCAACAATCAATATAACAACGATTAGAGAAGGAAACAAGTACTTGAGCAGAATATATTTATAATAAAAATTGTTATACATATATTCCATGAAGCAAGAAATTGTATTCTAAATTGATAATATTCTCTATGAGAATTCTAAGTATGATTAGTTAAATTCTTGTTGGACACTAGGAAGATCTAATATATATATAACTCAATGTGTTAAATTAATTCATATCGGTTTCAAACTTGTTAGGTTTATTTTTTAGTATGTCACCACACTTAATTATTATGAAGAGACTTTTATAAAAACAAAATAATAATAATAGTACGAAATACAAATTTTCAAAATTTTCACAAATTTATTTGTTGAGAAAATTTCAAAAAAAAAACAAAAAAACTTAAATTATTGTGAATTCTAATACTGAAAATACAAAATGAGCTCTTTTAGCATTTTTTATGTCTATAAACTATGGTTTGCATATAAAAAAATCACAAAATACTATAATTTGCATGATTTGTTTGTGAATTATAGTTTACAAATATTGATTATACTAAAAGAAACTCGTTTTATTTTTTATGTATAATTTATTTAAAAGCTCATACTAATTTTTATTTTAAAACGTACCCCTTATATTTTCTTTGCTTTTTTGAAAAGTATTTTCTTTGCAATTTGTTGAATATGCATCTCTTGGATTGTTTCTCAGGGGACAATGCATCAGCTAAGTTTTATTTGCTATTAATTTAATGTTTTTGAGGGGGCAATGTTCATTATATCCCACGAATTAGATGTCATCTTCATTTTGTTTATAGTAAAATTTCTAATCAAAAGAACAAAAATTAAAAATCAACACATCGAAAAGTTTCCTTTACACTTTCTCTTTAGTTATTCCTTGATATTTATTATTCTCATTTCTAAACTTTGAACATCGATTTCAATATGTATTAATTAGAGAGTGTGTTGACACTTAATAATTTAATATAGAAAAACAAAATATAATATTCTCTAAGTACTCCTATGTACTTCTCATAACTATATTTGTATTTTTTTTTTTTTTCAAAATGCTATATTTGTAATTAACTCTTCAATATATTATCTTGCATTTTATGTAAGGATTTTCTTTTTTGTTATGGTGTTAAAATTAGTATGAGTTTTTAAAGTAGCACCAAACCCTCAAAATGTATTTTTTTTTCTTTTTAACATTAGTGTTTGCGAACTATAGTTTGTGAACAAATACCATAGTTAAAGGACCATAGTTCACGTCCTCTATTCGCCAACTATTGCTCTTGTTTATGAACTATAATGAATTCGTGAGCACAGTTGATATTAAAAGAATTCATTTTAAAATTTTGATACTGATTTGAAAACTTATACTAATTTCAATTTTAATCTTAATAATTTAAACTTTTTATGAACACTTGATTTAAATGGGTTGTCATTCATATTTTGACTGAATGCAAGCTACATGATTAGCGTTAATATTATTTCAATGTTATTTCTTTTATAGGGTTATTATAAGAAATTTTGGTGATCTCTCAAGAGTTTCCCAATAGCATTTCTAACCATACTAATTATCTATTGTTCCTAACCAAAAAAACCAGTGATATAACATTTTGTGTACTCTAATAACTCTTTATATTGTTACCTATTTTGTAAAAGTTGAATCATTCTAACTAAATATAGAGAGCAAAAAAATCCTAACCAAACACTCTCTTCTATTATTTTAATATATATAGTAATTTGAAAATTTAAACCAAACTCTCTCTTCTATTAGTTTAATATTAATATTTAACTAAAATAGAGAAAATAATTAGAATGACTCAATCAAAGTTGCTAGCTAGCTAAAATAGTTTTTTTTTTTTCTTTTGTGTTATTTTAATTAAAATTTAGCTAACATTTAAGGAATACCTTTGGAGATGGTCTAACCACAACCAATTTTCTAAAAAAAAAAAACAATTCTAGGAGGCTTTTCCTTTTTATCGGATTTTTTTGCTCAATTGACAGTCAATAAAGTTGAATCAAGAAAAGTAAGCTAGTGGAAAATGAATTAGCTTAGTGAATTTGTGTGTAGAAGAATAAGCTTCAATTTCTGAGTTTTGTTATTAAACTGACGAAGAGATGGCTGTACAATAGTGAAGAAGAGAAGATATTAGTAAAATGAATTTATAAAGGGTGAACTTGTGCATTCACTTGGCACGAAAGTGCTCTTAAAAATCGACTCAATTTTGTAATGCTAGTTCACAAAATCATTCAAATTTTAGTGTCATTTCATGGGATTTTCTCTTTAGATTAATTGTATTACATTAGTACTGTTACCTCTGCTCTTTTTAAAATATGCTATCTAATTTCTTGTTTAGCTTAACTAAATTAATTCAAAACTAATATGACATTATTTTAACAAAAAAATTGGATAAATTTTTTGAAAAGTGTAGAATTATATATGTAATTCTAAAAAAAAAAAAAAAAAAACAATATATACTGACAATTTTCATGGGGTTGGGATTTTCAATAAGATCTAGAACAACAATGCTAACCTTTACCTTTTCAAAATTTCACTATAACCAAAATTCACCATTGGTAGTGTAACACCACCAAATTTTTTTACCACAAAATTTATTAACTTTAATAATATTATCAACAATGTTGTAAATATCGCTAAACATGAAGCAATTAGCCTAGGCGACCTAGGTAGTTTGACTAGTGGTCAACATTGACCGTCGATCAAACCACAAAAAATATAACTAAACATATAGGCAGACACACATTTCATCTGCATTCTAAATTCTACATATAGACTACAGAGAGAGATTAAAAGGTTTTATAACATAATCAAGTTCAATGAAAGTACACCATACATCAATGGGGTTAAGGTTGTTAGCGTCAAGAGCAATCAAGCCATCGTCGTACCTACCTCCAAACTAAAGCTCCAATCAACAGTCATCGAATCATCATTAGCCACCATCGAATCATCATCAACAGCCACCGCCGAGCAAAGCTCCCTCCTCGAACCCTCGTTAGAGACACCGTTTCATACAAAACGTATGTGAGTGAGTTATGCTCTTAATCTCATATTTGTGACTGTCACAAAACCTCTGTAGGGTTAGGGTAATTTGGTCAGTGGGTTGAGTGCTCTATTCTTCACTTCTTCTCTTCTCTGTTTTGAGCAAAATTAGGATTATCTGTTTTAGACAAAATTTGGGTGTATTAGTCACCTAATCTCCTCTTTTTTTCCATTTATTAAATACCAAAACAGTATCATTTTAGACTCTTCCAAAATGATGTCATTTTGGTTAAGTTTTAAAAGGTTATGGAGCCTGAGTTACCGTCTAGATGGCCTAATTATAGTCCAAGTATTTAGCCAACTAGAAGCACCGATTTCATGGAAATCGGTGTGGTCGGTGGTCACCAACTGCCTAAGCAAAGTCTAGGTGTTTAAAATTGACGTTTTTTATAACACTAATTATCAAAAGATTATTACATCATAAAATTTATATAATTTTGAATTGCATTCTTTCTTTGTTTTTGGTTGTTTGCTAACACATTCTCCTTTAAGTTTTAACTTTAGTTTCTTAGATTTACTTACTAATCATATCATCAAAAGGGGTTTTTTTTTTTTTCAGCATTAAAAAACTAGTTGTATGTTTTACTAGTATCAAAGAACTAAACTCATATTTTTTAGTACATTTTTACTATTTAATTTTTTTTAATGACAAAACTGCCTTTGTTTTAAAATTTTAGGAAACTCGTGCATATTTTTAATTCTCAATACCAAAAATAAGATGCAGATCGCATCCTGACCTGCTCCATATCACATGGGATTCGCTCATAAAGAGTAGATCGCACCCAAAACTATTCTATAAGGCGCGGATAACACCCTAATAAAAGCGCTGAGTGTGAGGGTTGTTTGACCCATGCACTATTATTGAGAGGAGTGAGCGCTTCGTGCACTAATATTAGGGCGTGTTTGGCCCACGCCTTAGGACATGATTCATGTCCTCTTTCTTTCAATTTTTTTTTTTTAATTTAAATTTTCATCCATGTGATTCACGTCCTCTTTCATTCATCCAATTTTTTTTTTTTTTCTAAATTTTCATTCATGTTCTATGTTAAAAACATGTTATATGTTTCTCCCAAGAAAAAAAAAAAAAGAAAAACGTGCTTGTCACAACTCATCCATCATCTTCAACAACATCTTCACCATTCATTTCTTTCATCCATTCTCCCATAACAACAACAACAACAACAATAACAACATCAACAATAACTATATCCACAAAAAAAATTGAAATAAAATCAGAAAAGAGAATAAAATCAAATCAAATCAAAGAAAAAAAATATAACCCAGAACCTTCTTCCATCAACTACATCCCAAAAACAACATCATCATCCAAAAACATCCCCAAAACCCTTCTATCAACATCATCATCCATCCATTTCATCCATTCTCCCACAACATCACTAACATCAACAACTACATCCATGAAAAAAATAAAATAAAATCAGAATAGGGGATGAAATAAAATAAGAAAACATCAAATCAAATCAAAAAATAAATTAAAAGAAGATTTCTGGGTTCGAACCCAAAACAAGTGGTTTTGGGTTCAAACCACATGATTCTAGATCTCGACTCAAAACTAGATTAAAAAAAAAGAAAAGAGATGAAGGGAGGCGACAATGGAGGAGGTTGTCGGTCGACGGCGATGAAGAAGGAAACAACGACATAGAACTAGTAGAGAGAGAGATGCGGTAGAGAGAGAGGGAGGGAAGCGGTAGAGTGAGAGAGAGAAAACATAAAACGTAAATATAGTGTGTTTTTTTTTTAAATAAGGGTATTATGGTCTTTTTACTTAAGGAGGTGTTAGAACAGATAATTTCAGTTCTTTGATGATAGTTAAACATGAGATCAATTATTTGGTGCTATTAGGTATCGTTTACTCAAAAATAATAATAATAATAATTGTGCAATGCTATAGGCAAAATAGGAATTAGGAAAAAATAGTATTAATTATTTTCAGATTATAATTAGTAGCAAACTTGAAAAACTAAGTGCTTTTCGACTATTTTTGAAAAATCAATGTGGGAAATATATTGAACTTCTCTCTTTGGTTCAAATTGAAAAGTACATATGGTAGGAGTCTTGTTAAGTGAAAAAAATAATAATAATTACGGAAAATAAATAAATAAATAAAGGAGTGAAGGCCAGGAAAATAAATTTTCTATTGAATGAAAGATATGGCTGTGTACAATGGCAAAGGATGAACTATTGCTATGTTACTGACAGAGTAATTTTACAAATAGACGGAATTACAATTTAGCTACCCAGACGAAACTCTAATTCAAGCGGAGCAATTGTTTCGATATTATTGCAATTTACCTACCTCCCGTTATCAACTTTCCGTTAAAATTGCATGTGAACAGTAAAAAAAAAGGAAAAAGACGAAAATGCCCTTGATTGTTGAAGTTGACGTAATTGACCGAATAAAAAATTGAAAAATCAAAATTGAAAAATTGAACAGAGATTGAACTGCTGCCTTTGTTCTGGTTTAGCTCCAGTCACACTTCATCACTGTTCCGACAAGATTTGGTCGCGTTTGGGGTCTGATCTCAAGCTAAAAATGGCGTGGATTAGCTTGTTTTCGTATCGGGTCTTCGTGGTGGTCGTGATGACACTTGCCGTCGCCGGTTCTGCTCCGATCTACCTTCAATCTGTCGCCGGTTCTGCGTGCGTGGAGGACTGGTCTTGGTTGAGTTCGGCGAGATCTGGTTCGTGCTTGGCGTCGGCTTGAGCTGGGTTCTACAGGTCGTGCGCGTCGGCAGCTCCCCTCGTCGTCGTCGTCGGTCTGGTTGGGGTGCGGCAACGGGTCTGGTTTGCTTCGGTTGCTCAGTTTGTGGCGAGATCGTGGCTGCGTTGACGAGCTTGGCTTCGGTCTTGGTCTGGTCGGAGCTGCTCGGTCCGTCAGTCCTCTTCTTCTTCTTCTTCTTCTTCTCTTCTTCTTCTTCTTCTTTCTCTCCTTCATCTTCTTCAATCTACCCTCACTTTCTTCCTTTGGCGTTCATCCCTTCACCTCTTTCATCTTCCTTCACCTTCTTCCATCTGCTTTCATCTTCTATCGACCACTAAGCCCTCAAAATACCACCACGAATAAAAGCGAGCACGAGTAGTTCCATACCCGGTAGACCCAAGAGCAGCAGATCTAGACGCAGTAGAGGGAGCAAAGGCAAGGCAGTAGATGGCATCTGTTCCAGCCACATTTACAGATCGAGATCGATACCCTGCATCAGTAGCAGCACCTGTAGAAGCACCGCCATTACTAGTAGCAACAGAGTAAGAAGCAAAGGGCGACGGAACGGAATAGAATCTCAGTTCGGAACATCTCTTCCTATTCTTTCTATCTCCTCCGGCCCAACTACTGGCTGGCTAGATTTCAACACTCAACTCCACCTCCAGCTTGCCTTGTGTGTTCCCCAGCCCCTTGTCCAACCGATGCTTGTCTGCAACCTAAGCGATGTGGCTCCTATCTTCCACTCCTAGTTTCGTCCAGTGCCCGGCAACTAAATGGATGGAGATGGGTTGACCTAAGATGGAGGCATCTCAGACGGATGATCTGAGAATTTTTTTTTTTTAAATTCATTTAATTTTTTTAATTGTTTAGACCACTGCCCATCGAAATGACGACTTTACCCCTGAATCAGTTCACGGTAACCGAAAGTTGATAACGGAAGGGGGGTAAATTGCAATAATATCGAAACAATTGCTCCGCTTGAATTAGAGTTTCGTCTGGGTAGCTAAATTGTAATTCTGTCTTACAAATAACATCCAACAATATAGACGTTAGGAATTACTGGATTTTCTTTTCTTGTAAGATCTTTTATCATATTAAACATAAACCAAACTCCCTTCAAATCTTAATACGAGTGAGATATTTCAACCCGAAAACTTATTTTACCACATGAATTGGTTTTATTGGCAGATTAACTACCTACTATCCACTCCTTTGATTATACCTAATTACACTAATGCAATTAAATGATTAATAGAAGCTTTTGTAACATATAAGTAATGCCAAATTTAGACATGTTTCCTAATCAAGGCAACACAGGATTTATAATAATAGTTCTAAAATAAAAGTTCTATAAAATAATCTCATTACGTTGGTCTAATTTAAACATGTTATATAACAACTTTGCTTATATAATTATGATATTACTTTCATCTATTTATATCTAGTTCTATTTATCACAGAACATTTCTTTTATTGGTTTGCCGCACATAGCATGTTTTTCTTTTTTTAATTGATTTGGCACACGGACGAGACCACCCCACATAAAGATTTCCTGCCCACTTGATTTGCAACAATTTAATTGGTATTTGCTTTTTTTTCATCTTTAAGTCTTATAAGAACTTATTTTAAGTAATAGATTAATAAAACTTCATAATTAAGATATTGATTTATGTTTGTTTCTCCATTTAGAAATCCTAAACTCGAATATTAAGTGATTGCATTATTACCATTATACATTTCTTAAATATTTTTCATTTTTAAATAAATTTTTATTATTAATTTAAGATATATAAATTTTTATTTATAATATTTTATATTTTAATTATTTTAGTTTTTATAAAGAATATAATATTTTTATTTAAAAAAATAAAAAATAATTAAAAAAAGATCTGACAAGAGAGGAGTCAATTACTATTTCAAAGCTAGAAAAAGCTAACGACCTCCTCTTTCACCAACGATAAAGGCCAACGACCTCGACCATGAGGGCTACTGGCCTCTAGCATGAGTATTGAAGGAGGTTGGTGACCTTCCATTCAAATGGGAGGAGGCCATGACCTCCTTTATTTGGGTACAAGTCGGCCATCCTCCTCCATCAAATACAGGGAGGAGGTTGGCCAACCTCTTGTTAGTATTTGATGACTGGTGACCATCGCCATCAATCCTAAGATTAGTTAGTATTAGGGTTAGGCTTTGATTAGAATTGAAATTTTTTTTTGTTAGGGACACTCTTGTATTGATACATTAATGTAAGGTTAATTTGGGAAGTTAATGTAAATTTATTCCTAAAGACTTTTTCATACATAATCGACTCTAAAAATAATAATAATAATAATAATAATCATAAATTAAGTTATAAGTGAAAAAACAAAGAACGTAAAATTACTAAAATTAAGATTTAAGTAATAATAAGATTGATTTAAAACAAACAAACAAACAACCCTTTAGTTTTTGAGACTTCCCCGTAATCCCCTTCAAAGTTCAACCACAATCATTTGTCTTAACCAATAAATACTTCAAAAATTCAACTTAATAGCGCTTAGGAAAAAAGTAAAAAAAAAAAAATCATGTGAACTCATTTGCTTTGCACCACATAAACATAGGTGATTCAATAAATATGAGAGCATAAAGACATCACTAGAATGCCAGAAACCATGTATACATGTCCATATGTTCTTCAGCTACCAATTTGTTACCACATTTTCTCTATTAAACATGTGTTCATGAGCGTACACGCCTCTAAAAGCTATGAGCAACTATATATACAATGTAAAGAAATATATTCAAGTACAAGAAATACAACAATTAAGCGAATTGAAAGCATCAAATCAGCTCAGCATGTCTCTGCCTTTTCTTACAAAAGAAAACATCGATAAATAATGGATATGTTGAAAAACTGAACTCTCTGGTTTAGAATATGCTGAAAAACTAAAACCTCTGGTGAAGCTGAAGTAGTCGTGTAATTTAAGCAATGACAGTTCTCTTGTCAGAAAAGGTCCTTTCAACCATTCTGCGGCTGAATTGGCTGCTTTTGCTATTGCTAGCCCCAGAATTTTTTTGTACCGACCGCTGCATTATCCTAATAGGAATGCCACCCAGGTCAAAGTCTTCCTTCAAAGATTTGGTCAAAAACCGGATATCTGTATCAGATAGTTCTGTCTTCCCACTCAAGAAGGCAACAAATGTAGGAGGCCGAGCTTTCACTTGGGTAAAATACTTGACCTTAGGTTGTGCAGACTGATCTTTCCAAGAATGCCTACTCATGACCTGAACAAACAGGTGAGGGGAAAATGAGTCTCATAACCAGATTTTGCATTTGCAGTATTTGGAGGGAGGAGATTGGAAGGCATTGGATACATCACCTTACGCAACCAACGATTAAGACGAGCTGTGGGTAGCCTTAAACACCATTTTTTGTATGTATCAATGACCTGATGCATGACAGTTATGCGACCTCTTCCCTCTAAGGCTGAAACAAATACAACCGGTATCCCTGTTACCTGCCAACAAAATGTCACCAATGCTATAAATTGACAAATAATTGTTTTATATTGTTGAATGTTATCAGAAATTCATGAAGGTGATGAATAAACTGGTACTCGAAACATGATGTTCAGTAGCAAAGCATTAGTCAACACTATCTATTTAGTCACACATTCAAATAGGGCATTTGAACCCCAAGTTTTCTTCTTCTCTTCCTAGTATGTTTAAGTTGAGCAAGCCGATCTAAATGGCTTCACATGCACTTTTCCCAACCAACCCTATGAATCCATTGTCTACCCATTATAAACAATCATCAAAGCTGAAAGGAGAAGTCCTTATAATTGATAGTTCCATTCACTAAGGTCTTCAAGCTACAAACTGCTTGAATCAAAACATAGCTTCTCCTAGTGACAAACACATCATTTAACTTCTACTCCAGACAGATGCGAATAAGATTTGATTCTGTGACAAAATATCTAATATTAAGTACACAATTAAATCCAATTCTCAACAGATGCAACACAAATGCATTAAGAGTTGATATTGTCAAATAAGTCTTTTGACCAGGGTCTACCCTCTTATCAAGGCCATCAATGTTAAATTGCTAAATATATGTTCCGTATTGTTGAATGTTTTCAGGAATTCAAGAAGGGGATGTGTAAAGTGGTACTCGATACATGATGTTCAATAGCAGAGCATTACTCAACACTATCTATTTAGTTGAATATGTTTGAGTAGGGCATTTGACCGCCAACTTTTCTTCATCTCTTCGTAGTATGTTTAAGTTGAGCGAGCTGATCTTAATCGCTTCACATCATAAACAATCCATGTCCACCCATTATAAACAATCACCAAAGCTGAAAGGAGAAAACCATATAATTGATAGTTTCATCCACTAAAATCTTCAAGCCACAAACTACTTGAATCGAAACATAGCTTCTCTAAGTGATGAAAAGATCATTTACTTATAGAGGTATTAAAAAAGCCATACATTTAACTTCTACTCCAAATAGATGCAAATAAGATTTGATTCTGAAACAAAATATCTGGTATTAAGTACACAATTAAATCCAATTCTCAATGTTAGACCCCCAATAATAGCAACTTAACATAGATGGAGGGCTAAAAGAACAAATGTTGATTTGATTATGTGCAAGTCAAAGATTGACAACTTAATTTGAAAAGTTGATCAATTTTTGATTTGATTGTGTGCAAGCCAAAGATCTACAACTTAATTTGAGGAGTGAGGAGGATATCTTTTTGTCATGAAAACAACTTTAAGTAGAGTAGCTTTGTTTAAGGGTCAAGTGCAGAACTTACCCTAGTCTCTTGGTGTAACAGTAAGAGAAACTATCTTTGTTCTTTTTTTGTCATTATGTAATAAAATTCCTTTACTTTTCCCTAAATCCTACTTTGAGTTAACAAGGTTCCTAACAATTGGCTTGAAGATGTTCAAACGGCAAACATCGAGAGAAGGTAACTCTGCACCATGTTCATTTTGGAAATCATCCGACGGGATACCAATGATTCTCCCATACATCACCAAACAGATCCTACATGCATCCCTAGTGGATTTCAAGCATCTTTTGCAGCCTAAAACCATAAAGTTTGCCAACTTTAATGATGGTGAGTTTGGTGAGAAGGCACCCAAGCTAGACAGGTTACAATATAAATACATTAAGAGCCCGTAGACTGTAGTGTTTGATATTGTCAAATAAATCTTTTGAGAGGAGATCTAGATAGGGGTCTACCCTCTTAAGCATTTGGAATTAGCAATTTGAGAATTTTACCACTAGTACACACAATGATTTTTTTTTTTTTTCTGATAATCCAGAAATCTTCCGAAACCGCTTAACGAATTCGAGTTCGAAAGTAGAGTCTCCGCTGAACCCTACAATCCTTAGGAAACAGTAAACTATAGTCTTTAGTCATGTAGGTACCCATTAGGGGTTGAACCTTAGACCTTGAGGGAGCAAACTCCAAGACCCAACTACTCATGAGTAGTACACACAATGATTATAAGTTGGAAACAAATTGCATTATGAATAAAGAAACAAGAACCAAAACATAAAAAAGAAGAAAAAACCTAACAAAAGCTTTAAATGGACAAACCTGGGGTATAACTGTCTGAATTTCTTGAGGAACAGCTTCCTTGACCTTCTTATATAGCTCAGAATTCTTTCTCCCACTTAGAAGATCCATCTTATTTACAACAACAACCAAACCACGTCCTTCTTCCACCGCCCTTCTCGCTATAAGTACTTCTGCATGAGTCATACTGCGTCTAGCTTTTGAAATCTGGCCATTACATATATCGAACACAATAAGCAGATGAATCACATGTAGATATATCCTATAAGTTCTCTCCTAACTTCTGTTACATGATAACATTTATTTCTCATCTTTCATTTTCGCAATTAGTATTATTACATTGATATATACTTCTTATTTTCTTGTTCACAAAAGCCATCCACCACGGCACAGGGCTCATATGATTTAACCAATAATACAGGTCTCAAGTTCCTTCCCACCAAAAACATAATTCATAATGTCATTCTCTGTCACGGAAAACCATTAGCAGGCTTGAAAATATTGTTGCATTATACTAGAGATATAAATTAACTGTAACATTTAAAAAAGGAGAACTATTATAGGCTCATAGAAATAACAATAAAGAAAATTTCAAAAAAAAAAAATAATAATAATAACAATAAAGAAGAAAATTATGTTTGACACACCTCTTCTGCATCAAGAACTAACACAACCACATGAGCTCTCATCAGATTCTTTCTTGATTGCATAACGCTCAGTGATGATGGTCCTTTATCTCTCTCTGTCCTTTGCAACCAACCTGCAGTATCGACCTGGATAATAATCCAAAACAACATCAAACAACCAAATGGTTGCACCTTGACACTGAAAGTAGACTGGAAATGTTTAAATTTTTCATTAAATATAACAAGTATAACCATATTATAGTATCAGATAAAAACTGGTACAGATCCAATATCTACCAGATATACGGTTCTTCCTTGATATTGAAAGTGAACTCGCACTGAATCTCTTGTCAAACCAGCTTCTGGACCCACCAGAACCCGATCCTCTTGTAATAAAGCATTCAGCAAAGTTGACTTCCCAACATTTGGCCTTCCTACAATTGCTAATTGTAATGGCAACTTAGACTCATCTTCAACCTCATCAGAGTTACTGCACTGACTCAAGCTGTTTTCCTGACTGTCATCTAAATAAGCCAACAAGCAAAGCAAAATTAAAGAGGGAAAAGAAAGGTAAAAAAAAAATATATCAATAAAAATGCTCAGTTTGTCAACAAAGCAATTCATGAAGATTATAAAGCAGTAGATATATAAATGGCCGATATCTATATCATGATTGTTCTGTATAAAGATCAAATTCCCAATAAATGCATCCTAAAATTAAGTATTCATCAATTGTTTACCAAAATTTAATTTTCCAAATAATAGAAAAACTAACAGGGAAACAACGACAAATTTACTACAATAATATTCATAGGAACAAACTGAATTACATCATACGTGGCCGCGTAAACCCATCAACAGCCTTCTGACACAAAAAATTCAAAACAAGTTCAGGGAGTAGTTTCACAAGGTTACTTGCTCCCCAGATATCTCCCAACAGTATAATAATGCACAAATGTAAAGCCCATAAACGTTACTCTTATGTTCTTTGCTTTAGCTTTGTGCCTATGCTGACAGTGTAGGTCAGTGGGGTTATCAGCAGAGTTTTTCTCATTGATTTGATGCCAAAGAAACTAGAAAATAAAACTAATTAAATCTATTTAAGTATATCAAGCCCATCAAATCTGCTAAGAGTATATAGCTAATAAACTCTTCTAATAGTGCATTGCTTATCAAAGTGCTTCGACTATATTCTTAATTCTTAAAAGCCTTCTTCTTGTACCATGCTTCATTGTCAGCTCCTTGTTATAACACTTTGCCCTATCTCCACTAAACACATCACTTTGTTTGATTCTTCACAAGCATAAAAAACATAGTCCCTACTAGATTAAAATACTTAGGCTAAGTTATGCGAACTTTAAAGTTAATAATAGGGCATATAATCACACTATGAATCTATGGAATTAAAATACCATAAATGTATCTATATGTTTTGAAAATCATTACAAAAAATACAAGAGTGCTTAAGGGCAACAAAAAGAAACCATCACATACTCTCTAGATTTACCACACCTGTACCCACGTACAGATAATACTATTAGTTATAAAACAAAATCACTTCATTCATGCTGCATTGCTCCACTAGTAAATAGATCCGATAATCATGATCCCTTGATATTCAAAATACCAAACACTCTTTGCATTGTCTATATAGTACTTCATATATTAGTATTTCCGTTTCAAAAACCTAAGTGTTTCACTATCATCTGGCCAGGTTACAGAAAGCAATATGGTGTTCAAGCCACGAAACGAATTTTCTGACCATTCAAAGAAGAAGACTAAAAGCTAGACAGCAGCCACTGATATAAAATCAAAGCTTTTTAAAACGGAATGGTATGTCTATATGAAATTCAAAAGCTTCCAAGAACTTAAACAAAATGAAACGGAATAAAAAGGTTACTCAACTCAATAATTATTAAGAAATAATTTGCGACAATCTTACCATTTAAAGCTCGAAGCATATAATCCTCGAGTGATGGACGAAGAGCTTCATAAAGCTCTGTCATACCCAGTCCAGTCTCGGCAGATATAGCAATAGGATCACCAAATCCCAACATGAGGGCTTCAGCAGCAGCTCCAGCAAGAGAACCGGTGCCATCATGAAGAGATTCACATTTATTTAACACTACTATAGGACTGAGTCCCGATGCATGTCTACGAAACCACTTTCCAACCTCCAAATCCAATGGGTGAAGTCCAGCTCTAGCCACAAGATAAGACCAGAAAAGGAACTCAAACTTACATGCCAAAAATTAACAAGATATATCAAAAAACACACAGCAAACCCCTCAGGCATTCTTCTGCATCAAGACAGTGTACAAATAATAATAAAAAGGTTAACATTTATGCCGAATCGTATGCTATCAGTGTCCATCACTAACGAACAAATATATGATATTTTGTATCATATCTAGGACCTTAATTAGAGAGCACTGAAACTACAAATAAAACCAGAACTTACCCTATTTTCATCCACTAAAATATTATGCTAGTTTAACAGACACTTGTTTACAGCAAACTACTGCCTTAGAAATTGATCTCACATATTATTAATAGTCCAAAAGATATGCAAAAACTTATCCATCCAACTGACCTCCCATCAATCAAGAAAATCGCGAATTGAGTCTTTGCAAGCACGTTTGCCGTCATGCCAGCAGTTCTATCAAGGATAGAACCAGAAGTCGCCTCCGTTTCCAAGCCAGCCGAGTCCAACACCCTAAACCGCAAATCCCCCAATTTAGCAATTCCCTCTCTAATGTCCCTCGTAACATGATCATCCGGCGTATTGTACACCAAAGCCTCCCTCCTCCTAATCAACCTAACCAAAAAAAAAAATTCATAACAAAAAATCCCATTTGAGAACATTCAAACCACCATAGCTTTCCACAATGTAACAAAAACACAAACCAACATCCAAACTAACCGATTAAACAAGGCTGATTTGCCCACATTAGGTCGCCCAATAATCATAACAGTTGGAAGCAAATTAACGTCAACCTTGGTGAAATCCAATGGCTTCTCATACAAAACCTTAACTTTAACATTCCTGTCCTTATCAAACTCACAAGACTCAGACTTTACATTCAAACTATCCAAATCTTTCCCATTTTCAACAACCACACAAAACCCTCTACAACCACCAACCAACAAACCACAATGCAAGCTTGAACCCAGTTCAGATAATGATCCTAACAATCCAAAACCAATCAAAATCAACACAAAACACATTGAATCATACAAAAAAGCTCCAAAGGGCAAGTCAAAGACATACCAAAGTATGGATATCTGAGTTGGGAACTGTGAGCAAGTGCAGAGTAGAGAGCTTTTTGTGTGTTTTGGTTTGTCAAACAATTGATGCTTCTACGGAGGAACCCGACCCGAACAGAACTGTTTCGGGCCAAAACGGCCCGAACCCATGTCGAAAACATACGTTGTTAGTCTGTTGTGAGGTGTTTATGCATAGCTGTCAACACAACTGAAGCAAAATCAGAGCATCAGAGCGAGAGAGAGAGGCGCTGTCAAATTCTAAACTTGAGAAATTTTTGGCGGCGTAGAATAAAACACCTTAAAGTTTGAACGATGTCGTTTCTGTCATTTGAAAATTGAGTTAAGGCCACTTTATTTTTTACTATTCAGCACTTTACCACTAGTTTCTGGTTGTTACTTTTTTTTTTCGAATTTTTCGTTTTGGTAAATGGTAATATTTATCAATTTAACCAACTTCTAATTTGTAATCTTTTCTCATCTAAATTTATAACATCAAAATTATCAAATTCGAAAGTTTTAATAATTTTTTTATCTCTCATTTCTTTTTTTTTTGTACAAGTCACGATAGTGTTCGATTTTATTGCTTTATTAATTTTATTTTTTTAATATTTTAATTATAATATAAGTGTAATATTATCTAAGTTCATTAATCTTATGTGTTATTTTGATTTGATATGAACTTTATCATTCAATAATTTTTTTATAAAATCACATATATTATGCTATGTAATAATTTTTCAACATTATAATTATTATTTATAGTAAATAGTAATATGATGGAACTCAATAGTGAGATAACTGATTCACTCACTAAAATTTTATATCCACTCATAACTTAAGCGATTAATGCATTTCCCATTCATGCATATTTATGAGCATGTATGTAGAGTTTTTTACATTTATTGTAGGAGTCTCATAGTTAAGAGCGAACAAAACATGTATAGTTCAGTTCTGATAGGAACCTAACCGAACCAATTTTTATTTGGTTCTTAATTTGGAGAACCGAATATAATTAATTTGAGAGCTAAAATCAATCAGAACTAAACATAGTCGGTTTAATTAGGGTTGATTCGATTTTTTTGGTTCAATAAAAGACAATGATGAGAATTTCTTAAACAATCCGTTATTAGAAACTCTCATCATTAAGAAACGAAGAATAGTCGCAATCAATCAAACCATCAATCTAACCACCAACTAATCATATAATTTTATGTGCAGTCCCATGTATCAGTACAAAACCACCAACTAACCACATCCCTCCCAAAAAATCAATCTATCAAACCAAACCCATCAATCAAAATTGTCCAAAAACCATACAAAAAGAGAAAAAAAAAACCACATTTTTCCACAACAAAACCACACAAAAACCAACAACAACAACCAAATAACTTGAACCCAAAAAAAAAAATCCAACAATAACCAAAAAAAAAAAAAAAAAAAAGCAAGGACATTAAACGACTATGACTACAACAAAAAGAAAAGCAAGGATGTTGAACGGCTACAAAGAAGAAGAATAACAAAATGGGGTCCATAAACGGTTCGGCAAATGATGACTAGCTAAGAAGAAGAACTACAACATAATGGGGTTGTGATTTAGATAAAGATGATTGGCTAAAAAGAAGAAGAAGAAGAAAATGGACGAATGGCAACTAGAACCTTATTTAGACACTATAACCTGTAAAATGGGGTTGTGATTTAGGATTTGAACTTATATAAGGTGCAGTGAATTTATGTATATGCCCTTATGGAATCAGGTCTTTGTTCAGTTCGGTTTTGAGATTTAAAAAAAAAAAAATCGATTCTATCCATACAAAATTGAACACTCTCACCATATGACCCAAGCCGAGCGCCCTCGAGTCAGGTCAAGTTGAATTGTTCAATTTGGGTCATTTTTTCATCAACCCCTACTCATAATATTATAGTAGTTAATTTTCTAAATATACATATAATGTTTAAGATCGATATGTTTTAACAAACTATTAATGTGATTAACTTATAATTATGTATATATGTATATATGTGTGTGAGCGTGTGTGCGTATACATCAATTAATAACAATTACATTATAATTGGATCTTAATATTATTGTATTATGTTTTATTGTAGCGTCTCCTTTCATATAAATTCCTTAATCTGCACTGCATATATACTAGTAACTTCTCATTACAAAGCAAAAGTATATAGTAATAGAATCCCCACTTAAAAAAACCAATAGTTTGGGTTAAGAGTTGTCATCTTTTGACGTCAGAAGGGCAAGATTGTCCCCAAGAGATCACACAACAAGTCCAAACTGGCCAAAGGCCAGGACCCATAAAGCCCATTTAATAGATTTCCAAGCAAAAAAATTGCTTATTTGCTTCAATTGGTTGCATTGAAAACGGTTCATTTAAACCAAACACAAATCCAAAACATCTTCTTCCCAAAAATGAAAAAACCCCACCATATATATGTATGTGTATCTATATATATAAAATAAAAAACCCACCATACTTCATCTTGTTTACCCAAATTACCCTTCCAAAACAGGACCACAAACAAATCCACATAAAATAATAATAATAATAATAACATCCTTATTAATTATTATTATAAATTTAGGGGTGTTTCTCCCAATCTTATTATTTTACAAATCCAAAAGCAAATTTGTGTTTTTGTTTTTGCCGTTGGCTTTTTTTTTTAATTTTTTTTTTGTAAGTTTTCATTTTCTTCTTCTCTTAGCTCGGTTTCTCTTGTTGTCGAATTTTGTTATAAGACTTCATTTGAATTGAATAAAAAAAAAAAACCCCTCCTTTTTTACACAGATAAGAACCCTAGAAAAATACAAGCACAATGAATAGCTAGCAATTACCGAATCCGAAACGACACCCACCTCTTATTCAATCTCACAAACCAAAACCCTAATTCAAGTTGTCTTCTTTCGTTCAAATTCTCCGACTTTTTCTTCTTCGGTCTCCAAATACCTAGAAACCCTAAAAACCCACAATTTGATAGACTTTTTAGAGAGATTGATATGGAAAGCATACCCCACCCAATACCCAGAACTGTGGACGAGGTCTTTAGCGACTTCAAAGGAAGACGCGCTGGTTTGATCAAGGCGCTCACTTCTGGTTCGTCTTCTTCTTCTTTAAAGTCTTTTTTTTTTTTAATTAAAAATGAAATTTTTATTTAATGGGTTTGTTTTGTTTCTGTATATAATTAATGGGTTTGGTTTGTTTTTTGTGTATAATTAATGGGTTTGTTTTTGTTTTTGATTTGGTGGGTTGTTTGTTGCAGACGTGGAGAAGTTCTACCAGCAGTGCGATCCTGGTGGGTGTTGACTTATTGAAATGAAGTGTTGAAGTTCAATTGGTGATGTTTTTATATGATGTGTATTGAATGTTGATTTTTTAGTGTTGATGGTTGTGTTGATAATTGTGTTTGTTGTTGGTAATACGGATAAATTTGTAATTTGTGTTGCGAAAATGAAGTTGTTGTTTATTGTTTTGAATTAGTTTATGTGAATTATGAGTGCGCTATGAGTTACTAGGTTCGTGTGCATGTGTGATTTTAGTGTTTTTGATGATTGTATGATGTTAGTTAGTCGTTTTATTTATAGATAGAGGTAAGTGGAAGAAGGGAATGGTTTGTACTTGTTTGAACTTTTCAGGAATTTTGAATCATTTGGAGGTTGCTTTAACTCTGCATTCCTCTAGTTCCCTTTTGCATTCAGTGTTAATTCAGGTTCTTATGGTTATTGTGTGATGCATAAACTTTTTTTCATGAAGGAGCATTTATTTATTGAGGATTGAAATGATTTGGTAGCTGTAAATCATATCTATTTATCCTACTCTAGACAACAGAGGCGTAACTGTCTAAACTATCAGAAGTTTCCGAAAACTTCAAGACTTCAGCAGATATGACTTTTTGAAGGAATTAAATAACCAATTATTGGATTGCCTGAGATGGCAAACTATTGTTTCATGTTGAAATTTGAACATTTAATTTTATGGATATTGTTGATTAAGTTACTGTCTGGGTGTTGTGATTTATTCTTTCACCTAATTGGTTTACTTAATGCTTCGTGTGGCTGCCTGAATGCAGAAAAATTCCTAATTTTTAGTGATAATAACTGTGTTTGTTGGAAGTGAACTTTTGTTCTCAGTTTGAGCCTTGGCACCTAGTTATCTTGCATTTCATTTTTATATTGAATTGTTTGTAATCGTGATACTATATTATGATATCATCCTTTGCCTATTTTTTTGGCAAATATGTCATGTTCAACGTACTGCTTTTAAGAACATGTATCAACTGGATTGCAAAGCTCTAGAAATTAATTTGTTTTGTTATTGTAGTGAGCCACAGGTTATTCCATTGCAGGGAAATAGAAAAATCGATACGCAAGAAAAGTTTTCCCATTTTTCAATAAGGCACTTCTGAATTGAATGAAGCTTGAAGACTATGGAAGATGTTAAATATAAATATATAATTTTTTTTTTTTGGAAAAATTTGTACCAAACCATGAAAGATGTCTTAGTAGATTTGACGCTAGAATGGAGGCGTATAAATTATTTTAATTTCAATGTGTAGTACGTGCATCATCTTTGTCTCTATTGTTGGGTCAATACATTTTACAGCTTTGTTGTATATTTTAAAATGAGATTGGAAGTTCATTTTGTTTGTAAGCTGGTTTGTTTGACTTCTTTGATGCTGTTTTCAGCAATGGGTATACTGAAATAGCTAGTTCGGGATGAAGGAGGGAATTTGTGGGTACTTTAGTAGGTGTATGTTATGTGTTGTCAGTTGTCTTGTTTATCAACATACGAGCATTTGTTAGCATTTCATCAATTCTAAGTGTAAAATGAATTAGTGCGAAAATTATGGTTGAAATGCTCTTGTTTAAAATTTAATATGTGCTTTTGCACGTATCAGAACATAAATCTGGAGTAGGTTTTATTGATTGTGAGCTTACTTGACTGGAGGGTTGATACTAATCTGCATTTTATGGTTGAACTAGCTTACTAAGCAAGGCATTGTTATTGCTAATTGAAATCATCTAGTGTTTCTTTTCTCTATTTGGTTTTGATGGTTCTGCTCACTGTTTTTCTTTTTTTGGTTGCCAATTTTCTATAATCTATGATTAAGTTGTTCTGCTTATGAACTTATCCCACTTTGCCTTTTTGACTTGTAAATAAAAGAATTAAGGAATTAAGAATATATCTTATTAAATATTAAGTCTGGATGCTTTATTATATGTTTGTAATTAAATGTTGTCACTGACCTCCTAACTTTGTGTTGTTCATTGTCAAAATGGTGCTGGGAGATCAATGTTAGTAAGAAAGTATCTTTTTAGTTTTGGACTCTGCTTGTGCATGCTGAATGTCTTATGAAATGCCGACTTTCTCTAACTTATAGTAGATTAGAATTGAAGAATGCAGTCTCATTGTGTCAAGAATTCCAGACATAAATGTGTAATGTTATTGAAGATACTAATTTTATGGATACAGAAAAGGAAAACCTGTGTCTGTATGGACTTCCAAACGAGACATGGGAAGTTAACCTGCCTGTTGAAGAAGTGCCTCCAGAGCTCCCTGAGCCAGCATTAGGTATAAACTTTGCTAGGGATGGAATGCAGGAGAAAGACTGGTTATCATTGGTTGCAGTTCACAGTGATTCATGGCTCCTTGCTGTCGCATTTTATTTTGGTGCACGCTTTGGTTTTGGTAAGAATGAAAGGTATGGTTACTGCTTTTCTTGTCAATTTATGGATTAGCTACTTGTTGAACATTATAAATTATATAATGTTCTCGTCTGTGATAGTGAAGACAAGATTAAATTATATATTTTTTTCCATGTATGGAACCTCAGTGTCTGCATTGCTACAGCTTGTGTTTTTAACCCTTCTAAATTTTTGAGTTCCTCTACCTCAGGTAGATGATAAGTTTATTGCTGTATATGGATGAAGTAGTTTGTTTCCTACAGTCAATGAAGGAAATACTTCAGGTTGACCTTTATGATAATTGTGTTGAAATTGAGGTGGTTGTAACAAATTTTTTTACCATCCTACATCTTGCAAGGGTTGGTGGGCAGTAAAATGTCTCCTCTTCAACCAAGAGTTCATTTATTCAAGCTACCAACCTGAGTTACATGAGTACTCCATGTCTTTTTCAATACCAAGGTTGTAGGGTCCAGCAATTGCCCTAGTTTAGAGCCAGAGAATAAAGGTTTAGGGATTATGGGATTCAAAAATATAATAAAAAAATGAGATATGATACTATATTCTGCGATTGGAACTTCTAGACAAAATTATTAATGGCTTGATACTTCCATACCCTACATTAGTTATATGGTGTAGGACAGATGTGCTTTTCTATCTGCTGTTCTGAGATATGATACTATATTCTGCGATTGGAACTTGTAGACAAAATTATTAATGGCCTGATACCTCCATACTGTGCATTAGTTATATAGTGTAGGACAAATATGTTTTTCTATCTGCTGTTCTGGGATTATAGTATTGATGCAGTACAGGGGTAGGTTTCCTATTAGCATTAAGTTTCCTATTTTGTTATTTCCCTTATTTAGCATTAAGTTCCCTATTAGATTTCCTATTCCTATTAGTTTAGCATTAAGTATGTTATTTAAAGTTTAATTTTTTATTGTATTAGGGACTTTATTACAGATTTATCAGAAATAATAATTTAAATTTCTTCAGAAAAGTTTGTGTTCTTGTTGTTTATTCTTGTTGAGTTTTATTGTTTCATTTCGAAACACCTATTCTGCTGCACCAAGTATTTGTAGTTTTTATTAGTTGGACTACTTTGAATGGCAATTTGTCAAAATGCAATGCAACATATACATGCTTCAACACATTATTGCTTTTTTTAAAGCTCTCTTAATCTCTATGTTATTGAAGATCTAAAGTTTAGTGATCAGGAAAAAGGTTCCATACCTTCTGGAAACAGTGTTATGTTTGACAATTTGATCTGAAGTGACTGTCTTATGGAAATTAGAGAATCAAACCTGTAGGACTTGTCCTGGTGGAAATGCAGAATGGTGTAGTAAGGAATTAGGCAGCCAGGTGATAGAAAAGAAGACTGGTTGGAGAGAAATAGCCGATATCATATTTGTTCATGAGTGAAGTTAAATGGTGCAGCTTAGTAAGGGATTTATACTTATTTCATTCTTCTGTCTGTTGCCTTGCTGATGAGCCTCAAATAATCTAGAGTAGAGGCAAGTATAGGACAGTTTGAATGTCTTAGTTTTCGAAATGTTGTTCAAGTTGTGGATGATATAGTAAGCCTGTCATGTCCTGTGTGTCAACAAGGTAGGTGTTTAAAATGTAATGAGGTTTTGGTTTTTATTTTGCTTGGAACTTTTTACAGGAAGAAACTTTTTCAGATGATAAATGATCTCCCAACTATTTTCGAAGTTGTGACCGGAACTGTTAAGCAACCAAAGGACCAATCTGCTAGTGGCAAAAGTAAATCTAGTGGGAAGGTGGTAGGAAACTAGAATTTAACTGAAAATTCTTCTAATTATATTTCTATATTAGATTCTTATCTGAATCTGTGCGCTATGTTTCCTTAAGCAGTCACGTCAGTCTGAACCTCAGCCCAAAGCGGTGAAGATGTCTCCACCACCCAAGGAAGAAGATGATAGTGGGGAAGAAGAAGAAGAAGATGATGAACAGGGCGCCACTTGTGGGGCTTGCGGGGATAACTATGGCGCTGATGAATTCTGGATTTGCTGTGATATATGTGAAAAATGGTTCCATGGAAAATGTGTAAAGATTACACCTGCAAAGGCTGAGCATATTAAGCAGTACAAGTGCCCCAGTTGCAGTAGCAAGAGGGCTAGAGTTTAAAGTTAGTTCTGAGATTGGAGTCGAACGAACACAAGCTTAAACAAAAAGCAGACAAGACTTAGAACTTTTTCATTACAGTTTGAGATTAAAACAGAGTCAGTCACCCCATCTTAAGTTAATGATCTTGCAACTTCTGGTTCCTGTTCTGTTTAATTTTATCAGGAATTGTTGTTTTAAAATAGTTTCTGGCATTTAGAAATATAAATGTTGGTGCAGCTTTCTGGTTTGATCTAAAAATGCTTCCTTCTTTGTTTCTGAAATTCTGCATCACTAACATAGTTTTGAAAAAATCTAGTTTGTTAACCAATTCTTCAAAAGGAATGATGTACAACTTTATTTGGCATGTGTTGTGACTTGTCCATCCCACTTGTAGGCTCAAGTTTTGATTATAAATTTCCAACATATCAACTTAACCATGATTGAAGGTTATTTTTTAGGCATGTTGTTTGAATCTTTCAATTCCAGGAAATTTGATTTTTTTATATATAATCTCTATATGGTTGCAGTACATCAGAAGTTGTCAATTGTTACTATGTATTTGTTTTTACTATTTTGTTGTACTGTCTGTAAAGTTTACCCTTTTTGAGCTATTATTTTTCAGCTTGATGGATGTTAATAATTTAGTATAATTGCTGAACATGTATGAAAGTATAGTTGTACGATTCTGAGAAATAATTTTCTGGCTTTTTGAGCAATTGAATATGTGTGCCAATCTTCTTTATATTATGTGGTATTTGGACCTATTTCAAGTTGGGCCATGGATAGGGCTGAGCCCAACTGGCCCACAAGCTCCTTATGCTCAAGAAATGATGCCTCAGCCTGGCCGATCGATTTAAACATTTTATTTATTTTTTAATAAATAAATACATAATTTTTATTGGTATAAAAATAATCATATGATTTTAACAGACAATTTCTAGCCTTTAAGATTTTGTACCCGTTCCACAACTTAAATGGAAAATAAGTACATTTTGATTCTAATGTTAGCGGATTTTAAAATCAAAAGCATTAATTTTAATATAAAAAACTGTCATTTGAATTAAACTCATAGGACAAATTTCACTTAATCCCTATATTTTTGTAAAAATTATCTTTTTTTTAATTGTGAATCTATTTATGACTCTCACGATTCCTCACAGTTTCAAATATACATCATTTTGTGGCCCCCCATCACAGGATCAAATGTTAGTCAACCTTAAAAGAAAGAGAGTTATTTTCATCATTCAATAAATTTGAAAAAATTAAATATTAAAAAATAAAAAAGTAACTATGCTCCCTACTGTCCATCATAATATGATGGACAATAGAGATTATTATCACAGAATAAATATATTATTAAATCCATATCTTCAACTTTGAAGATTTGAGTTCGAATCCACATTTTTCATTTTTTTTCTTTTAATTTTGAAATTACAAAATTAAATTTATAACTTTTCAATTAAGATCTCCACCATCCATGATAATTTGATAGATGGTGGAGATTTAGAGTTGTTTCTTATTTTAATAATTTTTAAAGGGTAACATGGTAATTTCAGTCTAAGGTTAAAAATATTAATATTTTCATAGATATTTTAAATATAATATTAATATCTCTAACTTGACTTAAAAATTCAAATGATTGAATCCTAAAATTAGAAATTAGAAATGTTAATTTATTACATCTAATTTCTTGATATACAATCATGATTTAATTTTATTTCTTATTTTTTAATTATTCTTGTAATTTACTTTTGTTTGTACCTAATAAAGTGATATAAAAAACTCTCTTGCCCAAAGAGATATGTTATGCTATATTTATTTAAGTTTTATTTTTTGCAAAAACTTAATTTCCAATTTGAATGTAAAACTTATATAATTTGACTGCCAATGGTTACATTATGATCACAACCAAAATATTAAGTAGATTATCAATTGGTAAAAATATTATTTCATTTTTTTCATATGCTTTATAATTAGCGGTTTTTAAATTGTAAGATTATATATGTGCTTAGTTAAGTGCAATTTTGATGTTCATTTTTAATTATTCTAGGGCTCATGGAGATGACTTAGAAATAATAATAATAATAATAATAAATCATATTTGACTAATATAATTTTAATTATTTTAATATTACTATCAATTTATTAAAATGCCCCTTCTAATATGAGTTTCTACGTTCATCATTGAAACTAATACTAGACAAGGGAGAATTGTTTTTAATATGCTCCATAATGGACAAAGAACCACTTTCAACAAAGTGAATAACAATAACCTGCTTTTGGTAATGAAGCTTGGTTTGAATCAATATGACTCAAAATACTATAGAAGTTGATGGTTATAGGAGTTAACTTAGTAGTTAACTGAAAAATTTATTCATTTCTTGATTGGGAGAACTTCATTTTGGTACCTATGTTTTTCAAAAAACTTCTCATTTTTAAATGTGAATCCATTTATAGTATTCATGATCTCTTATATTTTAAAAACTTATCAAATTAGTCCTTTTGATATGATCTTTGATTGTCAACATCAAAATAAAATTGCAAAAAAATATTTTACCCTTAACTTTATAGACACTTTTAATTATTGTTTTTATTTATTTTTAAATTTCATCTGTCACATGTTCTTGTATCACTAATTAATATTAAAAGACGAAACTACCCCTACATGGGTAATGTTTGACCATCTGTTGACTAATAATAGAGATTAATTTGATGAGTTTTTGAAATATAAAGAACCATGAACTCTATAAATGGATTCGTATTTAAAAACGAGAAGTTTCTTAAAATTATAGAGACCAAAATGAAATTTTCCCTTCTTGATTTGTTACATGATTTTCTGGGATTATGTGATTTTCATACAATATAAATATAATTATAAGCTTCCTTTAATTTTATGTATCCATCTTGAGTGTTCTTGTTTCCTTGCAAGTTTGTTATTTCACTTATGTGTATAAAATTTTTTTCGTCATATGATACAATTTCAAATTCTTATAAATCTCTTAAGGTTTTTTTTTTTTTTTTTTTTTAATTTTTTTATTGGGGGATGGAATTGGAGATTAAATTCAATCTGCTTGAAAAATTTTTCAATATTAACTAAAAATTTTGAAATATTACTATAGTGGTAAAAATCAACCCTACACGGCCCCTATGGTTATGTGAATTGGAAGGCCCAATGTGGCAATCCAAATGATGAGCCTACAAGACGATCTAGCCTAAAAGTCGCTTCAACCAATAAACTAGTCTAACCCAAGCCTCAAGACCTGGTGTAATGTTCGTCAATTGCCTTATTAAAGATGTGTTTGACCAACTGAATGAAAAGGGTATAACCACCAACCAATTAATTGAAACCCCATTAAGATAGGTGTGAATTAAGGTTATTAACATGATAGCATGGATCAAGGGAATGGATCCCTTGATTCCCTCTGCATTAAACCCCCTAACGGCTCTTTCCCCACTTATAAAAGGAGGAGAGCAACTGAAGAAAGGGATCTCATTTTTTTCATAGTTACTCTGCCAAAATTCTCTCAACCATCTAATTGCACCTCCGTCTTCATCGTTGTACTCCGGCCAGCCACCCTTACGCTTAAGGTTTAGCACGCTACCGCGCTACATTTGTTTACTGATAATTCCAAAGCCTTATTCCATCATCCGTCGAATGACAATATCATAATTATAGGTTGTATGCTTCCTTTACTTTATTTTTGGTATTCATTCTCCATTCTTACTTGAGAGTCGGAATGTCTTTGGTTGGCACCACTCTGGTGTCAATATTACTCCCTCTCATTATGTTTGAGTTATGTAGGTTTCTAAGTCCCTTGAAGCTGACTGTTGCATCATATCTCCAAGTCAGCAATTATACATCGACCTTCTACAGTTTAGCATCGTTTGTGGGAAAGCTAACAGTCTGATCTAACAAAGTCGAAGACCACTTGCACTACAAAATGATAGAACAATAGGATCAGACATTTAAGACTTAGGTTACTGTCTTGATGAACTAGATGAGTAACTACACAGAAAAGCTCAAGCAACTTGAGATAGAAAATCTAGTTCGAACCAACAATGCAGAACTACAAGCTAGGGGTTCGAGATCTGAACAACAAAATGGAGTACAACCAGTAAATGAAGTGGGGAGATCACCACTGGTGGCCAATGGATCGACTCCCAAACACTAGACAATTTTGGTTCGACAATTGACAATTCCCTCAATAGATCTTAATGCAGCTAGGTTTAATGAAGATCCAATGAGAAACACGATGGTTGACCGTGGATTTTCATATCAGTTTTTAGAGTACAACAGACATAGATTGTTAGACACTGGACAGCCCAATATTAACCCATACTAAGTAGTACAATGAGAAACAGTACGTGACATGGAAAAAGCTGAAAACCAACGATCGATCGTGTTGGTGTCGACAAGCTCACCATAAGATTCATGGAGATCAAAGCCCTGATCAATAAGATCCCTAGTATGTCAGCGCCCATCAAAAATAGCATTGCAACGAGTTTTGCAAGCTCACCGTTCATCGACTCCATTGCGTTGGTGGATATGCCAAAGAAGTTTAGCCTCTCCAGTATGAAGATGTATGACGGAACGACCCATCCTAACAACCACATCGCTCAATACACATAGCGCATGTTTACGGTCGCCATTTCCTGTAACCTTAGAGAAGTTTATATGTGCAAAAGGAATGGTTCAAGCCTCATGGGGCTTACGCTGCAGTAGTTCTCCAATCTACTAAACAACGATATTAAGTCGTTCGTACAGCTTACGGACGTCTTCATGGAGTAATTCACCAGTTGTAGAAAACTGAAAAAACATTCAGACGACCTCTGCTCAATCGTGCAGCGTCTTGGAGAGCATATCAAGGAGTACGTCGATTAGTTCAACAAGTAGAAGGTCTCAATCTTGCATTGCAACGTCTCGACTGCAGTTTCGACATTAAAAAAGGGATTACTCCATGACTTTGGTTTGTATAAGGAGTTAACAAAGTATCCTCCAAAGATAATAAAAGATGTGCTCACAAAAGCTTGGGAGCAAATCAAATAGGAGGACGTAACCAATCATCAACAAAAGGGGTTGAGCGCTAGAAGAGAAAGTAGGTTCAGTTGACTAGATAATTAGACAAGTTCAAGCAATTCCAACACAACAGACTCTTATTCCAGTAGAAGAGATGATCAATAGAAGAGGTGTCATCCATACGATCGACCTTACAGTCGGCTTTATAAGCAACCTGCCCAACAAGCCGACTGATCGGATGGATCTCAAAAGCCACTTCTAGTCTACTACCTCAGCATCAGTCTAGTCAAGGTAGTCACAGTAATGTAAGGCATTGAAAATACAGTGAGGTGGCCTAAAAAGTTGACAAGCCGACCCAAGTTCAGGGATAAGACCAAGTGGTTCGAGTTCTAGGATGACTATGGGCATTGCATGGAGGATGGTATATCATTTTTCAATAATGAGAAAGAAATGTTAGGCAATATGCCATAAGTCATGAATTTAATTTCCAATGAAGACCTTTAGCGCTCAAATAGAATAGCCTTATTATAATTGTCATAAATATATTTTTGACTGAGTGATGTACAACTTTCCTTAATTAATCTATACTAAAAGTTTAAGTATCACCCTGTGTATTTATTAATATACATGGATAATTAAATTATTTATTTATAATTTATGAGTTTTAATGAACAATGGAGGTGAACTTGAATGTATTTCAATTTATGTTTAACTAAATTAATTCCACTGTGTGTTTAGAAAGGATAGACACTAATGATCTTTTTTTTTTTTTTGCAATTTTTTGACATATTGACAATGTTGTTAGATCGCCAAAGGTGCTTACTTATCTATTTGATTAAATCTAAATTAAAAGCTAATTTATTTCTTCAACAATGCATAGCAGAACATATTTTTTAGTTTATTAGAAGATTTACAATGGTATATTCTTGCTTATGAAAGAAAATAGAGCAATTAGAGAAGGAATGACTGACAATAATGAATAATTTTTTTCCAAGTTGACTGGTTAATTTGCAAGTTCAAGATACAATACAAATTTTATTCATATTTTAAGAATCACCTATGGTGTAGTAATTTGAATCTTGGATATTGTGAAACTGAATAAACGCTCTCTACCATCAAATTATAATGGACAGTAATAACTAAAATTCCATGCAATTTTAAAAAAGAATTGAACTTTTTGTGAAAAATTGTTATAATATATAGTTGATGGCACCTTTAAAGCTTTAATCTTAGAGATGGATAAAGTTCTTGCCACTAGAAGGGTCGAATTCTTTTTCATTGAGGGAATATATTTCTAATGTTTCTGGAACAATCAGAAGAGAGATCATATCTTTGTGAATGACTGTAGCCGTTTCTGAATGCAATATTATTTGAAGTTTTCATAGGCTTAACCATGAAATACAATAAATACCACAATACATAGTTTTATCACAATGAAATGTTAGTTAACAGTGGTAGGATGTCTCCTGATGGATTAGTGTTATCAGACCTAGAACCCGTCGAAGTTGAAACATCACCCCCAGGCTCAATTACTTCAGTTCTAATGCACTCAAACTCTTCATAGTTATGCTGGAAAGTACTATCATTTTGTGATGCTCGAACTCCTTCCAACACCATTGCAACTTCTTTCATGTCAGGTCTTTTCTTTCCATTCAAGTTTAAGCACCTTTTTGCTAGGTTAGCAATTGTCATAATGTCTTCTTTCTTTCCTAGCTTTATTACTTGAGGATCAAGAATATCAGACAAATTGTTCTCATCCATAGAAAGAATGAAATATGCTGCCAAACTTCTATTGTCTTATGAACTTGTTAAAGATATTGGTTTTTCTCCAGTTAAAAGTTCAAGAAGGACAATTCCAAAGCTATAGACATCACTTTGGTCCGTCAATTGACTTGATTGGAAGTACTCTGGATCTAAATATCCAAAGGTCCCTTGCACTTTTGTGGTCACATGAGTTTGATCAATGGCGACTGATTTTGAAGTGCCAAAGTCGGCTATTTTTGCCTTGTATTTATCATCTAATAGTATATTTGCAGACTTAATATCTCGATGATAAATGGGTAAGGAAATTACTGAATTCAAGTAAGAAAGAGCTCCTGCCACTTCAGTAGCAATTTGTAAGCACATATTCCATGTGAGCGGAAACTCTTCATTTTGATTGTAAAGATATTGGGAAAGTGTTCCATTAGGGACGAATTCATAAACTAATAAAGGAACCTCAGTCTCCAAACAACACCCTAATAGCTTAACCACATTCCTATGACTAATTTGAGAGATAATGGCAACCTCGTTAATGAATTCTTCGAGCTTCCCTTCATCAATGACTTTGGACTTCTTTACTGCAATTATTCTTCCGTCTTCTAACATTCCTTTATAAACAGTACCTTGACCTCCTTGACCAAGTATCCTATTCACATTAAAGTGGTCAGTAGCCTTCTCTAACTCCTTTGAGTTAAACAATTTGCTTGTCGACACTGCCTTCAAATGAAGTTAACTGTTGCTGTAAAATTAATCCACCATTCCGCTTGAAGAACTTCTCCTTGAGCTTGATCTCCTTTCTTTTGTTTATTACAGTATACAACCAAAATGCCCCTATAAGTAGAAGCAAACTTCCAAGGCTTGTCCCAAGACCTGCATAAGTCAATTAATTTAAATAAAAAATGAGGGTCAGTTTTTGAGCAATTTGTATCACTTAAATGAAATCTGTGAAGTCAATGATTTTTCAAATGCACTTAAATTTTATTGAATTTCATACAAATTTGAATTGAATACACCTAAATTTTAATGAATTCCATACAAATCTGAATTGAATATACCTAGATTTTAGGATAAGGATAAGATTTATTACAAATTTCTTCCTTCACAAAAATCAATTTAAAATTCATCCAAATTTTGTCCAAATCCATCATTTAAATTAAATCTGTAAAGTCAATGACTTTTTGAATGCACCTAGAATTTATTGGATTCCATACAACTCTAAATTAAATACACTTAAATTTTAATGAATTTTATATAAATTTGAATTGAATACACCTAAATTTTAGGAGAATGATAAGATTTATTACAAATTTCTTTTTTCATAAAATCAATTTAAAATCCATCCAAATTTTGTCCAAATTCATCACTTAAATAAAATCTATGAAGTCAATGACTTTTTGAATACACCTAGAATTCATTAAATTTTATACAAATCTGAATTGAATACACCTAAATTTTAATGAATTCCATACAAATCTAAATTGAATACACCTAGATTTTAGGAGAACAATAATATTTATTACATATTTGTTCCTTCATAAAAATCAATTTAAAATCCATCCAAATTTTATCCAAATCCATCACTTAAATGAAATCTGTGAAGTTAATGACTTTTCAAATGCACCTGAGATTTATTGGATTCCTTACAACTCTGAATTAAATACACCTAAATTTTAATAAATTACATACAAATCTAAATTGAATACATTTATATTTTAGGAGAATGATAAGAATTATTACAAATTTCTTTTTTCACAAAAATCAATTTAAAATTCATCGAAATTTTATTCATATCCATCACTTGAATGAAATATATAAAGTAACTTTTTGAATGCACTTAGATTTCATTGGATTTCATACAAATCTAAATTGAATATACCTAAATTTCAATGGATTTCATGCAAATCTGAATTAAATACAGCTATATTATAGGAGAATGATAAGATTTATTATAAATTTCTTTCTTCATAAAAATCAATTTCAAATCCATCCAAATTTTATCCAAATCCATCATTTAAATGAAATCTATGAAGTCAATGATTTTTCAAATATACCTAGAATTTATTGGATTCCATATAACTCTGAATTAAATACACCTAAATTTCAATAAATTCAATGTAAATCTCAATTGAATGTATCCTAAATTTTAGAAGAATGATAAGATTTATTACAAATTTCTTTCTTCATAAAATCAATTTAAAATCCATCCAAATTTTGTCCAAATTCATTACTTAAATGAAATCTGTAAAGTCAATGACTTTTCAAATGCACTTAGAATTTATTAAATTCCATATAAATCTGAATTGAATACACCTAAAGTTTAATGAATTTCATATAAATCTGAATTAAATACACCTAGATTTTAGGAGAATGATAAGATTTATTACAAATTTCTTCCTTCATAAAAATCAATTTAAAATCCATTCAAATTTTGTCCAAATTCATCATTTAAATAAAATCTATGAAGTCAATGACTTTTTAAATGCACCTTGAACTTATTGGATTTCATACAACTCTGAATTAAATACACCTATATTTTAATAAATTACATACAAATCTGAATCGAATACACCTAAGTTTTAAGATAATGATAAGATTTATTAGAAATTTCTTTCTTCATAAAATCAATTTAAAATCCGTCCAAATTTTATCCAAATCATTCACTTAAATAATTTGTGAAGTCAGTGACTTTTCGAATGCACCTAAAATTTATTGAATTCTATAAAAATCTGAATTGAATACACCTAAATTTTAATGAATTCCATACAAAGCTAAATTGAATACACCTAGATTTTAGGAGAATAATAAGATTTATTACAAATTTCATTCTTCATAAAAATCAATTTAAAATCCATCCAAATTTTATCCAAATCTATCACTTAAATGCAATCTTTGAAGTCAATAAATTTTCAAATGCACATAGATTTTATTAGATTTAATACAAATCTGAATTATTTACACCTAAATTTTAATGAATTTTATATAAATCGGAATTGAATATACCTAGATTTTAGTAGAATGATAATATTTATTACAAATTTCTTTCTTCATAAAATCAATTTAAAATCCATCCTACTTTTATCCAAATCCATTACTAAATTGAATAACTTATTGAATGCACTTAAATTTAATTGGATTCTATACAAGTCTGAATTGAATACTCCTAAATTTTAATGAATTCTATAAAGATTTGAATTGAATATACTTAGATTTTTAAGAAATTCATTTAAATCTAGATTTGATACACCTAAACTTTTAAAATATCTTAAATTCTAATAAATTATAAATTTAAAACATCCCCTTCAGATTTGCACAAGTAAAGATCTCCATTGCTCAATTAACTAGGAGCAAATAATCATGAGTGCTCTCAACAAATTTATTTTTCAATTGTTTTTGCTTCTCTTGGTTCTAAATATTGCATGCCAAGCATCATTTTTTAGAGAACCAATAGTGCATGTCATTATAGAAAATCAAGTTGGATGGGGGGTGGATCTCACAGTTCACTGTGAATCCAAAAATGATGATCTTGGACCACATGTCGTCCCATTTTTGCAAAACTACTCGTTCCAGTTTCGACCAAATTTTTTTGTAAGACCAGGTACATTATTTCATTGCAGATTTGCATGGGGACATGAACATCATTCGTTTGCTATATACAAAGAGACTAGAGACGATTGTAGAGTTTGTAACTGGCTTATAACACCTGGCGCAGCAGTTTACGTGGATAAAGAAAATCAGATTGTAAACAATTATCCGTGGTCATCTTAATTGTATTCAATTTCACTAAGTTTATCAGTGTGGCCTGTGAAGTTTCGACTTCTTTTCTTTAATAAAAATACAAGTCACAATAATTTATAATTGCTAAGCTGTATTATTCCATTTTTCATGCGCAAGCTTCGTTTCTTATATAAGCATAAACTCATGGCTCGAAAAGAATGTCGAATCAATTATAGCTTTCATTTTAGAGTTGCATTGTTTCAAATTCCTTTGTGTATTCAAGTGTGTTGTTTTTTTATCTTTGTACAGTCTTATTCCTAATATGTTTTGTTTTTTTGATTATGGTAATATTGTCGTCATTATAATATCATGTATCCACAAGTCAATATGTTGTGGTAATCATACATTTAGAAGATAATTGAGATGGGTGGGGTTATAATATAATATCTAAATTGACTTGCCATTACAAAGTTGGTTTCTTCCATCTACACAGAATCTGGATTTTAATTGCTTATTGCTTTTGGATTGGGAGTACTTCTCTTATAGTTATTTGTATTCCATCTCCAAGAGTTATATCTAATTAAAACATCATTTTGTGGTAATATGATATAATTATAATAAATATATATTCTGAGCATAAAGATAAGTTATAATTTTAGGGGTATTATTATATTTATTGTCTAGGATATATATGATTATATGTTAAACATTATCTAAGTTCTGATTGGTAGAATATAAATTATTTTATATAGCTGCAAGTTATCCGAAAGATAAATTATTTATTCAATTGATATACTTTTTCAAAATAATATGTATATTCAATTCACATGAGCCAAAAATTAATCATACGACATGAAGCCATGAACAAAGTATAATCATACTACACATTCTCTTATAAATACTATTGTCGTGTTTGTTAGGAAGGATAGGATTGAATTGGATTAATCTTTTGTCCAATCCAATATTTGTTGAGGAGGTGGGATTGGCTAAAATTTATTCTCATCTCCTCTTTTATTCTACTTTAGTGAATAAATTAAGTGGGATTGATTCATCTCACTCAAATGTCCCTCTTTTTTTATTTCTTATCTTTTCTTTCTTCTTATATTTATTTATTTTATTAATGATTTGTATTTAAGATTTTTATTGATTAATTTATTTTTGTATTTATTAATGATTAATGATTTATTTCATTTAATCAACTCAAACCAACCCATATTAATTTGTTTGGTTTGATTGGGTTGATCAATTTAATTGTTTGTGTGCCCATCCTTCAGTTTATGTTCAATTATGTTTTTTGTTTTGTTTTGTTTTTTTTTTTTTTTTTTAATTTAACACTACAACAAAACAACTCAACTATACCAGAATATCCATACCGGGCCTGGATACAATTATTTAATTAAAAAAAAATTATATCGAATTATCCATACCGGGCATTAAATGCCCGGTATGAATAAAATTTTTTATCACTTAAAAAATTTTAAAATCAATTATCCATATTGGGCACTAGTGGCCCGGTATGGATAATATTTATTTTATTATTTTAGAAATTTATATGTGATTATCCATACCAGGCCATTAATGCCCGGTCTAGATAACCAAATTTGTTTAATTAAAAATGTTATTTTTAGTATCCATACCGAACGCATGACCCGCCCAGTATGGATACCCGTCCAGTATAGATAATATGATTATCCATACTGGGCGGGTCATGCGCCCAGTATGGATAATACAAATAATTTTTTTAATTAAAAAAATTATTTTTAGTATCCATACCGAGCGCAGGCCCTACCCGGTATGGATACTCATATTATCCATACCGAGCGAGTCATGCGCCCGATATGAATAATACATTTAAAAATAAAAATAGTAATAGATTATCCATACCGGGCACAAATGCCTAGTTTGGATAATCTGGGTGTGTATTACACGCAGCTTCTCCCCTTTCCCTCATTTCACCATTTTCGTTCTCTCTCTATCTCTTTCTCTCACATCAATCTCTCCCAAATCCTAGCCGCCACCTCTCCTCCTTCGTCGGTCGTTCATCGGTCCAGTAGCTGCACCGTTCAGTCTTGTCGGTCACCACCGTCCGTCGATCCACCTCCGGTTAGTCTTCTCTCCCCCTGTTCTTCTTCTTCTCTTCTTCTTCTCCTTTCTTCTTCTTCTTCTTCTTCTTCTTCTTCTTCTCCATTTCTTCTTCTACTACTGTTAACATTCTCTCTCTCTCTCCTACAATCTAATCTAATTTTTTTCCAAAACTCACCCATCACCTTCCATTAATAACCCCTCTAATCCTGATATATTTTCTGGGTTCTCCTCAAAATCCATTTTTTCATTGTCTATAGTCATCAAGTTTGTGGGCGTATGTTGATTTTTGAAAATTTTGAAATTATGAGTAGGGTGGTTTCATTGAATGTGACTTGTGGATTCTGCAGTTACCACTACAAATTAGGCCATCAAAGCTTTGAAGATGTTGAGAGAAAACAAAGACAAGTTTAACTTGGTTATAAGCGATGTGCATATGTCGGACATGAATGGTTTTAAGTTGCTTGAGCTTGTTGGGCTTGAGATGGACCTACCTATCATAAGTATGCCAAGAACATTCAACATTCATGGCTTTTTTTTTTTTCAGTCATTTTTTTGTTTTAATTGAAGTGTTATTATTAATGGATATATTTTGCTTTGATGATGTATATTAATTATTAAAATATCTTTAATTCTGTGATCTTTAATTAGGTTTATTGATATATGTTGTTATTTTTATTGTATATTAAATTATATATATTTTAATTTGGAAGAAGAATTTATAATTTAAATTTTTTCCATACCAGACACATGACCGATATGGATAAATATTATCCATATGCCCGGTATGGAGAAGGATATATACGGGTCGACCCACGGGGCTATCCAAGTTCGACATAATATCCATGTCGGGCAATGCTCGGTATGGATACTAATTATCCATACCGGTCGGACGCCCGGTATGGATAATTGATATCCATACCTCTGTTATCCGTACCAGGCATGATGCCTAGCATAGATAGTCAACTATATCGGACAATGCCTGGTATGGTTGACCTGTTTTGTTATAGTGGAAGTACCACTTGTAGCGTAGGCAACTCAAACTTGAGTAATTGCTAAGTTGAATGAGAGTTTTGTATTACTATCAAGTCATATTGAGTGATGATGAGCTCCACTGATTATCAAACAAATTATTTGGGCCATTATGCACATGAATTACTATTAAAAATCCATTAGAAATTTTATTTTTTAATAATTTTTTAAAATAATTTAAGAAGCAAGTTTGGTCCTACTTGGGGCATAAGCTCCACCCTTGCAATAAAAATGTTACTTTGTGAAGGTCAGAGCAATACGGAATGATAAAAAATGGAACAAATGTTTCTAATAATAACATTCCAAACCCACCCTCCCTCCCCCCGACTCATCAAACATTCTTTTCGCCTTCTCAACACTCCCACTCTTAGCAGACATATCAACCAATGTTGTCTTTAGAAAATAATTCCAATGTATTTGTTTCCACTCAAGCATTTTCCTTAATGAGTCCGCAAGGCAAGGATCCACACAAGACAAACACATCAAAACAACTGTAACCTAAGTAGTTTCATTAGGTTTAACCCTACCACCATTGATTTTATCATAAAACAACTCCAAACCCTCCGTAGCAAAACCATTCTAAGCATGACCAAAAAGCATTGCATTCCAAGAAACCATATTCCCCTCTGGCATTGCATCAAAATACCTACTTGCACTCACCAAATTTGTCATCCTAGCATACCCCCAAACCATAGCAATCCAAGTCACAACATTCATTTCTTTCATCATATCAAACAATTTAACCACCTTAGCTTCAAAACCCCACTTCTAATACACCGAAATCATCGAATTCCGATCCGCGATAGTTCTCTCAGTCATTTCATCAAACACTTTCCTACCTAGCTCCGCGGAGCCGATATTCTTTATGTAATCATCCATGATCACATTGCGCATGTCTTGCTCCTAAGCGTGACCCAGTTTTAAAACGTGCGCATGCAAGTGCAACACAGTTTCAATGTCAACTACTGAACATTTTGTCAACACAGTGTATAGAGAAGCACCAGCAGCCTTAATGTGACAAGACTGCATGTGTTTATAAAATATAAGACTTCATTATGATGACCCACTTGGGAATGGTACTAAACCATGCAAGGGAAGACGTGGGCTTTTAGGTCCCATATGGACTTAAAGATGCCACGAACATAAGGTGGTGGTATGCATTTAGGCGCGTGCAGTGGGTAATAAGGAGTGATACATAGTTTTTTTGGCAATGGAGGGAGTTTTGGATTATATGTGCATATAGTTATTTGAGTTGGTTAGGTTGGCTAGTTTGCATGCTTTAGTGACCAAATTTGACATCACCTAAGGTTGACACCAACTTGGTTTAACTTTGTATTAATAATATTTCGAATTATTTCTCATCTTGGAAGATTTATTATTTTCAACTTAACATGTTATTATGTAACTAATTATATTAGGTTTTTTCCTTAATGCTAACACCTTACGAATCAAAGAAGTGTCGGATTTATCAAGATCAATCATTGATATGGTTCCGAAAATTGTTAATTGGTAATCAACTGGCGAGAAAATGGTTAGCGATTTATTAGTTACTCGATGAGTAATCAGTAATTAATCGACAAATACTGTTTTGAGGGAAAATTATTATTTTTTAAAATCTAATGGCATGAACTATATTTTTTAAAATTTTAGGGCCCAAATTCAAATATTAGTGTAATTTTATCAAAGCTCAGGAGTGGTTTTTGTAATTTTCCATGATATATATATATGTAAACTCATCAAACCCATGCTTTTCAGATTCAACTACCTTCAGCCTATCTCTCTCTCTCTCTCCCTCTCTCTCTAAAAGGCCGAGTTCTTCTTTTTCTTCCTCTCTTGCTTTTACCTTCTTTTTCTTCCTTTCTTATTGACAGAGACAATGATGGACAGTGGAGATGGAGATGAATGGCATCGACCTCATCCACCCACATAGGCTTCTTTTTCTTCTTTCCTTCTTCGTCTTTCTTTCTTGCTTTTCCATTCTTTTTTTCCTCTCTTGTTGTGGACGGAGACACCGATGAACACCGGAAATAGTGATGAACAGCACCAACCTCTCCTCCACCGCTGTCTCAGGCATGTTTCTTTGTGTTTGTGGTGGTTGTTGGATTTTTTTAATGGTGTTTGAGTGTTTTTCGATCAATTTTGTGGCAGGTTTTAGTCAAGTTAGACCAATTATTCAGTCACCTCAACTGATTACTCATCTTTGGCAAGTAAGATCACCGATTTGGGGGTTATCAAACCGGTGAGGTGCCAATCAGCAATTCATCGATAAAAAATCGTCGGTAACCGGCAATTTTCATAACAGTGATTACTGATAGCGTGACTCAGATGACTATTCTTACAATCAAAAGATGAAACTCCTATTAAAAGAAGACTCACACTTATACCTTATGTTTTAATTAGGGGTGGCCTTATGGGTTACAATATAACGAGTCAACAAGAATTCGCGAAAAATAAATATATGTGAGTTTGAGTTAAATGAATTCATGCTGTAATCGTGTCTATCCACTTAACCCGTTTATTAAACGAATCGAATTGGATTTGGTTAAATGAATTACGGGTTGACACAATTAAATTAAGGTAAAAGTGTAATACTAACATATTATAGGGATTAGTGTGTAATTATGCATTTATTTATTTATATATATATATATATATATACACACACACACACACACACATTTAACAAACCCTAAACCTAACCCATTTGGTCATTTCAAATTCATTTTGAGTTTTCAGCAGCCACACCCACTAACCCATACCACACCACCCATTCTTACACCGAATCCACCCCTTATCGGTTTCTCCCTCATGTTGTCATGCACAATCATCGCCTCACCGGAGCACCACCTCTTCTCAACTTCTCCCTCACATACGGTCATCGCGGCACCAGAGAACCATCGCTTCTCAGCTTTTGCCTCACACACAGTTACCCCTTCTCCATGGCTCCACCATCATATCCACCATCTCCACCACCAGATCGGATCGGATTGGCAGCCGACGTTGCCGCAAAACGACCTCTAACTCCCAAAACGGTCTTGACCAACTTTAGGTATCCTTCTCTTTCATTTTCTTTTGTGTTTTCTATATTTCGATTCTTGTTTTCAAGTGGTCTACACTGATTTTATTAATTTTAGCAATTTTATGTTATATTATAATTTTATTGTTCTTAACTTTTTACATTAATTTATGGTTTAATGATATTATTTATTTTTAGGTTATCATTTAAGCGTTAATTTTTGTGTTTGGCTTTTGCATGTAGATGTGGTGTGTCTATTAGGTGTTTTCAGATGATTGTGGTGTGCTATTGGATTATGTCTATTTCATATTAAGATTGTTAGTTACTGGGATATCGGGATTTATGTCTATTTCATATTTGATGTACTGGTGTGTCTATAAAGTCTTTTACGTTTTGAATTAAAAGCCAAATAGCCTCCTGCTATTATCTATTATACTTTAGGTATAAGTTTTGATTGATATGCCCAATTACTATATTATAGTTTTCAAAAAGACTGTCCTTTCAATTATATTTACTATTAAATTTCCTTAATGTTGTGCACTTCTATCGTTGATAGCTATGAAGCAAAGTGTCTTATAAAGTTGAAAATGTTTGTTTGATCCTAGATTTGCCTCATGATAGTAGGAATGTTTCTTAACGTGATGTTTGTTTGTTTATTAATATTATGTATGTTTGACAGTGATCCTAACTTAATGGATGTATTTCATACATATTTTTAGTGTAACGTAATATGTTTTCATGGTCAATTAGTTCTCATATATGGATCTATGTGTTGACTTCGAAGACAATAGTATCGATCTCGAAGGTGAGGTTGAAGATGAGGCTGAAAATGTGGGAAGTTCAACTCCAAATTCTTTCATTTAGTGATAAATTCTCTTAATTATATTTCTAAACTTTAACAATACTGTAAATGTAGATATCTAATATTGTTTTTCTTGTGATTTTTGTATAGCTTGGAGGTCTCTTTAGAATTAAAGAGGGAAAAATTTAAATTACAAAGTTTTATATTGGAGAATGTTAGATGATGTAATTTTAATTTATACAGATTTGTATGGATTTGGATTGAGTTTGAGCATGATTTTATTTTGTTGTGGTTTTTAAATGTGGTTGATATGGAATTATATAGTTGATTTAATGTGTTGGTTTTTAAATGTATTGAATTAGGTCTTTAAATTAAAGGGATTTTTTTTTTCATCTAACGCCAAAAAAGAGTGAGTTTGACAAAAAATATTATTTGTTTTTTAGTTGTGAATTATTTATTTTATTTGTGTTAAAAATATTACTTAGGTTAAACGGGTTAAACAAATTAAACGAGTTAAACGAGGTTAAATATGTTAAACGGGTTAAAAGAATTAACGGGTTGATAGGTTAATGAATTTGGATCTTTTATGATTCAAATAATAAACGAATTAATCGTGTCGTGTCGTGTAATGTCATTATTTTATGAACGAGTTCGTGTCAAATCCAAAAATCTTGACTCGTTTCTTAAACGAATTCGTGTTATGTTAGTTGAATTCATAAACAAATCGAATCGAATTCAACTCAACCTGACACACCAATCTGTTTTGCCAACTCTAGTTTTAATAGACAAAAAGTGAGATTTAAACTCTTTACTTCTTAGGGTAAAGGAAACTACTCAATCACTCTTATTAAGGGTTAGTATAGTAATATTTTAGATTCTAATGATCCTTTAGTTGGGGGAAGTTTTTATTTTTTACAAGATCAATTGATTTATAACAATACTAATTGACTTACAAGGTTACAACTTTGCTGATCGATTGATCCTGAAAAGGACCTCTTTCATAGTCAAAGTCAAAAATTTTCATTTTTATTTAAAGGTATTGTATAATAAAAATATGAAGTAAAATTATGGGTGTTGGGGTAGCTTTTTTGGTGGCTTCAAGGAAATTACTTATCATTTTGTAATTTATGGTACATATTTTTTAATAGAAAGAAAAGCTTTTTCAAGCCAAACCAATTTTTTATCAACTGAGTAAGCATACAACAACTTAAACTAAATTAAACAAACAGCTTGATAACCTTATCACAAACGCAAACTCAAGTTTGTTCTTACTATGAAATTATTAAAAATATCCCAAAAGTAGTGGAAAAATGGCAAAAAAAAAAAAAATTAACCATTTTTTTCCAAAATAAAACATTAATAATTTTTTATTCATTTTCAATTTACACATCATTTCAAGTAAATACAATTTTTTACGAATAATGTTATATGTGAAATGTTACTGGGTTTGAAAATACCAAAAAATAGAAAAAAAAAAAAAAGTGTTTTGTTATGAATATATGGGCTTACACCACTTCCTTTTTTATAATATTCTTTATCTTACATATTGCCATCGTGGAAATAACATATTTTTCATTATTATTTCATTATGAAAAATGTTCTCTCAATTTGTCTATAAATAAATCTATATTGTACCCACTGAAAATAGATCAATTGAATTCTATTCACAATTTATCCCTTATTTTCTCTCTTTCTCTATTATTGTGATTAGTGTCTATATTCATTGCTTTTAGGTCTTACTTCACAACATTTTTGCAATTTTATTTCGGATTAAAAATGAATAATTTTTAATATAAGAATAAAAATAAATAAATTTGCCCTTATGTTTTTCCTTTTCATTGAAGAGGTTTTGTTCGCATGTGTGAAATAATACGTAAATTGTGAAGTAATGGGTGTCTGGTATGTGTAAGGACTCAGGCAGTGGATCCCAGTTCCCTAGATGATAGACTTTTGAACCAAAATTGCCATGGTTATGGGATTCGGAATCTACTCAAGGCTTTGGTCTTGAGTAGATTACACTCTTTCTTCTGTTGACTCCGAGTTGTTAAGGTTTATGTTTGCTTCCTCTTCCTTTTCTTTACATTTCTATTATTCTTCTCTTTTCCATTTAAATCGAATCATTAACGCCTTTGTAGCAAAAATTACACTACTTTGTTTGTTTATGCTCCTTTGGAATTCTCCGATTTTGTAATGCTTAATCCAACAGGTTGAATCGATATGTAAAATTAAAGGTTCTCCAATGAAATTGATTGCTCTTCTGATTTGAATTTTTGTAGAAGATAGTTTGATCTTGCAAATAGGGAGGCAATGGATGAATCTGCAGAGAGGAGACTGAAATACGATGTGGAGGCAGAGAAGGCTAGTAATTGCGCTGAGGAACTAGCTAGCTGAGGTATATATAATCTGCTCGCTTCTCATTCATTTAGTTGGTCATATAATGGCAAAGTAGTTGCACTATTAGTTGGCTTTGTTACTGGATTATCCTAGTCTGTTTCTCATTGCTCCATTTGTAAACCAAAATCTAAGGTGTTTGATGAAAATTGCTTAGTGTTTGATGTAAGGACTGAAAGAGAAAAGAAGACGGCTATAGGGAAGTTGAATGGAGGATAAGAAAAGGAGAAACCATCGAAGAATTTCGTCGATTGATTCGAGTGAAGTTCATTTCATCTTTATATGACTGAGTTCTATTAGTCAATGTCAGCCAACACTTATAACTAATCATGACAACTAAGTATTTGATCAACTTATTGAACTTGATAAGCTGTGTTTCCGGTACTTGGCGTACGGCAGCTCGGTTGTTGTTATACTAGTTGATCATGAAAAAATACCCGAAGTTATACTTTAAAGAACTGTATTAAAGAGCTTTATATCGATATTTATATTTAAATTTGATTCTATATTTAGCCTATGTCCCACATACAAAATTTGTTAATCCTATAGGCACATAAAAGATGTATTAAAAGAGCTTGATATTATTATTATTATTATTTAAAATATCACCTATAGTTAAGACGAGCAAGGATTCTTTATCATTTTTTTTTTTTTTTGCTAAGGTTTTAATAATTTATTGATACATCAACATATAAAATAATAGATGACCAAAATTGTTATATTTTTTCTCTTTCTTATATCATTCAAACTTAAACTTTTCTTATAAAAGTATTAGATCGTGTTAACATTGACAAATAATTTTTGTCCAGTTGAGGCAGCTTAAAGTTATCTGAATAAATGCTTTTTGTTACCAAGCTAAATTGAACATTAGCAAGAGTTTTATGTTATCATTCAGACTTTTAAGGATATAACATTCCACTTTTTTCTACCATGCAATCATAAAGTTGTCTTTCCTCCACCTAAAACTCAAAAGTTTACTTTTGACCATCAAAGCTTAGAATTTGGAGGAGTTGGATTATTTCAATATTGGGCTGGCTTTCATGTTTGACAAGCTAATTTTTTTAAATAACAAATTAACAATTAAAAAGAGATTAGTGGAAGACCAGAATAGTCGACACCAGAAGATGTATACCTCGAATTATTATCATTGGACATATTGACGTGTTTGGTATGTGAAATTAAGTAACATTAGGTTAATAATCCCATCGATTCTTGTGTTTCGATGCACAGAGGATTGACTAGAGCCCATTTGTTGTTGTGCAAACGTAGGACTATAATTGTTTTTTTTTTTTTCCCTTTTTTAACTTATTTGATTAATTATTTATAATATTAATTATATTAAAAATTATTTAATATATTTTATTGAAAATATTTTTAACAATTAACATTTTCAATATCATATAAAAAATTATTATTTTATGTATAATTAACTTATTTATTTATTTATTTATATTTAAAATATTAAATATATTTAAAATCAGTTCAAGAAAATATTTTAAGAACTTTATATAGTTAAAAATTTTATTTAATCTAATATTATATTAATTAATCTCATAGTATTAATTATAAAATACAATTCCTTTTTGTTCAATTCCAAACAAAACCAAGTAAAATGCAAACAATTTTTAGGACCAGTTTGCATGTAATTTTTAAAATAATCAGTGTTAGTTAAAAAAAAATTGCTATAAAGTTGATTAAGCTATCATTTAGTTAATTTTGTTGTTAAAACCAACAAATTATATTATAATCACATTATAAAAGTATCTCCCCACACGTTTCTTAAAATTTCTATTAAATTCAATCAAATTACCAAATTGTCACTCTTGAAAGTTTAACCAAACATGTTTTTCTTATATTAAAATTATTATGTAGTTAGATTTAAAGCTTTTAAAAATAATATCAAGCAAGACCGTAGTCAAATTTCAGTTGCATCAAATACATTAATTTTATCTAATTCAATCTAATCCAATCCAATCCCTTATTCAATTCAATTCCATAAAAATGGTTTAGTCTAATCCTTTGTGCGAAACTATATTTTAAAGATGTAACGAATAAAAATCTTCCATCAAATGAATTATAAGTTCTAGTAAGTGGTGTGGTAAGCACTCCATTTTTCAGAAATTTCTGTCACGCTTGAAGGCTCCATCAAATGCAGGCTCACGCAAGAAATTCCACTATGAAAACATTTCAGATAGATGCATGTTGAGTATGATATAATACGATTAAATTGCTTGCTCCCAAAACTCTGAAGTTAGTAATTTTCTTCCGTCAGAACTTAGAATTTGGAGTTGAATTGTATCGATGCTTGCCATATTACATAACTTTATCTTAAATAATAAACTAACAAATATTTTTTCTAGAGCAGCCCTTGCTTTTTGAGTCATGGTTAAAAAAAACTAATCTATCGATACACTCTAACCAACTAGCTACCATTGGTGCATGACTTTATGCTCGGCAGTATTTTAAAATTTCAGGTGGATTTGGATCAACAAAACCACTAACTTCTTATATTATATATATATATATATATATATATATGTATGTGTATATTTCTCATGGTAAACATAATTAATCTATCGATCAACCCTGACCAACTAGCGAGCATTAGTGCATGACTTTGTACCAGGTAGTATTTTAAAATTTCGGGTGGATTTGGAAATCAACTAAGCCACTAACCTTATATATATGACAGGTTCCATTCCACTTTCCTTGGTCAACATTTTCAAAGCGCAATGGATTGCTTCTCCCTATTCTTATTTCTATGTTTGAAAATGAAGTCCATAGTTCGCATTCTTGTATATATACCTATACATCATTACTTGTTCGTCACAGCCAAATTGAGGAAATCATCTGTCATGGAAACAAATCAATCTCTCAATGTTGTCATTGTTTTCTTCTTATTACTTCATGCCATCACTTGTTGCTCTTCATTACTACCCAAAAGTATTACTACTGATAGGGATGCTCTCCTTGCCTTGAAAGCTCATGTAACTCATGACCCAAATACCTTATTGACCAAAAACTGGTCCCTGTGTACCTCCATCTGTAGCGGATTGGTGTCACTTGTGGTGTTCATCACCATAGAGTCATAGTCTTGAATATTGCTTATCTTGGTCTCACACGGACCCTTCCACCTGAACTAGGAAATCTTTCCTTCCTGATGTCACTATCCATCAATTACAACAAGTTCTATGGCTCTCTTCCATGTGAGTTGTCACAATTACGTCGACTGAAATCTATTAATTTCAATCACAATCAGCTTTCGGGCAACATACTTTCCTCCATCTTCAACATATCTTCATTGCAAGACCTTAGACTCAAACACAATCAGCTCTCATCAATCGTCAATGTATCCGGTGGTGGAGTACTTAATTTGATGTCAATTGATTTGTCTGAAAACTTGTTTGAGGGAGAGATACCATCCTTTATATCAAAGTTCAGGCAGCTACAATTTTTGAACTTGACGTTAAACAATTTCAAGGGAGGCATACCAAAAGAAATCGGCAACTTGACTAAGTTGAAGACTCTAGCAATTGGTAACAACAAACTTCAAGGTAATTAATTAGACTAACACATAATTGTTGCTTTCATCAATAGATGGATAAGAGGATTGAATGAAAGCATATATATTTTGCAGGAGAAATTCCCGAGGAGCTGGGGAATCTAGTAGAATTGGAGAAACTATTACTACCTGATAATGTCCTACTAACAGGGCAGATTCCTTCACTTATATTTAACATTTCGTCTCTCTGGTTTATTGAACTTAGAAATAATAGTTTGACAGGTGAACTCCCTCACAACATGTGCTCACATAATCCTCGATCTGTTGTTAAAGAGCTGTACTTGAGTTATAATCGAATCGCGGGTGCAATACCACATAATTTGTGCCAATGCAGAGAGCTTACTGAAGTTCGCTTAGCACATAATCAATTCAGAGGACATATACCGAAGGAAATTGGCAACTTGACCTCGCTAAAAGTACTAGTTTTGTTTGCTAACAACTGAACAGGTAGGTACCTAATGAATTACTCTAGAATATCTAGTAAAAATTTTGTTATATTCCCTGTAGACCTGATTATTAAATATGCTTACGTGTAGGTGAGATGCCTAATGAAGTTGGTAATCTTCCTAATCTAGAGTACTTGGGGTTTGGAATAAACAACTTAGTTGGGCATATTCCAGCTAATATCTTCAACATTGAAGTGGCTTTCCCTGCATGACAACAAATTCTCAGGCAGCCTTCCATCAAATATTGGCTTTCAGTTTCCTAATAATGAGAGGTTAAATTTTGGGGGTAATAATTTAAGTGGCACATTTCCAACCTTCATTACCAATGCTTCCAGTCTTTTAAGTTTGGAGACGGGATCTAACGAATTCTCAGGCTTTATTCCTAGCACAATAGGCAATGGTCTAACAAGTCTTGAGTGGCTTGGCTTACGTTCAAATTACTTCACGTCTTCTACTCAAGATTTGAGCTCCCTTACCTCTTTGACAAAATGCAAGAATTTACAAGTGATTTCTTTAGGTGGAAATTCCTTAAATGGCTTCCTTCCAAGTTCTATAGGGAATCTTTCTGTTTCATTATACATATTTGATGTAGAATATTGTAACATCAGTGCAAACATTCCCCACGAAATTAGTAGCCTGACAAGCTTGTTGTATTTGCCCATGAGTTATAATCAATTGACAGTGGATCAATTCCTGTTACACTTGGAAAATTGAAAAAACTTCAAGGCTTACGACTTGAAGACAATAAACTAGAAGGATCTATCCCAGATGATCTTTGCTATTTAGATTACATAGTTGGTCTGTTCATGCAAGATAATAAGCTTTCTGGAGCCATACCTGAATGCTTTGGTAATCTAACTACTCTAAGACTACTCTCCCTCGCCTCCAATAGGTTGACTTCTGTTATACCCCCATCTCTCTGGAATTAAGGGACATCTTATACTTGAACTTGTCAAATTCTCTAACTGGAACTCTTCCATTAGACTTTGGGAATTTAAAGAAGGCTGTAGAAGTAGATTTGTCAATGAATCACTTGAATGGTGGTATTCCAAGTACAATTGGAGGCCTCCAAGATCTGCAGTTTCTCTCATTAAGATTTAATAGTTTACAAGGCCCAATTCTTGAATCGTTTGGGGGCTTAATCAGCTTGGGAACTTTGGATTTGTCCTACTATAATCTCTCTGGAGTTATTCCTAAATCTTTGGAAGCTCTATTATACCTCAAATTTTTAAACCTTTCTTTCAACCAGTTAGAGAGGGAAATTCCTACCAAAGGACCTTTTGCCAATTTCCCAAGTAATTCATTCATGATGAACCATGCACTCTGTGGTTCACCTCAACAAGGAGTCCCCCAGTCCAAAACTGGCATTCATCCAAAATCAAGAATTGGTTTGGTCCTAGCCATTGCTTTGCCACTAACATTTGTTGTCTTCTTAGCTTTGGTTATTGTGTTGAGAAATTGTGGAAACTGGGAAGGCGCACAACCCCTTAATAATAATGTTGCTGATGCACCACAACAAGCAATATGGAGAAGAATTTCTAATCAAGAACTTGTTCAAGCAACGGATGGATTTAGTGAAAGCAACCTACTAAACAGAGGGAGTTTTGGTTCAGTTTATAGAGGAAGATTTTATGATGGGTTGGAGATTGCAATAAAAGTGTTCCACATGCAACTTGAAAGAGCAGTTCAAAGTTTCGATGTTGAGTGTGAAGTGCTGAGTGGTATTCATCATCGAAATCTTGTCAAAATTATTAGCAGTTGTACAAACATTGATCTCAAAGCATTGGTGCTAGAGTACATGCCTAATGGGAACCTTGCGAAATGCTTATATTCAAATGAATGCTTCTTGGATATATTACAGAGGTTGAATATAATGATAGATATTGCATTGGCTTTAGAGTATCTTCACCTTGGGTATACGGTTCCTATAGTTCATTATGATGTCAAGCCAAGCAACGTATTGCTAGACCAAAGCATGGTTGGCCACTTAAGTAACTTTGGCAATACAAAGCTACTAGGTGAAGAAGATTCTATGACAGGGACGCAAACTCTAGCCACAATTGGTTATATGGCACCAGGTAAAAATGTTATAAATGTTGCTCTTTGTTATATAGTTTTTTTTTCGTTTTTCTTTGTTATTGATATCTACGCTTTATAACACTGATATTGACCGAGTCATTTACAGAGTACGGAAGAGAAGGAAATGTATCTCAAAAATGTGATGTTTATAGTTATGGCATCATGTTGATGGAAACATTCACAAAGAAGAAACCAACTGATGAAATCTTTACGGAGGAGATGAGCTTGAGACATTGGGTTGGTGACTCATTAAATCGTTCGATCATAGAAGTTGTTGATAACGATTTATTATGACTAGATGATAGTCAATTCTCAGCATGAGAACAATGTGTATCATTTATCTTAAGTTTGGCCATAGATTGTACTGCATACTTACCTGAGGATAGAATTAACATAAGAAATGTTGTGAGCATACTTACAAAAATTAGAGTAACATATTTGTCTAGTACTAGAGAGCATCCTGTTCATGTAGATCGAAGCCATGATCAATAAGATCCCTAGTATGTCAGTGCCCATCAAAAATAGCATTGCAACGAGTTTTGCAAGCTCACCATTCATCGACTCCATTGCGCTGGTGGTTATGCCAAAGAAGTTTAGCCTCTTCAATATGAAGATGTATGACGGAACGACCCACCCTAACAACCACATCGCTCAATACAAATAGCGCATGTTTACGGTCACCATTTCCTGCAACCTTAGAGAAGCTGATATGTGCAAGAGGAATGGTTCAAGCCTCATGGGGCTTACGCTGCAGTAGTTCTCCAATCTACCAAACAACAGTATTAAGTCGTTCGTACAGCTTACAGACGTCTTCATGGAGCAATTCACCAGTTGTAGAAAACTGAAAAAACATTCGGACGGACCTCTGCTCAATCGTGCAGCGTCTTGGAGAGCGTATCAAGGAGTACGTCGGTTAGTTCAACAAGTAGAAGGTCTCAGTCTTGCATTGCAGCGTCTCGACTGTAGTTTCGACATTAAAAAAAGGATTACTCCATGACTTTGGTTTGTATAAGGAGTTAACAAAGTATCCTCCAAAGATAATAAAAGATGTGCTCACAAAAGCTTGGGAGCAAATCAAATAAGAGGACGTAACCAATCATCAACAAAAAGGGTTGAGTGCTAGAAGAGAAAATAGGTTCGGTTGACTAGATAATTGGACAAGTTCAAGCAACTCCAACATAACATATTCCTATTCCAGTAGAAGAGATTATCGATAGAAGAGGCGTCATCCATACGATCGACCTTACAGTCGGCTTTATAAGCAACCTGCCTAACAAGCCGACTGACTGGATGGATCTCAAAAGCCACTTCTAGTCTACTACCTCAGCATTAGTCTAGTCAAGGTAGTCACAGCAATGTAAGGCATTGAAAGACCAAGTGGTTCGAGTTCTACGATGACTATGGGCATTGCATGGAGGATTGTATATCATTTTTCAATAATGAGAAGGAAATGTAAGGCAATATGTCATAAGCCATGAATTTAATTTCCAATGAAGACCTTTAGCACTCAAATAGAATAGCCTTATTATAATTGTCATAAATATATTTTTGATTGAGTGATGTACAACTTTTCTTAATTAACCTATACTAAAAGTTTAAGTATCACCCTGTGTATTTATTAATATACATGGATAATTAAATTATTTATTTATAATTTATGAGTTTTAATGAACAATGGAGGTGAACTTGAATGTATTCAATTTACGTTTAACTAAATTAATTCCACTATGTGTTTAGAAAGGATAGACACTAATGACCCTTTTTTTTTTTTTGCAATTTTTTGACATATTGAAAATGTTGTTAGATCGCCAAAGGTGCTTACTTATCTATTTGATTAAATCTAAATTAGAAGTTAATTTATTTCTTCAACAATGCATAGCAGAACATATTTTTTAGTTTATTAGAAGATTTATAATGGTATATTCTTGCTTATGAAAGAAAATAGAGCAATTAGAGAAGGAATGACCGGCGATATTGAATAATTTTTTTCCAAGTTGACTGGTTAATTTGCAAGTTCAAAATACAATACAAATTTTATTTATATTTTAAACATCAGCTATGGTGTAGTAATTTGAATCTTGGATATTATGAAATTGAATAAACGCTCTCTACCATCAAATTATAATGGACAGTAATAACTAAAATTCCATGCAATTTTAAAAAAGAATTGAACTTTTTGTGAAAAGCTGTTATAGTATATAGTTGATGGCACCTTTAAAGCTTTAATCCTAGAGATGGATAAAGTTCTTGCCACCAAAAGGGGTTGAATTCTTTTTCATTGAGGGAATATTTTTTTAATGTTTCTGGAACGATGAGAAGAGAGATCATATCTTTGTGAATGACTGTAGCCGTTTCTGAATGCAATATTATTTGAAGTTTTCATAGGCTTAACCATGAAATACAATAAATACCACAACACATAGTTTTATCACAATGAAATGTTAGTTAACAGTGGTAGGATGTCTCCTGATGGATTAGTGTTATCAAACCTAGAACCCGTCGAAGTTGAAACATCACCCCCAGGCTCAATTACTTCAGTTCTGATGTACTCAAACTCTTCATAGTTATGCTGGAAAGTACTATCATTTTGTGATGCTCGAACTCCTTCCAACACCATTGCAACTTCTTTCATGTCAGGTCGTTTCTTTCCATTCAAGTTTAAGCACCTTTTTGCTAGGTTAGCAACTGTCATAATGTCTTCTTTCTTTCCTAGCTTTATTACTTGAGGATCAAGAATATCAGACAAATTGTTCTCATCCATGGAAAGAATAAAATATGCTGCCAAACTTCTATTGTCTTCTGACCTTGTTAAAGATATTGGTTTTTCTCCAGTTAAAAGTTCAAGAAGGACAATTCCAAAGCTATAGACATCACTTTTGTCTGTCAATTGACTTGATTGAAAGTACTCTGGATCTAAATATCCAAAGGTCCCTTGCACTTTTGTGGTCACATGAGTTTGATCAATGGCGACTGATTTTGAAGTGCCAAAGTCGGCTATTTTTGCCCTGTATTTATCATCTAATAGTATATTTGCAGACTTAATATCTCGATGATAAATGGGTAAGGAAATTGCTGAATGCAAGTAAGAAAGAGCTCCTGCCACTTCAGTAGCAATTTGTAAGCGCATATTCCATGTGAGCGGAAACTCTTCATTTTGATTGTGAAGATATTGGGAAAGTGTTCCATTAGGGACGAATTCATAAACTAATAAAGGAACCTCAGTCTCCAAACAACACCCTAATAGCTTAACCACATTCCTATGATTAATTTGAGAGAGAATGGCAACCTCGTTAATGAATTCTTCGAGCTTCCCTTCATCAATGACTTTGGACTTCTTTACTGCAATTATTCTTCCGTCTTCTAACATTCCTTTATAAACAGTACCTTGACCTCCTTGACCAAGTATCCTATTCACATTAAAGTGGTCAGTAGCCTTATCTAACTCCTTTGAGTTAAACAACTTGCTTCCATCGACACTGCCTTCGAATGAAGTTAACTGTTGCTGTAAAAGTAATCCACCATTCCGCTTGAAGAACTTCTCCTTGAGCTTAATCTCCTTTCTTTTCTTTATTACAGTGTACAGCCAAAATGCCCCTGTAAGTAGAATCAAACTTCCAAGGCTTGTCCCAAGACCTGCATAAGTCAATTAATTTAAATCAAAAGTGATGGTCCGTTTTTTAACAATTTGAGCTTAATCAAGTTTTGCTGCCATGATTGATAATGTGTAAATTTATTTGATGAACATCACTAATAGAGAGTGATAGGTGCTAACTAGCGGTGTTATTGTGCAACTATTAAACCTTGAATGTTGATCACTTGTCTATTTATAAATTCTCTTACCAGAAACTGAGACACCTATATCCTCATCAGCCAAATAACAAAAAGCTTGTAATTATTTATGAAAAACTATGTGTTTATTATTTTGGCTTCAAATGTTTCTGTTTCGTCAAAAGTTTGGAAATGCTTAGTCTAATCATCACACATTTCTCTGCATGGTGCATATTTGTGTGCTTATTCATATAAAGAGATGATTGAATACAGTCTTAATGCTCGTTCTTTTTCTTGTATATATGAAAGAAAGCTTTTGGAACATCCCCAATCATGCATTCCCAAAAATTTATTGAATATCAAAATAGCTCCAACATATTCATGCTTTTGGAACAATATAATATTTATTAATTCAATAATGTACCATCTATTTAGGTTTAACTTCAAAGGATAGAATGACATACCTAATATGATCATGTTGACTTTCAATTTTTCAGATCTGGCCCCTGTAGGTGATGAGTAGCACTTGTAGCCCCCTATGAAGTTCTCGCACTGATCTAACCCGCAAATATTGTTGGCATGTGCAGCACATTCATCAATATCTGACATGTACACCATAATTTTTTTTTTTTTCAATACATTTAATCAATATTTGACATATATAGGTAACAAACTAAAAAAATAAGCTTTTAGACAAATTTCCCCTGTTCTACCTCAACTTCTAACCTCAGTTGAAGAAATCTAATTTCTTCTTCTAAGTCTAGAATCGCGTAAGTATATTTGGCAATGTATCTAGGGGACACAAACTTGTACCAGTATTTTAGTGCAGATAATCATCTGATTGACTTTCTAAGCCCAAAAACATATGTAAAATAAAAAAAAAAAAAAAAAACTTTAAGTTAAATTATAAGAACCATCTGCTGATTCTTTGGACCAAGAAAAAGAGAAAAAAAAACAGCCATTCTTAAATGATTGAGGTTTTTATTGATTGCTTCATGTTAGGATAAAACAGGAAGACAATGCTTCTATGCTTAGATTTCTATAATTTTCGATCACATAAACCACTTATGTGAATGAGAACATATTGTTTTTATAGTTAGATTTCAATGATTCACTATATATCACATAAACCACCTATATTAATTATCGGTTCATTTTCAAAGTCTAAATGGATCCTAAAGAAAGTTTTGTGAACAATGTAACTAAATGAATGCAAATAATTATATTTCATAATACTTCGTTATAATCCATAAAATATTATCAATTTTATTACTCAAATAAATTTGTGCCCAATAAGGAAGAGTTATTTAAAATCTGAGGATTGAGTTAGCTATCATGTGTATATGCAGTTCTAAGATGAAGAGATGGCTATATTGTGTCTGTATAAACATTGAAATGCATTCACATTATTCAGAAATAAATATTATACTTCACAGACAGTTGAAGATATCCATTCCATTATTCAGAAATGCATTCAGAATTTGATTCGACTGTGCTGATGGAAACTTAATAATGAACAAAATTGAAAAACCATTTGGTATCGCAATCCAAAACGTTTTGAAAATGATATCACAAATTCGCATAAAACAATAAGGGGATTGTTTTATGTTTCTGTTTTTTGTTTTCAAAATTTTCATTTGAAAAAAAAAAAAAAAATTGATTTTTACGTTTTTCGGATCTGAAATCATATTTGATAATTAAAAGCAGTATTATTTTGAAAACACTAAAGAAAATTAGAAAATCAACAAGTTTTAATTTTAGGTTTTAAAATTTCATTATAAAAAATAATGTGAAAAGATAAATTTAAGAAAAAAAAAAAGCAATAGAAACAATAACCTGTCCCTTTATCATCCATAAGAAACTTTTCTTATCTTCTTCCGGTAGCACCACACCTCCACTTCTCACTTCTCAAAATGCTCTTTTGTCTAATGTTACCATTAGTGTTAGCTAGCTCGTAGAAATGCAAGCATATTTAAAACCATTCTCTCTTCTTCTCTCAGTTGCTTTCACTTTCGTTATTATGGATGCTTTTATGTCAACAAAACAGAGCCAAAAGTAGATTGAAAAGAAAAAAAAAAAAAAAACAAAAAAGAGATGAAAACGTCGTCTGAACATTTTAAGCTTTTACCTAGTAAAAGAGGAAAATGTTATTTTTGTTTTCTCTAAATTGGAAACACCTACGGATCACAAAATGAAAAAGGCCCTAATGGTAAATTGAAAAAGATGATCATAAAATGGTATCGAACAGGCCCTAAGTGAGCGTGTTAACAATACTAAAAAAAATTGTACTATGGCCTTAAGGTTGATAATGAAAAAGACCATAAAGCGTTAGAGAAGAGACATTAAAGATATAAAAATTGATATGAAGTGGTGTACCTTGACATCCTTCGAGAAGGTAGGGATTTCCTTCGAATCCATGCATGCAATTGCATCGAACCGTAGGAAATTGACTATGAAAACAGCTACAGCCAGATATTTCACAAGTAGAGCCAAACTGATTCAATGTTTTCGATTCATTCTTCGCCATTGTCTCGATCGCAAGCCTGAATACGCTCCATTCCAATGCTACAGGAGCATGTGTGAAATTTTTAATATCCAGAGGATTCTTCTTTAAGTTGTCTTCCAACCATTGTTGTTCTACCAAAACAGCATAGTTGCATGTCTGTTTAAGGTCTTCAAAATATGGACTATACCTCTTCAAAGTCGAAACAACTGCACCCTCACAATAACTGTTTTCCGCTGTTTGATTATTGTTGTCGCAGGTAGTGGTGCACTGAGCGATAGGAGCATCATCATAGGACATAAAGAAAAACCTGCCGCAGCCTACACCAATGAACATGTTTCTAGCCTGAGAGAAGATAAATGGGGAGTCTTCCAAGTAAGCTGTGTTCTCTAGTGACTTATTCCGATCACACGTATTGTATATCGAATAACTTACACGCATTGTGCCGTCTAGTGAAATATCAAGCACTTCCAAGTTGAGGTTACGTAGGTATGGCCTGTTTCTTTTGCATTCTATTGTAAACCAAAAGTCAACAGAGCAGTGATCCCCAATACCAAACGGAAATGGGATCGTTACATCGCCACATTTTGATGCACAGCCTTCCTTTGATAATGTTGCTGGTGCTTGCCCTGATGTTGTCACTGGCCATACTGACAAGACGATCAGAAACGGGAGCGATGCTATGATCATTCTTCAACCTTTTTCCTTTTTTTTCAATTTTCTTTTGTGCACTGTGAATCTTACGTTGAGTGAAACACAATTGTCCCTCTATATGGATTTATGGTTCCTCTCAAGTTGCCAATTAGGCCAAATGGAGAATTGACAATTACCAGAAAGAATGAGTAAAAGATTCCAGCGGCCAAGCACCCTTGACCATTCTCCCATATATGGGATTTTAAATGGAAATTCAAACTGTCTTTGTTTTGTTCTTTGCAAAATGCCTCAAATGCATGGAATCTTCAACGATTAATTTGATGCAATGACTTTGACCATCACATCATGAGAAATGTAGCCACGTTTTGATTAATTTGATGCAATGACTTTGACTATCATCCTGAGAAATTTAACACCATCTCCATTGGGTAGTTTACTGAAAATTCACGGGCCTAATGAAAGTGATAAGCGGGTTTTTCTGACCAAAACAATTTTTTTTGACATTTATAAGGTTGGAACTTGTCTCTACTTGAAAAAAAAAAAAAAAAGGGTTGGAACTTGTCTCATATTTCTTTGTTTTCTTTTTACACTTTTTCTATTTTTAAATGTTTTGTATTAAATGTACTGTATTATCTTTAATTATTTTGTATTAGAGATAAAATCAGTCAAATTCTATATTAAATTTGAACCAACAGTTTCCTTGGTCAACATTTTCCGGAGGGAATGGATTGCTTCTCACATCATCATGGATGTGAACATATATAGTAATTCTATCATTAATATCTCTTAATTTTAAAAAATTAAGATGAATGAATTAAATTTATCAATTGTATTTAAATAAAATAGGAGAAAATTTATTTTATGAGAGATAATGTAATGGATGAATTTGATTGATTCGTCCTAACTTTTTAAAGTTAGGAGACGCTAATGGTAAAATTATTATATATATTTATTTGTTAGAAAGAGGAAATATATATATATATATATATATTCTACTGCTGAATTTCCCTTGAAAAATGAAAATTTAATGCAACTTTACCAACTGCAGTAACTCCATGTATGGTTGCTATATTTGTATATGCATTCCTAAAATTAAAGTGGTGTTTGGACCCACTTTTAAAAATGATTTTCCACTTCCAAAACACAAAACATGAGTGTAATTACAGACGTGTCCGAGAGGATGTTTTGTAAAATATATTTTGGGAAAGTCCTAGAAAACCACCGACTTTTGATAGATTATCAATTTTTCTCCACATGATTTCGTTTTTTTCTAAAATTCCCTACCGTCAATTTTTAAACAAAATATTAGAAAAAGTTAAAATATTGAATTTACCTTCAGCTTAAATAATATTAAAATAAAGAGATAATCCCAAAACACCTTTTGACTTCTGACACATTATCCATTTTTCCCATGTAGTTTTATTTTTATCCAAAATACTGCTTGACTTAAAAATAAACACCCAAAATACCTGTTAAAGCCATATGAAACAACGATAATACCCCTAACAATAACAGATTCCGTTAGATAGACATGATTGATGATTTGACTCCAAGGGCAAAAAGGGAAATGCAATGAAAATTTAATTAAAATAAGGAAAAAATCTAAAAAGCCCCCATAAAATGAAAAATTATATTATTTTACCCTAACTTTTCAAAATATTGGCCAAAAAACCCTTTGGCTCAACCAAAAGCGGTTTCATCCAAAATTTTAGTGGTTTTGTGATAAAAACATTAAAAGACCAAAATATTCTTACTACATCGAAAAATAAAAAAATAAAAAATATCACTCAAAAAATAAAAAATGAAAGAATTAGTCAATTACAAAACTACCCTTTATTGCTAAAATAAAAATTAAATAATTAAATAAAAAATAAATAAACTAAATAAAAAATTTTCTATTAGATCTCCATCATCCATGTTAAGCGGACAATGGAGATTAATTTGAAAAAAATTAAATAATTAAATAAAAATTAAATTAAAAAAATTTCATCCGATCTCAACCATCCATCTTAGGATGGATGGTGGAAATTAATTTGAAAAAACAAAATTAATTAAAATATTAAAAACTAATCTAGATCCTTAGCAAAAATTTTAAAAATAATGGAAGAAGCCTAGATTTTCAACAACTTGAAGATCTGAGTTTCATTAAATCAAAACAAAAAAAAAATTAAAAAAAAAAAAAAAAACTCCTCAATAAATTAAAAATTAAAAAAAAAAATTGAAGAAACTCAGATCTTCAACGAACATTTGAATATCTGGATTTCATTAAATAAAAAAATTAAAAAAAAAAAAAAAAAAACCACAATTGTCCCTCTTTATGGATTTATGCAATGACTTTGACCATCGCATCATGAGAAATGTAACCGCGTTTTGATTGATTTGATGCAATGACTTTAACTATCATCCTGAGAAATTTAATACCATCTCTATTGGGCAGTTTACTCAAAATTCATGGGCCTAGTGAAAGTGAAAAGCGGGTTTTTACGACCAAAACAATTTTTTTGACATTTATAAGGTTGGAACTTGTCTCTACTTGAAAAAAAAAAAAAGAGGGGTTGGAACTTGTCTCATTTTTCTTTTTTTTTCCTTTTACACTTTTTCTATTTTTAAATGTATTGTATTATCTTTAATTATTTTGTATTAGAGATAAAATCAGTTAAATTCTATATTAAATTTGAACCAACAGTTTCCTTGGTCAACATTTTCCAAAGGCAATGGATTGCTTCTCACTGTCATGGATGTGAACATATATAGTAATTGTATCATCAATGCTTCCTAATTTTAAAAAATTAGGATGAACCAATTAAATTTATCAATTGCATTTGAATAAAATATGAGAGAATTTGTTTTAAGAGAGATAATGTAACGAATGAATTTGATTGGTTCGTCCTAATTTTTTAAAATTAGAAGGCGCTAATAGTAAAATTATTATATTTATTTATTTATTAGAAACAGGAAACATATATATATATAATATTCTACTGTTGAGTTTCCCTTGAAAAATGAAAATTTAATGCAACTTTACCAACTGCAGTAACTCCATGTATGGTTGCTATATTTGTATATGCATTACTAAAATTAAAGAGGTGTTTGGACCCACTTTTAAAAATGATTTCCACTTCCAAAAACAAAACATGAGTGTAATTACAAACGTGTCTGAGAGGATGTTTTGTAAAATATATTTTGGGAAAGTCCTAGAAAACCACCGACTTTTGATAGATTATCAATTTTTCCCCACATTATTTCGTTTTTTTTCTAAAATTCCCTACCGTCAATTTTTAAACAAAATATTAGAAAAAGTTAAAATATTGAATTTACCTTCAGCTTAAATAATATTAAAATAAAGAGATAATCCCAAAACACCTTTTGACTTCTGACACATTATCCATTTTTCCCATGTAGTTTTGTTTTTATCCAAATACTGCTTGACTTAAAAATAAACACCCAAAATACCTGTTAAAGCCATATGAAACAACGATAATACCCCTAACAATAACAGATTCCGTTAGATAAACATGATTGATGATTTGACTCCAAGAGCAAAAAGGGAAATGCAATGAAAATTTAATTAAAATAAGGAAAAAATCTAAAAACCTCACATAAAATGAAAAATAATGTTATTTTACCCTAACTTTTCAAAATATTAGCAAAAAAAAACCTCTTGGCTCAACCAAAAGCGATTTCCATCCAAAATTTTAGTGGTTTTGTAATAAAAACATTAAAAGATCAAAATATTCTTGCTACATCGAAAAATTAAAAAATAAAAAATATCACTCAAAAAATAAAAAATGAAAGAATTAGTCAATTACAAAACTACCATTTCTTGCTAAAATAAAAATTAAATAATTGAATAAAAAAATTTCCATTAGATCTCCACCATCCATGTTAAGCCGACAGTGGAGATTAATTTGAGAAAAAAATTAAATAATTAAGTAAAAATTAAATTAAAAAAATTTCATCCAATCTCAACCACGGTGGAAATTAATTTGGGAAAAAAAAAATAAATATATAAAATATTAAAAACTAATCCAGATCCTCAACAAAAATTTGAAAATGAAGCCAATAGTTTGCATTCTTGTGTATATATACTTATACATCACAACTTGTTCGTCATAGCCAAATTAAGGAAATCATCTCTCATGGAAACGAATAAATCTCTCAATGTTGTCATCGTTTTCTTCTTATTACTTCATTCCATCACTTGTTGCTCTTCATTACTACCCAAAAATATTACGACTGACAGGGATGCTCTCCTTGCCTTGAAAGCTCATATAACTCATGATCCAAATACTTCATTGACCAAAAACTGGTCCATGAGTACCTCCGTCTGTAGCTGGATTGGTGTCACTTGTGGTGTTCCTCACCATAGAGTCATGGCCTTGAATATTTCTTATCTTGGTCTCACAGGGACCCTTCCACCTCAACTAGGAAATCTTTCCTTCCTGTTATCGCTATCCATCAATGACAATAATTTCTATGGCTCTCTTCCATGTGAGTTGGCACATTTACGTCGATTGAAATACATTAATTTCAATCAAAATCAGCTTTCAGGTAACGTACCTTCCTCCATCTTCAACATATCTTCATTGCAAGAGCTTAGACTCAAACGCAATCAGCTCTCATCAATCGTCAATGTATCCGGTGGTTGAGTACTTAATTTGATGTCACTTGATTTGTCTGAAAACTTGTTTGAAGGAGAGATACCATCCTTTATATCAAAGTTCAGGCAGCTACAATTTTTTGAACTTGACGTCAAACAATTTCCAAGGAGGCATACCAAAAGAAATCGGCAACTTGACTAAGTTGAAGACTCTATCAATTGGTAACAACAAACTTCAAGGTAATTAATTAGACTAACATAATTGTTGCTTTCATCAATAGATGGATAAGAGGATTGAATGAAAGTATATATGTTTTGCAGGAGAAATTCCCAAGGAGCTGGGGAATCTAGTAGAATTGGAGAGACTATTGCTACCACATAATGTCCGATTAACAGGGCAGATTCCTTCACTTATATTTAACATTTCATCTCTATGGCTTATTAATTTTACAAATAATAGTTTGACAGGTGAACTCCCTCACAACATGTGCTCACATTATCCTCGATCTGTTCTTAAAGAGCTGCACCTGAATTATAATCGAATCACGCGTATAATACCATATAATTTGTGGCAATGCAAAGAGCTTACTGAAGTTCACTTAGCATATAATCAATTGAGACATATACCGAAGGAAATTGGCAACTTGACCTTGGTAAAAGTACTATTTATGACTGCTAACAACTTAATAGGTGGGTACCTTATCAATTATTCTAGAATATCTAGTAGAAATTTTATTATATTCCCTCTAGACCTAATATTAACTATGCTTACATGTAGGTGAGATACCTAATGAAGTTGGTAATCTTCCTAATCTAGAGTACTTGGGGTTAGCAGGAAACAACTTAGTTGGGCATATTCCAGCTAATATCTTCAACATTTGAAAATTGAAGTGGCTTTCCCTGCATGACAACAAATTCTCAGGCAGCCTTCCATCAAATATTGGCTTTCAGATTCCTAATATTGAGAGGTTAAATTTTGGGGGTAATAATTTAAGTGGTACATTTCCAACCTTCATTACCAATGCTTCCGGTCTTTTAAGTTTGGAGATGGGATCTAACAAATTCTCAGGCTTTATTCCTAGCACAATAGGCAATGGTCTAACAAGTCTTGAGTGGCTTGGCTTAAGTTCAAATTACTTCACGTCTTCTACTCAAGATTTGAGCTTCCTTACCTCTTTGACAAAATGCAAGAATTTACAAGTGATTTCTTTAAGTGGAAATTCCTTAAATGGCTTCCCTCCAAGTTCTATAGGGAATCTTTCTGTTTCATTACACATATTTGATGTAGCATATTGCAACATCAGTGGAAACATTCCCCAAGAAATTAGTAGCCTGACAAACTTGTTGTATTTATACATGAATGAAAATCAATTGACAGGATCAATTCCTGTTACACTTGGAAAATTGCAAAGACTTCAAGGTTTACAACCTGAAGGCAATAAACTAGAAGGATCCATCCCACATGATCTTTGCTATTTAGATTACATAGTTGATCTGCTCATGCAAGATAATAAGCTTTCTGGAGCCATACCTGCAAGCTTTGGTAATCTAACTACTCTAAGACTACTCTCCTTCGCCTCCAATAGGTTGACTTCTGTTATACCCTCATCTCTCTGGAATTTAAGGGACATCTTACACATGAACTTGTCAACAAATTCTCTAACTGGAACTCTTACATTAAACTTTGGGAATTTAAAGAACGCTGTAGAAGTAGATTTGTCAATGAATCACTTAAATGGTGGTATTCCAAGTACAATTGGAGGGCTCCAAGATCTACAGTTTCTCTCATTAAGATTTAATAGTTTACAAGGCCCAATTCCTGAATCGTATGGGGGCTTAATAAGCTTGGAGACTTTGGATTTGTCCTACAATAATCTCTCTGGAGTTATTCCTAAATCTTTGGAAGCTCTATTATACCTCAAATTTTTAAACCTTTCTTTCAACCAGTTAGAGGGGGAAATTCCTACCAAAGGACCTTTTGCCAATTTCCCAAGTAATTCATTCATGATGAACCATGCACTCTGTGGTTCACCTCAACAAGGAGTCCCCCAGTGCAAAACCGACATTCATCCAAAATCAAGAATTGGCTTGGTCCTAGCCATTGCTTTGCCACTAACATTTGTTGTCTTCTTGGCTTTGGTTATTGTGTTGAGAAATTGTGGAAATTGGGAAGGCGCACAACTGCTTAATAATAATGTTGCTGATGCATCACAACAAGCAATATGGAGAAGAATTTCTTATCAAGAACTTGTTCAAGCAACAAATGGATTTAGTGAAAGCAACCTACTTGGCAGAGGGAGTTTTGGTTCAGTTTATAGAGGGAGACTTTCAGATAGGTTGGAGATTGCAATAAAAGTGTTCCATGTGCAACTTGAAAGAGCAGTTCAGAGTTTTGATGTTGAGTGCGAAGTGCTGAGTGGTGTTCGTCATCGAAATCTTGTCAAAATTATTAGTAGTTGTACAAACATTGACTTCAAAGCATTGGTGCTAGAGTACATGCCTAATGGGAACCTTGCGAAATGCTTATATTCAAATGAATTCTTCTTGGATATACTACAGAGGTTGAATATAATAATAGATGTTGCATTGGCTTTAGAGTATCTTCACTTTGGGTATGCGGTTCCTATAGTTCATTGTGATGTCAAGCCGAGCAACGTATTGCTAGACCAAAGCATGGTTGGCCACTTAAGTGACTTTGGCATTACAAAGCTACTAGGTGAAGAAGATTCTATGACAAGGACGCAAACTCTAGCCACAATTGGTTATATGGCACCAGGTAAAAATGTTATAAATGTTGCTCTTTGTTATATAGTTTTTTCTTTTTTTCTTTGTTATTGATATCTACACTTTATAATACTGAAATTGACCGAGTCATTTGCAGAGTATGGAAGAGAAGGAAGAGTATCTCAGAAAGGTGATGTTTATAGTTATGGCATCATGTTGATGAAAACATTCACAAAGAAAAAACCAACTGATGAAATCTTTACGGAGGAGATGAGATTGAGACATTGGGTTGGTGACTCATTAAATCGTTCGATCATAGAAGTTGTTGATAACGATTTATTACGACTAGATGATAGTCAATTCTCAGCACGAGAACAATGTGTATCATCTATCTTATGTTTGGCCATAGATTGTACTGCCTACTTACCTGAGGATAGAATTAACATAAGAAATGTTGTGAGCATACTTACAAAAATTAGAGTAACGTATTTGTCTAGTACTAGAGAGCATCCTGTTCATGTACATGTGATGTGATCTCGATAAGTCATAATTTGTTCAAGTTATTCCTTCAATAATAAATTGATTGTATATATGCAATATTATTAATCATTTTAAAATACATTAATCTTTATACTTATACTTACATTAAGTTTTCGAAATTGTATTATTAGATCTCCACCGACCCTGCAATCTTCTATAGCTAGTTGTGGTGAATTTGTGGTTTGCATGTGGTGCAGTCACCAATAAAACAATTTTCGATGCAAAATCAGTTAGTAGAACATATGAAAATATAACTGGATGTAAGGCTTAATCACACAATTCGTCTGCAGAAGAATTCAAGTAACATGAAGAAGTACCCTGATCAATTGGTTGCACTGAGACAAAAAGTGCAATGATCGAAAGTAAGTGCAAATAATTAAAGAAATAAAAAGGCAAATGGAAATGGACCTGATAACTGATAGATTTTATCTTAATATCAGAAGGTAACAATGGATTCTGAGGATACTTCTCTTCTAGATAATGACAACCATTTTTGCATTAAACAAAAGGAAAGCTGAAAGTGCATTAAAGAAAAATGAAACTCACCAATATAGTTATGCTAAAAAAACAAAACAAAACAAAACAAACTCACCAGGATTATTCTCCAATTTAGTTTGCTTCATCAAAACATCCCTTAAAAAAACTACTGCCTGTACAACTCCAGGGGCTCCAGATGCTTCATCTGCCAAGTGGTTTCACGAACCCAAACGTTCGAACTGAAAAGGAAAGTCAAAGAGTGACTGGTGAAGGGTGAAGGGTGAAAAAAGTGAAATTACATTTATATCCCCAAGATGAGTGTTACCTTTATAAGTTATTACATCTACCCAGTGTACCCTTTTATTAATGGATTAACAAATTTGAAACTTTGAGATAATTATACTTTCTTTTTTTAATTTAAATCTTTTTATCCATTCTATATATTTAATAAAGGAAAACGATTAACTAGGATAGAATGCTGATCAAAATTTTAAAATAATATATTGGACATTTTATCGTGTTAAATGGCTTAACAAATTATAAGTATATATAAAAACTGTTGGCATGACTCGATGACACGATATGAAATTAGAGGATTTAGGTTAAATTTTATTTGGCTTAAGGTCACTAATGGTTTAACATATTAAAGCCATTAAATAAATGGGATGTATTTGGGTGTGTACCCCTTATACTATTTAATATGACAAAATATCAAGTATATTGTTTTAAATATAATTTTGATCAAAATTATATATAGTTAATTATTATTATTTATTATATGTGTTTAATTGATCGAACTACATATGTAAATTAAAAAAGTTAAAATTATTTCAAAGATTCGAATTGATAAATAGATTAAAATATAATTGTATTTTATCACATAATTCGTCTCACTTGCAAATTAAGTGATTAAATGGGTTTATTGGATAACCCATCAATTTAATGGGTTGTGTTTGCAGTTTAACCTATCAGACCATAAGTTTAACAAGGCATGTTTGGTTTGAGCAAAAAATTAACGAAAGCTCATATAATTATGCACTTCTAAACTACTGGATCAAAATATTTTTAAACAAGGTTGGTGGGTAAAAGTATATTCTCCAACATTGGAAAAACATGGATCCTATGATCTACAAGTTGAATCAAAATTTGGGTCCGTATTATACTCTCTTTGAATAATTCTTTACCAGTAGTCATTACAAGAACAGCTCCCATCAATGAAACAATGAAATCTGTTATTATCTCTCACAATGATCTCTCTTCCCTCCAAATTGGAGATCATTTTTATGGCATTGTGGCAATCTTCACACACTCTTAGATTCTTCACCACCCTAATCACTGCCTTTGGTTCACTAACAAGTAATGCAAAACAAATGGCCAATTTCTCACTATGAGTTCCAACCATCTCTTCCTTCTCCTCTTCTTCAACATCTCTTAGCACACAACTCTTTTCGAATTCGTAGCCAAGCCCTCTCATCTTGCTTTGCAATCTTGACAACAGATTGTCGATAGCTCGTGCCATCTATCTCCAACTATGAACTTGTGCATTTTACCTTTGTATTCCACCAAACTCCATGCAGTTGTCTTCTGCACTCCCCTTCCATTCATTGCTTCTCTAATTCTATCAACATCTTCCCATCTCCCTGCAGAAGCATCTATGTTGGAGAGCAAAACATAGTTTCCTGAATTATTTGGTTCTAGCTTGAATAACTTGTTTGCAGCAAGTTCTCCAAGTTCAGCTCCTTTGTGAATCCTACTGGCATTCAAAAGAGAGCCATAAACTCCTCCATGTGGCTCCATTGGCATGCTATCGATCAATCTTTTAGCTTCATCAAGTTGGCCTACTCGACCTGACAAATCAACCATGCAAGCGTAATGATCCACAGCTGGATTTTCTATCAATTCGAACACTTTCCAGCCTTCTTCTAATAATCCTGCATGGCTGCAGGTAGTCAAAACACCAATATATGTTACACGGTCTGGCTCAACACCTTCATCTCTCATCTCTGACATGAGTTCAATGGCTTCTTTTCCATGGCCATGAGCTGCAAACCCTGCAAATAAAGTATTGTACGAAACCACATCTCCTGCATTCATTTCTTGAAAAATTCTCTTTGCAACTGTCATGTTTCCACATTTTGAGTACATGAAAATCAAAGAATCGTACCCTGAAACACTGAGTTTGATCTGATTCTCAGCAAGAAAAGTTACAGACCAATTGCCTAATTCCAGTGCCCCAAGATGTCCACAAGCGGATATAACACTCACCATAGTCACCTCATCTGGTTTTGCTTCTTTAGCAACAATCATTTCCTTAAAAAGATCGATTGCCATACTGATTGTCCATTTTAAGCATACCTAGAAATCATTGAATTCCAAGATACTACATTCCTTTTCGGCATCTTATCAAAGAGCTTTCTAGCTGCACTCAAATCACCAACTCTTGCATACGCCGAAATCATGGCATTCAAAGTAACAACATTCCTATACACCTCCAAATCATCAAACATTCTTTTTGCATTCTCAATACTCCCACACTTAGCATACATATCAAGCAACGCCATCTTTGGGAAACAATTCCAACGTATCCGTTTCCCCTCAAGCATCTTCATCAATGAGTCCGCAAGACAAGGATGCCCACGAGACGAACATATCAAAACAACTATAACCCAAGTGGTTTCATTAGGTTTAACCCCACCATTAATCATATCATAAAACAACTCCAAAACCTCCTCAGCAAAACCATTCTGAGCATAACCAGAAACCATTGCATTCCAAGAAACCACATTTCTCTCCGGCATTGCATCAAAATACCTCCTTGCACTCACCAAATCCTTCATCCAAGCATACCACGAAACCATAGCAGTCTAAGTCACAACATTCCTTTCCTTCATCATATCAAACAATTTAACCACCTCAGCTTCAAAACCCCACTTCCAATACCACGAAATCATCGAATTCCAATCCGCGATAGTTCTCTCAGTCATTTCATCAAACACTTTCCTACCTACCTCCACGGAGCTAATATTCTTCGTGTAAACATCCATGATCACATTGCGCACGTATTGATCCTGGGCGTACCCAGTTTCAAAATGTGCTCATGCAAGTGTAACACAGTTTCAATGTGAGCTGAACACTTTATCAACTCAGTGTACAAAGAAGCACCAGCCTTGACATGACAAGACTGCATGTGCTTATAGAGACACAAGACTTCACTGTGGTAACCCAATTGGGAATAGTACTTAACCATGCAAGTGAAGACACGGGCGTACGGGTCTCACGTAGACTTAAAGATGCCACGAAAGTAAGGTGGAGGCGCGTTGAGGCGCGTGCAGTGCGTGATGAGGAGTGATACATAGTTGTTTTGGCGGTGGAGGGAGTTTTGGATGATATGTGCATGTAGCTCTTTGAGTTGGTTTAGCTTGGCTAATTTGCATGATTTCGTGGCCAAATTTGACATCACCTAAGGTTGACACCAACTAGGTTTACTTGTATTAGTAATATTTTCAATTATATTTGTCATCTTGGGAGATCTGTAGTTTTCAACCTCACATGTTTATGTTAATTATGTACCTATACATTTTAGTTTCTAATGATCCTTTAGTTGGGGGGAGTTTCTATTTTTTACGATATCAGTTTATTTATAACAATACTAATTGACACACAAGGTTACAATGTTGTAGATGGATTAATCATGAAAAAAATTTCATTTAAGACTAATCCTGATCAGGGAAGACCCCTTTTGTGGTCAAAGTCAAAAATTTTAATTTTTATTTAAGGGCATTTTATAATAAAAATATTGAGTAATACATCATTCCTTAATAGGCATGGTTAAGTATTTTCTTTGACACTAATAAATTAAGAGTTTAAATTTCACTCCTTACCCTTTAAAACATATGGTTTGAGTTGTGAGTTTCTTCTTAGTAGGAGTGACCTTCTCCACAATTATGGGAGTAGTCATCTAAACTACGCTATCAGTGATCCATCTCAACAATTCCATTAGTCTTTTAACCTATAAGGTGTCAGTGTTCAAAAAGAAAAATATTGACTAAAATTATGGGTGTAGGGGTATTTTTTTTGGTGGCGCCAAGAAAATTACTTATCATTTTGTATTTTCTGGTACATGTTTTAATAAAAAGAAAAACTTTTCCAAGCCAACCCAACTTTTTATCAACTGAGCAAGCATTCATAACTTAAACCAAATTGAACGAAAAGCTCGATAACCTTATCACAGACACAAACTCAAGTCTTTCCTTACGATGAAATTATAAAATAATAATAAAAATAATAATAATCACAAAAGTAGTGCATAAATGGCCACAAAAAAAAAAAAAAAAAGAATTAACCATTTTTTCCAAAACAAACTTTAATCATTTTCTTAGTCATCTTCAGTTTACACAACATTTCACATAAATACAATTTTTCACCTATAATGTTATATGTGAAATGTTGTTGGTTTGAAAATGAAAAAAAAAAAAAAAAGTGATTGAAATTTTATTTAAGAGTAAAAACGAAAAATTTTTTTTATTTAAGATTTAAAAATAAATAAATCTGTCCTTATGTTTTTCCTTTTCATTTAAGAGGTTTTGTTCGCATGTGTGTAATAATATGTAAATTGTAAAGTAATGGGTGTTTGGTATGTGTTAGGACTCAGGCAGTGGATCCCAGTTCCATAGAAGATAGACTCTTGAACCAAAATTGGGTTTGAACCAATATTGAGACACGAAAACAATGAGACACCTTTTTGGTGTTGGTCTTGCTACCCGTTTGTTTGGCTGCCTCTCATTTGTGTGTGTGTGTGTGTGGTTTTTTTGTGTTGTTGAAAGCCCTCACAGTTTTGTTTCAAGTACAAACTCATCATTATATATTTATATTGCCAAAGCTATAATGTAAACCCAAATCCGAAGTTGTTCGGATGTATTTTAAATAATTATAAAGCACCAAGATATATAATAATGTGTAAATGTTATTTTATAATCTCCTGTCGAGTGAGAAAAAATGAAACTAATAATAAGGTATACACTAAACATATATATTATCATCAAAGCTATTTTAATGCAGCGAGTAACATTTAAGACACTATCTATATTTGCAAAAACTTGTATTTTTTTTTTTTTTTTTGGGATTTCGATGAAGTAACTAATGTTGTTCACCATACATCTTGTCTTCTCAAGTCAAACCACAAATTAATTTAAGTTGAAATTACAAGAAAAATATCTTAGGAAAAATGAAAATTTGTTTGAGCCAAAAAGAAAGTTATTTGTTTTTGAACAAACGAAGTTCATTTATTTTTTGTTCAAACAAAATTTCATTCGGTTTTTATATGTTCTTAGTCCATAGAATATTTTACGTGAAACAAATATTTCATTTACATAAAATGTTTCAAGTGAAAACATTTCACGTAAATAAAATATTACATTTAATATGAAATATTTTGCAGGCTAAAAACGAATTAAAAATAATTGAATTTTGTTTCAGCTAAAATTGAATAACACTTTGTTTTAGGCTAAAAAACATATTTTCTTTCTTGTTTAGGCTAAACATGAATTTGTTCCATTAATTAAACTAATCTTCCTATGATGTATACGGGTGTGTTGTATCATTTATATGATAAATAATTAATAAATACTTGAGGGGCTAGAACAACCAACATTTAGTATAATTGATATGATTCTAGTATTTTGTTTTTATTTTTTTATATCCAAACATGTGTAAGATTTACATTAACACATGCGTGTGAGGGAATACTAACTCGAACTTATAATAATCTCCCATTATACTTGCGTGAAAAACTTGTAATATCGGACTACCTCAATTTCCATCAGCAGATAAAAGGAATGTGGATATATATCATATATATGAAGATGATGATAAGGTGTATACTGAAATGATGTAGGGACTTGAATTATATATTGGACCTACTCTCATAAAGTCTGTATATATATGTTTTTAGTACAAAGGCAGATGACGTTGTCACTTGAGATAAGCTGTCCGTGGATATTAATCACTAACACAACAATTGGTGTAATGTTTTCTAATGCAAACAAATCAAAAGCATGTTGTGTGTTTGTTCGGACAACAACTTATATCTGAAAAAAGAACATGAAACCAAACACAAACACAAAAAAGAATGCGTAGCTTTTGGCTGTCTGGCTTGCGCAGACCTAATTATCTTGATTAGATTATATTAATAAGCTGCCTAACTCCTATGATTTGGCGCGTCTAAGCATTGTTAATTAGTTAGCAGCACTCTAATTTTGACTACTTTGAAGAGAATTTAATGCTAATCCCTAGTTGATTTACATTGTGTTTTACTCAATCAATATAGATCTATAAAATGTTTCAACTATTTTATTTTTCAATCTTAACGATGAAATGAGGCACATCAAATTTAACCATTTTTAAATAGAAGATAAGTTATGGTAAACAATATCCAATTCTCGAGGTTGAACTAATGTATATGTGCACACCAATTTAACCATCAAATGTTTATGGAATTTAAAAATATCTTATCGAATTGGAATGTGAGTCCAGAGATATACTTATATCTGGTATTACTTATTATTGAAAATAAGTAAAATATATATTCTGAAAATTTATCATTTTTACTACATTTCTAATATCAATTCCATATCTTATTACTATTAGTTGATAGATTTACATTGTTTCGTGCAAATTAGTAGCAATACACAACTTTTCTATACCCTTTAATCTCCAAAGATTCAAGTAGATAAAAAAATTTTGAAAAACACAAAAGAACCCAAAGATTGCATGTGATTAAGCATTTGCTTGTAGATGGCAAAGCATGTTCTAAGGACCAAAAAAATATTGATTATCCTCAGTTACCTTTTTTTGAGTAGCCAATCACGTGCAAAGATCTGATTTGGGTATATCTTTTGGGGTTTTGTTTAATCAGGAAAACAATTAAATTCTAATCGCCAAAGAACATAATTATCAATGACATGATTGAAAGAGGTTGTTTTGTGGCCTCACTCACATGCTTTGGGAGTATATTATTAATGCATACAAAATAGAAAGTGACTAATCTGCGATGCCTTGACCAAATAAGCAATTGTCTACTTGTGATTGTCACTAGTGAGCCATTTAATTTGTATGGCAGCAACATATTTTTATTTTATTATTGATGCTAGTGTAAAGGTTGATTTAGACATGATTATCGTGCCAACCATTTTATCTGAATCATAGATAATAGATAAATTCGATATAATTTTATATTCAGAAATTCATATTTTAAATATTATTAGTAGAATATTAGTTATATATGTAGGTACAATACCACTAAGATGTGTTTTTATTGGACCATATTGGATCTTGCTGGATTGTTTTCAACATGCTTGTTTGAGTCATATATATTGTGTCTTTTTAATTTTTGTCAATTTTTAGAGCTTATTTTTATGGTCTTTTTCTTCAATTTTTGTATGTGGTTGTTTAGTGTTAGGTAAAATTCAGATTGATATGATACATTTAAAAGTTTGACAATCTAATATGACCTAAATATTATTATGTATTATTGGTCATTAGACCTAAATATTATTATGTATTATTGGTCATTAGCGTGGTAATGTCCTAGTTGGTATAGTTTATCCTTTGGTAATAATCCGAAAAAATAACTAAATAATAATAATAATAATAGTAATAGCTTTTATTTTAATATATATAATAGTTTAGTTACACAGCCCAAAAACATTAACTCAAATAATATGATGACAACTTTATTATATTTTACACCACACCCTCCAATGATTTATATAATAAAATCAAATCCCCTATTATGATATTTTAGTTAATTTAAGTTTAAATAGTATTACTAGTTAAATAATGCTCATATAATTACAATTTCGGCCAGTCATATTTGTCTTTTAACAAATTTTATATCTATAAGATAAAACATACTTTATTTTTTAAAGTCTTATTATATATATTTATCGACGTGTAAGTAACGATAAAGTTTTTCATAGTGTTGTGTGAATACAAATATCACTCAATTATATGAATAAATACATATTCTTAAAATTTAAATATAATCTATAATCCTATAGGGAAAGTGAAATGATCTCTCAACATATTTCTTAGATACAACTTTCTTTTAATTTTTTTTTTTTTTTTTTAAAAAAGAAGTCTTTTTCATTCATATTTTATAGGAAATATTCATCTATATATATATATATATATCCTTGAAAACACAACTTGCATTGCTTAATTAGGTTGTTGTGGCTTTTTTTTTTTTTTTTTTTTTTATAACTAGTATTTAGTCAAGAGGGCTATCGAAACTAATAGAAATATAACTCTAGAATGCAACTTGAAAAATATTTCTCAAAACAGAAGAGAGCAACTCATATCGAGTGGAGATGTAACCCACATATGTAGGGGAGGGAAACCTACAATTGTGGGGGAAGTAGATGTAGAACTCACAACCTGTAAATGGGTGGATAATGTTTATTTACCACTACCATGTTATCCATGCTAAAGATTGTTATGTTTCTTGTTTTGGAGCTATGACCCAAAATTAAATCTCCCAACCGGTTTTTTTTTTTTTTTTTTTTACTTTTTTTTTTTTTGTCATTCCAACCAAATTTTCCATTCACAAGTTTCATTGAACATTAAATAATCTCAACCATATTGGTTGAAATAACCTGGCAAAATTATATGTACTCCAAAAGTAATGAACACGTTTTGGTAGGTACCTTTGAGAAAAGTGTACTCAACCAATAATAGATATAAAAACAGTAACTTCAACTTTAAGATGAATATCAAGATGTTTTTTTGCAAATTATAATATACTAATTAATTAATCAAAAGCTATATATACAGTTATTTATGATTAGTAATATCAATGATTCTTTACAATTATTAGTACATATAATATAACTAATTATTAATCTTTTTTTTTTTTTTGAAAGTTTGTTTATAACATTGTTGATTTGTTTCTTGAAAACTAGTTAATTTATGTCAGTTAACATTGACCTTAATTTACACAATCTAGATATAACATTTTGATTGATACTTTAATGCGATTAATGATAATTGCTATATAAAATAATACAGGATTATATATGCTGTTTATCATATACGTTATTTTTCATAAAATTATTTTAAAATTGACAAAACAATCCCAAATTTAGTGATATCCTTAAAAAAATCCCAAATTTAGTGATATCCTTAAAAAAATCCCAAATTTAGCAATACCAAATTTAGTATTATTCTCAAAAAAAAAAAAGTATTTGTGATTATAGAGTAATGAATTATCTTTTAAAAGGAAACAATTATCACAAAAATATGTTGATGATTACATTTGGGACCATAATTATCATATTCAAGTCAAGAAAATGCATTATCCACTACATATTAATACACTTGATACACTTACAAATATGGACTACCAACTATCATGCCTTATATTTATACAGATTACAGCTATGCATTCACAAAAACATTCAATTATTGCATAAATTTGCTCAACGAGAAAATAAATTTCAAAAAATAAATAATTTTCTTTCTTTTCTTGGTTGCACCAATAAAGGTGAAAATAAATTGTTTCCCTCCAAATAACTTGATAATATGCACCATGGATTGATAAGTTGGTTTTAGATATGGTATCCCATCTGAGTAAGAATTCTCTACCATTATTTTTTTTTTTTTAATCTTTTGATAATCTAGTGACATTAACATTTTAAAAAATGGATGATCAAGATTGATAGATTTTCTTTCTCTCATACATCACTCAAATTTAAATTACTCTCATAAAAAAATTAGCATTATGTCAACCTTGATAAAGAATCTTTGTCCATCCCATCTTCTATATAATGCTTCCTTATTAATAAATTTTCATTTTAAAAAGAAAATCATTTTTTTTAATAACTTGATAAAATATGTATGAAAAGTAATAAATTTGTAATTAGCATATATTATAGACCTTCCCATCCAAAACTTTTTTTTTTTTTCCTTTCTCTTCAAATAACCTTCCCATCCAACTTAATGGTATGAGTTTAAAATCCATCAAATACAATTTATAAGTTTTATGTGAGTAGCTTTTATATTTTATTATGGGAATTGTAATCCAATATTACAAAAGTAGATGCTGATTTATTTGATGTTAACTTTATATAGAACTTTTTTTTTTAAAGAGCCTTCTCATCCAACTTAATGGTATGAGTTTAAAATCCATCAAATACAATTTATAAGTTTTATGTGAGTAGCTTTTATTTTTTATTATGGGAATTGTAATCCAATATTACAAAAGTAGATGCTGATTTATTTGATGTTAACTTTATATAGAACTTTTTTTTTTTAAAGAGCCTTCTCATCCAACTTAATGGTAAGAGTTTAGAATCTATCAAACACATTATATAAGTTTTCTGTGAGTAGGTTTTATATTTTGTTATGGGAATAGTCTAATATTACGAAAGTAGATGCAGACTTCTGATTTATTTGATATTAACTTTATATAATTTTTTTTAAAAAAAAAAAAAAAAAGCATTCCCATCCAACTTAATGGTATGAGTTTAAAATCTATCAAACACATTTTATAAGTTTTATCTAAGTAGATTTTATATTTTATTATGAGAATTATAGTCTAATATTACGAAAGTGGATGTAGACTTCTGATTTATTTGGTATTAACTTTATATATATAATGATTCTATTGTTAATGTTTTCTAGCTTTTTTAAAATTAGGATAAAAAATCCCAACCATCCATTAGATCAAATAGACAAAATATATATATATATAAATAAATAATTATCATTTAATTATTATTCATGAGTTTTTTTTTTTGTAATAATCAAAAAATAATTATTTATTTTATTTTTATCTTCTCTTTTTCTATTCATTAAATTTAATGGATGATTGAGATTTTTTGTCATAACTTTTTTAAAGTGAGGAAATACTGACCGTAAAACCAATATATACATACATACATACATACATATATATAAATTAACTAGATTACATGTTAACAGCATAATAACACAAACTTGTGCAATGAAATTCTTAATATGATTGGATAATACATTTACTATTTTTTTTTAAAAAAAAAAGGACCAAATCACGCTGAATTGTCTCTTAAGTTAATCTCTCTCCACCATAATATATATATATACACATTTATGAAACTATTTATAATTAGAAATCTAATTCACATGCCTAGCAACGAAGCATGCTTTTTAATAAAAAAAAAATTATATAATTTTATTTTGAAATTTGAAATTTTACAATTTTAATATCTGTAAACTATGATAGTACTATTTCAGCTCCATCTAACTAAATCTGTTAGCTTTAAATTTGCACATGACATAACAGTATAGTATTTATACATTCAAAACTTTTTATCTTATCATAGATCCAATCATAAGTGTACGAAACTTTACATGTGATTAAATATGGACTTAAACATTATAACATCACAAATTTAAATATATGCATTAAAACATATTTAAAATTTTGTCATCACAATAAATACAATAACTACTCTATTTTACTTTTTTTCTAAATAAAACATAATTCATCCTCTTTATTACAATAATTTTAATAATGTCTTTTCCTACAACGACATCCTAAGAAACCAAACAAAATAAAGAACACAATTTATCAAATATACAACAACACACATGCTATTAAGATTTATATACATATCCTACCACTAAAATCATACTATATAATATAAAAATCACATATAATTAATTCTATATACTTCATATCTGTATTGATCCAAGTAAAAACGAAAGTATCTAACTTTTTTATTTCGATTTATATCTTTCGAAATTCAATATACTTCATGTTTTTACTGTTTCACGTGATACAATCTAACTTTTTTATTTCAGTTTATATTTACCATATAATACAAAAATCACATATAATTCTATATATTTCATATCTCTATGTAGCATGCAAATGCGACTATATCTAACTCTTTTTATTTAGGTTTATATTTTTCTAAATTCATGCACAATAATTTTAAATCATTACAAAATGATCCCATTAAAGACATTTTTCCTATTACATCTCGCATGTAAGAAACCAGACAAAACAAAGAAGAAAAAAGTGATATATAGAACTAAATAGAAGACCGTATAAAACACACACACACACACACACACACACAACATAAAAAGTAGAATCCCGAAGTTCTCGGGTGTTTTATTTTTTCTTTTTTTAATTGTGATGATCAAACAAAACACACTAAAAACTCAAACCCACTTTCAAGTTTCACTCAACTTTCAAGGACTTGATTTGAGGCGCCAAAAAAGTGACCCAAAAAAAAAAACCAGTAAAAAAAAAGAAAAAAAAAAAAGTTAAAAAACTGAGACAGAACCGGTCCATTTTCATTACATATATGAGAAAATAAGCCCCACTCTGCCAAGAGAAGACTTTTGTTTCTGTTTCCCATCTCACTCTCCATCTGTTCTTTTCAAGTTTTAATATCCCTCTACTTGTTAGATTTTCTTTTACATTTTTTATTTTTAATTATTTGTTTATATGAATACATATATATGTATTTGTATGTGTATGTGTTTGATGAGTGGGAAATGGACATGGGGATGGAAAAAAGAGTGAATTTGAAATGGGTTGTGGGGATTGTTGTAAAGTTTGAATCTTTTTGATTTTTGGTTTGTTGAAAGTGGTTTCTATTTGTGGAAGTGAAATGGGGTTGTGGAGATTGTTGTAAAGTTTGAATCTTTTTGATTGGTTTTGATTTTTGATTCTTCAAAGTGTTTGCTTTTTGGTAGTGGAAATGGGTGAAATGAGAGGGAGACTTGAGTTGAAGAAAGAGCTGACTCAAATAAGGAAGGCAGCGCGGGTTCTGCGTGATCCGGGGACAACTTCTTCGTGGAAGTCTCCATTGAGTTCCTCCAGATCTATGGCTGCAGCCATTGCAGCCTCTGGTTCTGGTTCGGGTTCGGGTTCGGCTTGGAAGAGTAGGAGGCAGTTGGGGGAGGATGAGAATAGTAATGTTAATGTTAATGGGAATGTGAATGCGGTTGGGAGAGAGAAGAAGGTGTTTTTGTATAATTGGAAGAGTCAAAAATCTTCAAGTGAGACAAGTGCAAATGCAATGGCAAGAAATCGATATGAGGATTTTGATGACGGTGATGATGATGAAGGGGGGTCTTCATCACTTCTTGAGAGTTTTGATGATAGCTTGAGTGACGCCAGGCATGGTGGGGATTCAAAGAGTGACACATATTTGGGTGACACTAGGTCTGCTTCCAAGATTTTCAGGTGTAGAGATGCAAATCTTGTGTCATTGGCTACTCCAACAATGAAGAGAGCACTTGGAGGGGGAGGAGGAGCTGCTAAGAGGAAAAGTAAGACTACTAAATCCAATACTCATTTAGATTATTTATCTAGATATCAACAAAAACAAATCGTTCTTGCTAGGAACTCTAGGAATCCTAATTTGAGATTGAGAGATGGTGGTCATGCTTCAATGGCATTAGGTTTAGGGAGGGATGATTCTGTTGAGCAATCTGATGATACTGAGGATTATTGTAATTCGGAAGATTTACGAAAATATTCTGGGGCTTCCCCATTGCTTTCAAAACTTAAGAATAAGAATTGGTCACATTCGTCATCTAAATTGTTAAGAAATAGGATAAAAGAGGATTCGTCTTATACTTATAGCACGCCTGCATTGTCGACTAGTTCTTATAATAGGTATGTTAATCGTAATCCAAGTACTGTTGGATCTTGGGATGCTACGACAGCATCGTTGAATGATAATAATGATGATGATGATGTGGATGATCATTTGGATTTGGCTGGTCGTCAAGGATGTGGGATCCCTTGTTATTGGTCGAAGAGGACACCGAAACATAGAAGGGTATGTGGGAGTTGTTACTCTCCTTCCCTTTCAGATACTTTGAGGAGGAAAGGAAGTAGCATCTTGTGTGGGGGTCAGACGATGTATCGTGGAAGGAGACGTTTGTCTTCCACTTCTCATAAGCGAAGAATGGCTTCGAGAAGTGCACAAGGTATTCTCCCATTACTTTCTAATAGCGGTGATGGGGTAGCAGGGTCATCTATAGGAACTGGACATAGTGATGACGAGCTTTCTACTAACTTTGGGGAGCTTGATTTGGAGGCACTAAGTAGATTGGATGGACGGAGGTGGTCATCAAGCTGTAGGAGTCAAGATGGGTTAGATATTGTGGCTCTTAATGGAGAAGGAGAAGAGGAAGGCACGATGGAAAATATAAAGAGTTTGAGCCAGAAATATAAGCCTATGTTCTTTGATGAATTGATTGGGCAGCATATTGTGGTTCAATCACTTGTTAATGCCATTTCAAGGGGAAGGATAGCACCAGTTTACCTATTCCAAGGTCCCCGAGGGACAGGTAAAACATCAACAGCAAAGATCTTTGCTACAGCTTTGAACTGTCAGGCTACCGAAGAAACGAAGCCATGTGGGTATTGCAGAGAATGCACCGATTTCATCTCTGGCAAAAACAGGGAGTTTTGGGAAGTTGATGGCACCAATAAAAGGGGAATTGACAGGATAAGGTACTTGTTGAAAACCCTGTCTGTGGGGCCTGCATCAGCCTCTTCTCGATACAAGGTTTTTGTTATTGATGAGTGTCACTTGTTGCCCTCCAAGGCATGGCTGGCTTTTCTCAAATTTCTTGAAGAACCACCGCAGCGAGTTGTGTTCGTATTCATTACAACGGATATTGACAATGTGCCGCGTACCATTCAATCACGGTGTCAGAAATACCTTTTCAACAAAATCAAAGAAGGTGACATTGTAGCCAGGTTGAGGAAGATTTCTGCTGATGAGAATCTGGATGTTGAAGCGGATGCATTAGATTTGATAGCTTTGAATGCGGATGGATCTCTTCGAGATGCAGAAACTATGTTAGACCAGCTGAGTTTGCTGGGGAAAAGAATCACAACATCTCTTGTAAATGAACTTGTGAGTTTTCTTAACAACGCTTCTTTTAGCTGCCCTTTTTTTTTTTTTTTTTTTTTTCAGTTAAAGTGTTTGACTTGTGCAAGTTTCTGACTGGGAAAAAAACAATATAGCTATTTAGTAAAGAAAACATAAAGCAACTCAGTGCATGTAAATGTTTGTTTAATAATACTTTAGTTGTACATTTAAATCGTTCACACTTATTAATGTGATTTGCTGTCTTGTTCGTAGGTTGGGGTTGTTTCAGATGAGAAATTACTGGAACTCCTGGAATTAGCAATGTCATCAGACACTGCTGAAACAGTGAAAAGAGCCAGAGAGTTGATGGACTCTGGAGTTGATCCGATGGTTTTGATGTCTCAGCTGGCCAGCCTTATAATGGATATCATTGCTGGCACATACAGCATTGGCGGACGGAGATGTGAGTATCACTCCCTTCACTCTTCTACTTTTCTTCTGGAGGAAAATATCTGCTATGGATGGCAAATTCATTCTTTAATAGGATTTCTCTTGTTCTTGAGATGGTATTTAACACGCTTCTGTTAAGGTGATATGGAGCACCATGAACTGTGTGACAATATTAATGTCATAAATAGACAATATGCTCTGTTTTTCAAATGAATAACGAGAGAAAGGTCCGACTCTATTAATGTTGTTTAGAGTGTATACGATAGACATGTAATGCTTACGGAGCCACCAAATGATCATTAGTTCTTCTAAAGACAATATTGTTAAGCATCTATGATCGTAATTCATGAGTTCTAAGTTTTAAAAATTTGGTAGAAGATAGATTTTCTGTCAGTGAGTACTGGTCATGGATTTGCAGTTTAATGAAAGTTGATCAACATTGTATTCAGAACGTAGGAATGTTGGTTGTGACTGCTTACATAAATAAATCCACTAATACCACCTAAACATCAATTTTTTCTTACTGTTTGGTTACATGAAGATGCATCTTGGACTAGTGTCATGCAATTGGCTCATGCTATTATGGCAATGTTTCTTCTTGATTTTTCTTTCTTTGTGGTTTCTGATGTCCGAAAGGTTCTTATCCTCTACAGTATATGCCTCTAGCTTCTTAGTAATATTCCATTAGTGAATAACAGAGATAAAGAGAGTGATCTCGCCTTGGTTTTGTGTTTTCTTTTGGTACCTCTTAAGTTTTCTAATATTTTATTGTATTGTTTTCGAAATTGCTAGCTTATAAATACTTGATAAAGTTGTGATATTTATGATTGGCATCACTTTTCAGTGAATGAAGCAGAATTAGAGAGATTAAAGCATGCTCTGAAGCTTCTTTCAGAGGCTGAGAAACAGCTAAGGGTTTCAAGTGAACGGTCAACATGGTTCACAGCAACTTTACTGCAGCTCGGTTCAGTGCCTTCACCAGAACTTACACTGTCAGGTAGTAGTAGGAGACAGAGCTCTAAGACAACTGAGGAAGATCCGTCAAGTACTTCAAGAGAAGCTACTGTTTACAAGCGGATCTCAGGGGCTCAATACATGCATCGGAATTCGGCTTCTCCTGCTTCCTTACATGAAGCAGTAAATGGAAATTCCAGCCATCAAATAGAATTATTAGCACGAATTGATGGCTATAATTCTCATTCCAAGCCCTTACATTCACGGTTGAAGGATGTTGCTGCCTTGACTGCCTCACATGATAATAATATGGTTGGAAATATGATTATTACATGCCAAAATTCAGACAAGCTGGGTGTTATCTGGGCAAAGTGTATTGAAAAGTGCCACTCCAAGACGCTGAAACAGCTTCTGTGGGTGCATGGAAAGCTTTGGTCTATATCTGAAGTTGAAGGTAAGCTAAGTTTTCTGGTCAAGTTTATGGTTTCACTGCTTTCTTTGTCGAGTGAAAATCCTTATTTTCTAAGTTTGCTTTTGATAGTTTAGTTTCAAAGTACCATTTACAATGAGACACCATCCTCTTGTCTGTCTCTCTATCTCTCTTTGTGCTTTAATACTGCAACTGTAATATAAATCCTCTTTGCAGGTGTTTTAATTGCCTACATTGCATTTGGTGACGGAGATATTAAGTCTAGAGCAGAAAGATTTTTGAGCAGTATCACCAACTCAATTGAAACAGTCCTAAGACGTAATGTAGAGGTTAGAATAGTTCTCTTGTCAGATGGCGAGGCTTCTGTAATCCGTGGAAATGTGAATGTTCCATCCGAAGGCCTGAAGCAAATGGAAACAACTGTGGTTGACAGGGAAAGAAAGGCAGATATCTTAAATCCCAACAATAATTATTCTGATTCAGACTCACTGCAGCTGCCCCAGAAAGCATCCAAAGGAAGTTTTAATGACTTGGATGGCAAGCTTATAGGAGCAGAAGATTATTCCAATTCTTCCCCATTTCGGGCTGGAATTCAATCTGCTGGTGGATCGTTGGAGTTGCTGGCTGAAGGTAGTTCCGATATTGGTGGTACAAAAGAGGGGAGGCAAGCGATTCCAATGCAGAGAATAGAATCAATTATACGTGAGCATAGGTTAGAAACTGCTTGGTTACAGGCTGCAGAGAAAGGCACCCCTGGATCATTAAACCAGTTGAGACCTGAGAAGAATCAAGTACTGCCTCAGGATGGAATCTATCATCAAAATCGTATAGATTCTGTGCTTTCGTCTGGATTGTCATCTCAGAATTGGGAAGATGAACTACACCAGGAACTCAAAGCGTTGAAGCTTAATGATGAGAGATTCCAGAAGGACCAGAACAGTAAAAAGGGCGATAATTTTCCTATTTCGCCAAGCTTACTGCATGATACCAGCTTTATGGCCAATTTCAGCAAAGAGAACCTGTGAGTCTTCCCTGATCACTCTACAATTTTACATGATTGTTTCCTGGGAACTCTATCAACTCCTTACTACAAACTCAATTGCAAAAACTACCTAGAATTTCTGAAAACAATTAGCCATTTCTTGAAATCTATTGAACCATGCACTAGCCCATTCATATATCTTGAAAACATCCTGGTATTGTATTTACAGAAGCTCACAGAAAACTGGTTTGGTTCAAGATTCATAGGCTTTGTATCTGTCTGTTCTATACATCAGTGATCGAGTATTTAGTCTTCTAATTTTATCTGAAATAAACAACAATAAGAGTGTAATAACAATGAAGAGAGAACATTTATGTCGTCTAAGTATTGAACATATTCTTACTTCTTCATTGTGGCTCTTTTTTCATCCAACTCAACTTAAGCTAAATGTCGGTGTTTTCTCAGGGCGGGGTACGAATCAGGGTCAGCCACTGGAGGTTGCAGTGGGCTTTTCTGTTGGAACAACACAAGACCTCATAAGAAGGGGAAGGTAAGTTATTGGTGCATTTCTTTCTTTCTTTTGAGAATTTCGGATACGTTAAGAATGTTTGATTTCTGTTTCTGAATAGGTCAAAGGTACCCCTGTTCGCCCACGCAAAGGAGGAAGGTTTGCATTGTTTGGTGATTGCGCGAAGGCAAAGAAAAGTGACAGCAGAACTAAGAAGATAAATGGGAAGCTTCACTAGTTTGGAGATCATGACTTTTGTCTCTTTTATAACTTCTCTTCTTCTTGCTTTCTTTTTTTTTTTTTTTTGTATTTATATTCCTGTTAAATCCATTCTTCAACAATATGAGTTCAGAGAAAGGAAAAAAAAAATGAAATGTTCGTGGTTGGACTCTGGCATTTGCTTAGCTCCAGCCAAATTTTATGTCATGATTCGTGAATAAAAGAAATCAAGGACAGTAAGTTGACTACAATTGTACTCTCCTTTTCTTCTTTTTTTATGTTCTGTCCTTCTCTTTTGACTCATTCTGAAGATATTGGATTGAATATTCACCCTCTCATATGTCATTATTTCTTTTGGAATGTAATTAACATTTCGCAATTTTCTTTGAAGAAATGGTTATATACTCAGGACTATAAAGAAAGGAAATCTGTTAATGACAAACCTGTTCATTTTAGATGAACTGATGTGGTGATCCAATCTAGAAGACCTCTATTGATATGATTTGCTTTATTATTGTTGTCAAATGAAAAGTTGTATGAATCAAGTTACTAGACCAACCTTTAAATCTGGACGTAAGAAACTCACCAAAGAGGTTAATTGGTATCTACCGTTGATCTCATTATGACGATGATTGTGATTGGTATATAATTTCAACATGAATTTGAACAATTTAGTACTATTTAGTTACTAGTGATAAAACTGTTACATGACAAGATATATTAACGCTTGATATAGTTCAAATCAGTATACAGATCTTAATTACAAATCATTGAGAACTGAGACCAAAATGGCAAGCCAGAATTTCCCACCATGATGGATGCCTTGACAGAAGCTGTTGAATGAACAATAATGAAGATAAGAAAAAAAAAAAAAAAAAAAGTGTATCTGCAATGATTTGTAAAGAGTGCAAGAATTGACAGCTGAGAATGAATTTGCATTATTATTCAAAGCTTTTACACGGTCTTTCTCTCCTTTTTCCCCTTCATTAAGGGAGAAAGTTATTGAACAGTTGTATGCCAACATGAGGCCTACCATATCAAATCATCCCATCCCTTTTGTCAGCATTCAAGTACAGAAGACCTTCTAATTTATGTAAAAAAAAAAAAAAAATGATGCATAATTTTTCTAGTCAAGTAGGTCAAAGTGACTAGAAAGTCGAGCATAGAAAATGAATACATAATCTTCTAGTCAAGTATGTCAAACAGACTGGAATGTCAATGAAATAGAAAATGAAACGAAATGTATTGCATTATGGATATCAACTTCATTCCTCACTCATACTCAATATTCTCTCTGCAAGTAACAAATCATCAGGGGTTGTTACCTGCGATACAGAAAAATCAACAAGGTGACTACAATTCATCTAGGATAAGATTACTTTCTGTCATGCATTAAGCATATGAAGATTAGGTTGTGGAAGCTAATTTATTGCAGGCAAATCCAATTGACCGTATATCATAAGCCATTTTTTTGTGAAGGATTTTAGAAAAGAACTTGACTAACCTTGATGTTGGTATAAGATCCTTCAGTGATGTATACAGGATGTTTAAGGTGCTCCACTATTGACACATCATCGGTAACTTCAAGACCTTCCCTGTAGATAAGTACATATCCCACGAACTTATTTTCTGTTGGTTTAGGATTTGATTATGAACAGAGATAGAGTCTTTAAGAGTTCACATCAAGTCATCCATTTTGTTAATTTTATTTCTGGAAAAGAAACTTGATAAAAACAGTTGTGTCGGCAGATTTGAAGTAAAATGGAGAATCAATAAGTACCTATTAACAAGCTCAAAACCTTTTTTAAGCAACTCAGGCTTAATAACCTGTAACAGAAAGATATATTCAAAATTAAGAAATATATATATACATATCTAATATGTTCGACTACAAAAGAGTACATATTATGAATATGTATAATTTTGTTATCATTTTTTTTCTTTTGAATGGCAAACCTGAGGGGTCTGCATTTCCCAAAGTGTCTTCCGGTCCAGGGTTCTCACAACAAAAGATTCGCTGTTTGCCTGTACCATTTCAAGGAATTGATTTCCAAATTTATCAATGAACTGAGACTTTACAAATGACATGGTACTATCAATAGGCTATATTACGTATGATATAAGGTCAATTTCAATAAAAACATATCAAGTGTGAAAGACACACAAGTAGCAAGAGGTTATGCACAAAACAGATTTTAATTATGCAATATGCTGACTCGATTTGATATGTACATATACAACTGTCATTGATTTCGGAAACCATTTGCTTCATCCAATGGGATTGCCGACTGGACTTGTGAGTACAAGAAACAGGATGAGATTATTTATTAAATGGAAAAAGAAAGTCATATGCATAGATTAATAATTTAATATGTACCTCTTTAATTGTAGCTTTAGCAGGAACACCGAGTACGGCTGCCCCTACTCTCCAACCGTCTTTAAGAACCTAACCATGAGTAGTAGATAAACAATGAGGCATACGTAGGGAACAAAGATAACAAAGCAAAGTCTAGGTCCTTCAAAATTAATAAAGAAAATGAAAAGAAGTTTGATTCCAAAGTTATTCTGGAGAAATTTTTATGAACTCCTCAAAGACATGGGACACACGTGTGCATTAAATCCAGCAAACCAGCAATGACATATTTAAGCCCTTTTCGTAGGTAAACAAATATTAAAAGTTTCAAAGCTACTTCCATTCATCACATCAAATCTCATTTCTTAATATGTTAATGCTCCTATCAAGTTATAAACTCTTCTCATGGAAAGACATTCTGTTGAACAGAAATATAAGTTATGTCGGGGAACAGCAAGTACTAGTCACCGAGACCAACTTCTAAAGCAGAATATATATTTACAGAAATCCCAGATACCATATAGTTTTGTACCAGTCAAACAAACATGAGCACTTTCATGTCTTCCGCTAAACACTACAACCTACACAGCCACCAGAACTCTACAACCTACACAGCCACCAGAACTCAAGTCAAAACTTTTGACACTGCTTGACTATTCACTTTGTCACACAAGAACTTCAAGATATAATTTTTACTCACACTGGTTAAGTGTTATGATCCAATTCTCCACATATATTAGCATAAAGTCCAATAACCATAACCTTTTTAATTAATTGTAAATGCACAAAAGTAATTACCAATGTCTATGAAATAAGCAAGTCAAGCACATGGAATGAAATATTCCAACCCATACCTTTTCAACATCTTCAGTTGATACCAAAGGTCTTGCAGAATCATGGATGCAAACAAGCTTAGAATTTAAATCAACCGCCTGGGGACAAAAGCAGCATATAATGGTTTAAACAAACGTTTATTATCATCAAGGACATTGTTACCTAAACTTGCGACTGGTAGCAAAGCAAAATAAACCACTTAAGGTACAGTGACACAATAAAGAGAGCATCAGAAATCTTGGTAAAAGATCAGACTGAGAAAACCAGTGAAAGTATCTAAACAAAACATCATATGCTTCATGCATAACAAGTATGTTGAAAGTCTACCTACCAAATGACATTTACTATAAATAAAATAAACAGAAATAAAGACTTGTCAACTGTCGGTTAGAAGAAATATCATTCCCCCACCCCAGCCAATAAAATATATGAAAGTTTCAGCAGACTCTAGAACAACAGTGAGCTGACACAGAAGAATCAAACAAGCAACGATATGTAATAATTCAATAATAAAGTTTTTCTCGGTCTCAAAGCACTCTGCACACCTGAAGTCCACTGTATACTGAATCTTGCCTCTCCTTCCCAGGTAATGAGAATTTAAGGTCCACGTTGATATTCTCTTGAGTATCTGAAACATTACCAAATAATTAGTCTGACTATTACCTTTAGCACTAATACATGCTACAGAAATAAAACCAAAGTTGTTTTCACACGTACAAGAGAGAAGGGGGGAAGGGGGGAGGGTGGAGGGTGGGCGCGGGGGGTGCGGTGTAAGGGGGGATGGGAGGGTGGGAGACAGAGACAGAGACACAGACAGAAACAAAAACAAAGAGAGAGCAAAAGCTAAAACCTTCAAAGATATCTTTGTAGGATGGATCACAAACTACAACAATTTCCTTCACTTCAGTCATGCGCGAGAAAGTGTAGAAGCTGGACAAAAAAGCATATTATTACTTTTCAGATTAGAGTGACTTTCTGTACCAACTAACTGAAAGCTCAACTATCATAATTTAATCCATCCTTATGTGTGCTTCAAGTTCCAAACATGCCAGTTAATGAATCCCGCATAGGTTACCACTAGACCAGTGAATCAGATTAGTCAAACTAGTTTTGTTTCTGGATCAAAACCAGAACTCACTGTTCCCAACAAGCACACTTCTGCATTGCATTTGACTCTTCATACTAATTGTAACCTATGATGGATTACATTTCAGCCATGTGGTATACATCAATATTGCATATTGTGAATGTTATATCTCAAAGTCATCAGGAAGCAACATCATAATTTATCAGATTCTAATTGAACCAGACCTTCCAAATAAGACTTTGTGGACCATGCATGACATCCTTTCTACAGATGGTAGCCTAAGTTAATTGTTATGAGGCTGATGGATATAAGGTTACCAAGACTCACAAGTACTTTTGAATGACTTAAAGCTACCATGAACAGTTGCATGATACCATAAAGTTGGAACAAGTTATCACCTCTTACCTATACAATGCAATTGGCTGGCCTAAAAGTGGTAAATACTGCTTTGGCATGCTCGCCTATTCGGACAAACATAAGAAAACCATCATCTGAAAGAAGAAGATATAGAACTACAGATAATGAAGAAAATGAGAAATCTATGCATATAACAAGTGCACACCTGCAAGTACAGACACAGATATACAAATTTATGCATACAGACACAGAAAGTGCATGCCTATTGATATAAACAGCACAACAAAATGTCATTAAATATAACTCTCATGGAAGGAATAAAGAATCAATACAGAGAAGAATACAATAGCTTATCAAGTAAGGTTGCATTAAAGTGTAAAGCTACATGAACTGCATCAGGCGATAACTTTACAGAAGTGTCACAATGTTAGAATTTGTTCAAATTGCATCCAACTGAGAACAGTTTCTGGATAGTTTATTCCTCGTTGCAGCTGAAAACCATCTATATCTTATCCAATTGAACTATAAATTTGCAAAACAACTACAATATAAACTCTAAACAACTCAAAAAGAAAATCATTGATCACATATAACTTTTTTCTCCCAAACAAGTTTTGGCTCGTAAAACCTACAGTAGTTAGTAATGAGTTCTGACTACCAAAAACCAATTAGATAATCATTGAACATCGAAATAGAGCATTGTCTTTCACAATGTGATACTAAATGAACCGAAACAGGATGCTAAACATCAAATGCTACACTGCATGCTAATATGCCCTATACTTCAACTGGAACAGCAATAAAAGTTCAAACAATTAGAGACTTACACCCATTCTTTTGCCCTTCCCTCCAGCCAGAAGAATAACTGATACGCTATTCTCCTTCACAGCTACAGAACTCTGCCATACAAGAACACAATATCAACAACTAATAAGGCAAAAAAAATGATTTTGAATCAACCCCATTTGGCCATTTACACTATCAATATAATTGAAATATAACCACTCAAAAACAACAATTGCCACTTACATTATCAACTTTTGCAGAGCAACTAATCTTTGTTGTGGCAATTCTAGCCTTCCTTGTCAAGTCAAAGATCTGTTTTTTTTGCCCTGAGCAGCACCAAAATCAATTAAAAAAAAAAAAACACTTAACATACATGAGTACAAACAAAACAATTGCTCATTGGACACTATCTAACAACATCAAAACTACCTTTTCTAGGGAGAGTTTGATGGCTATGTGGAAACAGACACGGAGAAGAAGGTGAAGTGAAGTTGAGGTTCAGTTGAAGAAGCCCCATGTCTGTGTTTTTGTCACTTCCGCTCACACACACCCCCACAAAGACGAGATTTTTGGACAGACCATATATAAAACTATAAAAGAGAGAATTTAGGAGGCGTTAATTCTTGTTGTCAAAATTAGGACAAGACAAAAGGGTCATGTGTAAGTTGCCATCCAAATTATGTTTTATATTAACTGCTGCTTACAATATTAATTAATTATATATTAATTATTATTTTTTTAAAACTGAAACTAATCCAGAAGACAATCGGGATCTATCAGAATATGAATACTCGTAGCATTGTCCGGGTAGCTGCTCTCAAATGGGAGAGATTCACTCATACGGAGGTAGAAAAGAGGGTCATATGAGGGTAAGAGGGCAACTCACACAAAAGGTGGATGAACATCTTATTTTTGGCGTCATAGGGTGTCCACCCATGCCTTCTAGGGCATGAGGGCAGCCAGCACACTAACTAATGGCGCCAACTGTCATGGATGACAATATTAATTATTGAAATCAATAATATTAATGAATTTTATTTTTACACACTAACTACCTTATTCAATCAACATTCATATATATATATATATTAATTATTAGTGTATGCTAACTTTTAAATTGTTAAGACCACTAATCTCAATAATTCATTGTATTTAAATTAAATAGGGGAGAGAAATATCTTTGAGAGAAATAATGCAATGAATGGCTAAAATGCATTGACCATAGAATATATATATATATATATATATATCTTAATTCTACCATTAGTATTTTCTAAACTTAAAAAGTTAGGACGAATAAATCAAATTCATCTATTATATTTGAATTAAATAGGAGATAAAATTTGTTTTATGAGAGATAATGTAATTTATGAATTTGATTGGTTTATCTTAACTTTAAAAAGTTATAACGAACCAATAAAATTCATATATTGCATTTGAATTAAATGTGAGAGAATTTGTTTTAAAAAAGAGAGTGCAATAAATGAATTTAATTGGTTCGTCTTAACTTATTAAAATTATGAGATACTAATAGTCGAATTAATCTATATATATATATAAGTATTTTTAAAACAAGAATTCCGTTACTTAAAAAAATAAGGACCAACCAATCAAATTTATCTATTGTATTTGAATTAATTAGGAAAGAGAATTTATTTGAAGAGAGAATGCAATGGATAAATTTGATTGGTTAAGTTTTATATTTTAAAATAAGGGGTTCTCATTTTAAAAGCACTTTTATATATATATATATATATATATATATAATATATTTCAGATTCCCTGAAGGCCCATCTTAGCACAAAGTTTGGGCTTCAAATTTTCTCAAAGCCCTTCTTAGCACAAAGTTAGAAAAGCAGCCCAAAACGAAGTGAAACGTACGCGAACACAAACCAGCCACACCCCACAACAAACTAGCAAGGAAACGAGAAATCAATCAGCAAAGCAATCACAATTTGAGTATTGACGAGAGCAGGTGAGCTTTGTCTGTTGGAGAAACAAAATGGGGCACACAGGGGAGTTCTTCAGGAGGAGAGACGAGTGGAGGAGGCATCCGATGCTGACCAGCAATCTCCGCAATGCCACTCCTGGTCTCGGCATCGCTCTCGTTGCTTTTGGCATCTACTGCGTCGGCGAACAAGTCTACTACAAGCTCATCGCTCCTTCTTCTTCTCACCACCACCACCAATCACCCGCTGTTTCTTCTTCTTCCTCTCACTGATCTGCAACCCTCTCAGGTTGTATTCTGCTTTCATTGTTGGGTTCATTGCCATTTTGTTGGTTTTTGTCAAGTGGGTGTGTATTTAGTTTAGGTCTTTGTATGATTTGATGGTTTTGTGAAGTGTTGTGGGTCAAGTTTAGGTCTTTTTGAGATTTTGGGTGTTTTGATGGTTTTTGTGAGGTGGGTTTGTGTGAAAGAAGGGATTTTTATTGGTTTTGTGAAGTGGGTGTGTGTCAAGTTTAGATCTTTTTGTGATTTTGGGTTTCTTTTTTGTTGGTTTGGTGAGGTGGGTTTGTTTAAAAGTTGGGATTATTGTTGGTTTTGTGTGAGATTAGGGATTTGTGTTTGGTTTTTATGAAGTGGGTGTGTGTAATGTTTAGGTTTCTTTTCTTTGATTTTGTGATCCAATTGGTTTCATTTCTCTCATAATCAACTGATAGTGATGATAAATAGTTTAAGTATTTCTGAGTGTTGTGGTTGTGTTTTGGTCAAATGGGGTTGTATCTGATGAGCTAATGCTTGCTGGTTTTGTATCGGTTTTGATGGTTGTGTTTTGTCTTGATTGTATAATTGGTTGCCTTTATTTTCCTGTATAAGATGTTAACTGATAATTTATCCGCTCATGTGTAAAAGGTTGATGTTTCTGTGATTATAGGTTGTATAATATTTAGATTTTTCTTTAACTTTGATCTAATCATTTTCATTGCATATTGATTAGAGATTTAGGGTTCAGTGATATCATGATCAATTGACATTGGTCATATGATTTGATTTTCAAGTTGTCTCATTTGATAATCTCTTATTGGCTTCTGTGTTACATTGTGTAGTTCTGTTGTTTTTTTGTCGTGAAATGAGCACACCTCCTTCTGATTTGCATAAACTAGGGGTTTTGTGGATATTATGATTGTTTATATCCATGTCGATCTGTTATTGAGTTCATTGTATAGCGTTTTAATTGTACCATCCGAGTTTAAATTTGAAAGTAGCACTATATAGGCAGTACTAGTACAGTTACAACGTTCTTAAATGTGGCCTATGCATTATCCAATCATTAGACAAGTATGTACTTGAATTTAAAAATTTTCTCAACTTAAGTAGATGTATAATAGCTGGTTAAGTCGTATGGAACACTAAAATCAGACTTTATTGAGACATGTGAGAAATTACAAGGCATTGTGACTAGGGATCTGTATTGTACTTATGGCTTTAAGAATGATTTGATCCATAGGTACTTAAACTGATCAAGGAATTATGAATATTTAGGTGCATTAACTTACATGATTAATTATTGGAGATTTCAATTCTTTCTTGGTTCATGTGCTTCATCTAATATCTTTTACTATTACCTAATTTCCTACCATGTGCCTCTGTGCTCGCATACGTATGTGACAAATAAGACTGTCTTGTGAAGTGTTTTTACTTCTGCGATTTCATTGACGGAGATTACGTTACATTAGATAATTATCCTTATCCCTGGAGTTGTTTGGTTTATATATCCATTCAACTTATATGGATCCAAATGAAATTTGCTTCTGACTGACTTATGTGTAGAGTTAATTAAGCAGTAGTGTATTATGGAATGCCTCATCTTAATTGACTGTATTTGAGTTAGTAATATTTCCAAACATTAAACTAAGATATAACTATTTTCATAGGGTTTCCATTATTTCGCTGTGGTCCAAAATAACTATCCCTACTAAACCAAGAAATGGTATGAGAAGTACCTTGTTGATCATATGTTTTATTGGCTAAAACTATCTCTTTATTTTTGAATTTCCAGTTGTTACTCTTTGATAAGAACAATGTAATCAGGAGCCGAATGAACCAGTTCATGCAAGTTTAATAGGATTGAACAGATCTCACTTTCTCTGTCATAATCTAACGATTTTTCTTTTTATTTTTAGTGGGTGGCTATATGGAAGATGAAGCATGGTGGGAGGAACGAAGCTTGGACCTGTTTCAATTTCCTGTCTTTGTGGTTTGATGTAATAAGACCATAATTGACATGTGATACCATTACTTTTATGTAGCATGTTTGAATGTGAGACTCAAGTTTGTTCTACAGATGTTTGATTTTTTTCTCTTTCAAAGTTGATAATTCTTCAATGGCTTCATTTGGTGCCTAATATGCCTTTAATAAGAAGTTCCTTTAGAATTTAACTGCCTTTGAATGTAGCAAGATTCACTGTACATGGAATAGATTGCTCAGTTCATACTTGAAAAGTTTGCTTAGCTATAGTGAGTATCACCACATTTTGCACAAAAAGGTCAAGAAGCTGCAAAGAGGGCCAACTTCTCTTTTTGCTGCCATAAGTTTCTGTGCTCATTTTTATCTTTACAGCAATCCCGGAATTGTATAAATTCCCTCCATTGTAGCAAGCTTGCATGGCAAACCAGAGCCTTGTAACTGTGCATATTTTGTGTATATGGTATGAAAGCTCCTTCAAGTCTTAAAAATATTGAGGGTAAATTTCATTTCGTTGTTACATTTTGATAAACTTATTTTTTAAAAGTGTGAATCCATATATAATTCATATGGTTACTCACGTATTAAAAATATATCATTTTAGTCTTTCTTATCAAAATTTTAACCTTGGACTGATGGGAAAAAGTAAAAATAGTACTTTATCTTTAATTTAGAAAATTAAGGAAAAAGCTTAAGGTAAAAGTAAAAAATGTTTTTCAATCGTTTGGTGTTTGGCATCATTTATAAAACCTGTTTTTCATTTTTTTAAAAACGAAAAATGCTTAAAAATATATTTGTCAATCTTTTTTTAAAATATGTTTTTAGAAATAAAAAACATGTTTTTAAAAATGTACAGTAAAACTTAAGATAAAAGTAAAAAATGATTTTTTTTTTCGTTTTTTAGCATTTTTAAAATCATTTTTTTTTATACAGTAAAACTCAAAAGAGTAAAAACACTAATTTTTAACTATTTTATCATCATTTTTAAAAATAATTTCATCCAAATACATTTTCAGTTTTTATCTATTTTTAAAAATGGTAACAAACAACATTTTATCATTTTTCGTTTTTAAAATGTATTTTCAAAAGTGCTACCAAACGCATTATCGTTTTTAAAAACGTCATTTTCAAAACATGTTTTTCGTTTTTTAAAATACTTTTCAAAAACATCATTTTAAAACGGCTCTGAGTGCATTTAAATATGTTTTTAAAATGATTTTGGTAAAAAATATTTTTAAAAATGAAAAATATGTTTTGAAAATAACGTTTTGAAAATAATAATGCGTTTGGTAGTATTTTCGAAAACCTATTTTGGAAATGAAAAATGAAAAAAAAAAATTGTTTGTTATCGTTTTGGAAAACTAAAAATAATAAAGGATTTTATTTTAAATAATAATAATAATATAATAAAAGGTTTTTTTCTCTCACCTCATTGGTCTCTCTCTACACACAGCCCACTGCCTCACTCATTTCTCACACAACCCACTGCTCTCCCTCTCCCCTTCATTACTGTCCAGCGATCTCGCTCTCACCTTACTGCTCTCTCTTTCATCTTCCATAATCGATCTCTCTCTCACCCCACTACCCTCTCGTTGCTTCTGTCGTCCTCTTTGCGGGTTCCGATTTGGTTCTGGTTGCATTGTTGTGGTTGAACAAGATCGATGTTGCCTTCTGTTGGGTCGGGATTTTGTGGTTGTTCCGATTTGGTTCTAATTACTCTATTTGTCTTCTTTGTCATCTTCTTCTGATGATTTTTGTGCTTTTTTTTCTTATTTTCTTTTTTGGTTTTTTTCATTTTTTTCCAACAATCTGTTTTTGAAAGTGATGGAAAACGAAAAAAAATCGTTTTCCACTTTCACGTTATCAATTTTGAAAACATATTTTTCATTTCAAAAACTTATTTTTGAAAAAGATTGTCTAACATATTTGCAATTGTTCATTGAGAGAAAAAATCAAAACTGTTTATCAAAAAAAAAAAAAAAATCGAAATAGGGGGTTAAGTTCATCTGGGTTCAACGTTCAGATGAAGCTCCTCATCTGAGTTCGATCGAACCCTAGTTGATCCTCAACTGGGGTTCGATCGAACCCAGACGAAGATGCTCTTCGTCTAGGTTCGACCGAACCCGGACGAAGCCTTGAACCCAACGTCTTCATCTGGGTTCGATTGAACCTAGATAAAGACTTCATTAGGGTTCAACGAAGAATGGATAAAAAACGAATATGGGCATAAGAGACTAAAAAAGAAGGAGAAGGGACGGAGGAGAAAGAGATAGAGGAGGCGGAGGAGATAGAGAATTGAACTTTTTTACCTAAAATTTGTTTTTGTGTTAAATTATTGTTTAATTTAAACAAGAAAAATAATAAGATTTTTTAAAATATATATATAACCATATATATATACGTGTCAATTTTTCATTGGTCGAATGTTATGTAATATTTTAATTGTATTAAGGGTAAAATGGTCATTTTAAGTTATGAGGGGTAATTGAGTCTTTTTCATTTTTTTTTGTTTAATTTGATTGTTAGTTGACCAACTGTTTAGATCTTTTTGACGAGTTTTGAAAAAATTAGGGATGAAAAATGCTATTTCCGAAAGATGTTTAAAAATTTGATATTTTTCGAAACTTCAAACCTCAATAACTAAAATGAAGTTTCCCCAAAAAGTTAAGATCAAATTTATTTATTGCATTTGAATAAAATAGGAGAGATGAATTTAATTGGTTTATTCTAACTTTTTAAAATTAGATACACTTATGGTAAAATCACTACATATATATATAAATACATTACTATGATAAGTCAAATGAGGTTTTCTATAGACTTTATAATATCTTACCTTTTGTATCCCAACTTGATTCAAATTCATATTGTGTTAATTGATAAATGAATATATATTTTAAAGAAAAAAATTATGACAAATAGCACCTAAAAAAGTGCGAGTTTGGAAAATAACACTTAAAAATGAATTGAGTGTTTTTTGGCATTTCCATAAACTATTCTTCCTATGCGAACTAACAATATTTTATGGAAGTGCTAAAAAAACTCAATTTAGTTTTTTAATGCTACTTTCCAAACTTGTTTCTTTTTTGATGCTAGAAAAAAAAAATCCTTTTTTGTAAATATAATAAATAATCATTGATAAGCATCTACTAATTAATTAACACATCATAAATTGTAATTAAATTTGAAATCTAAGGTGAGATGTGTTTAGGAAAGTGAGTGCTTCTTGTACATTCAATTGACTCTAATCAATGCTATTATCAATACCAACTAAACTTCTATTTGAAGAAATATTTGAGAGAAAAAATTGAAGGTTGTAAGCATATGAACAATTTGGAAGTTCCAAGCTCTCATCTGGCCACCATATTCAGCATAGGGTGGTGGAAAAAGATATTTTGGTCCACATGTGTGGTGAACTTGCACAAATCCTCGGCAATTCAAGTTCAAACATCCTGTTTTTTGAGATCCATCTCCCTAATTATATTCAGTAATTCACATATATAATGATAATAAGGTAAATTTTAAACAAATTTTCATTATAAAATAAAAGAAGAAAATAAAAGGTGAACTTACAGTTCATCAAAGTTGAATTAATGAGATTGAAAAAAACTATTTGCAATTAATAGTAAAAAAAAAAAAAAAACCTTTAGATCTCCATCATCCATCAAAGTTGTGATGGATGGTGGGGATTTAATTAGAAATATTAAATATAAAATAAAATAAAATATAAAAAATTGAAAATGTATCTCCACTGTCTATCTCTTAGATGGACGGTAGAGACACAAATTATATAAACAAAAACCAAACAAAAAGCAATAAAAAGGGAAAAAAAATGAACATTGAAACACAAGGTTTCCAAATGGAAACCAAAAGAACATGAAGAACAAGGAAAAAACAAAACATAAGAGGAAAAATAAATGAATAAAAAGGAAGATCTGGGATATTCGAAGTTTGAAGATCTGGGGTTAAATCAAGATCTTCAATCAAGAAGAAAACAGATAACATTTTTTTTTTTTAAAAAAAAAAAGAAGATATGGGATCATTTATTCTTATGTTTTTTTTTTTTTTTTTTTGGTTTAAATCAATCTAAATTTTCAAACTTTGAAGATCTAGGTTGAATCTCGATCTTTATTAAATAAAAAAAGAACCAAAAAAGAAAAAAAAAAGATCTTCAACCCATATCTTCAAAGTTTGAAGATCTAGGTTGAACTTAGATCTTCAAGTCAAAAACTTAGTTCCACAAACCAACCATCTCTTTCACAAACAGCATCGCTACCTAATACCACCATGTTTTCCACCTCCATGCATAAGACAACGCTCTCTGCCTTGTCACCTTCAATCTCCCCACCAAAACCCAATTCATCAAACCTAACACAAAATCCACCACCATACCACAAACCGGCCAACTCTACCAATCAAAACCAAACCAATCAAACCTTTCACCAATCAAAGCTCTAATTGCAAGATGGCCATGGAGGGCCTCATCGCCAAACAGATGTGCCAACCGTGACTGTGACTTTGTTTTCTTCTACTGCACACAAGACGCCCTTACTATGATTCCGTCTTCGTCTCATTCAATAGCTCCAAACATCGACTACTCCATTTCAAGCAACCTAAATCTTCATTTGAGGATCTGGAGATCTAGGTTGCTCGAACTTGATCTACATGAAATGATTGTGGTTTTTTTTTCCCACATTTTTTTATTAGTTTAATATTTCTAATATAATAATATAATATTATTATATTAGAAATACTAATGTTATCATTAAAATGTTTTTCACATTTTTTTAAAAAATTTTAATATTATAATCATTTAAAATTTTTTACAATAGTTTTTTTATTAGTTTAATTTTTGATGTTATATTATCATTTAATTTTTTTAATAATTATACATTTTTTATTATTTTATTATTTTTAATTTTATTTTGATTAAAATTTTATTTTTTCCAAATTTTAATTAAAATAAAAATCAAATGATTAGGGTGTTTTGGTCTTTGTACATATTCGTGAGGGTTGACTGTTAATTTTTTGGTCAAAGGTACCAATTTTATGAATTTTTAAAACACTAGGGATGATGAGAACTAAAAACGCATAGTGAGTAAAAATGTAATATTTCACCAAACGTTACGGATTGAAACATTAAGGACTAAAGTGAAATTTTTCTTTGACTATTTGGCCTCATTTGGTGTTCGAAATAGGATGAGATTATTTATATAAGATTGGATTGGATAAGATGAAATCGGATTAGATATCCTATGTTTGATGAAACGTAGGATATGATTAAAAATAGTGGGTATAAATTGGGATTTTAAAGCACTTTTCCATTGACTTTTCACAAATTTCACCAATTTGTGGATTAAAAATAATGGTTGGACTGGCGTTGCTAACCTCCTCCACCACCACTGTTCTGTGTGATCGACAATGCAAAGAAGATGGGCAATTGATGGTGTCGAAGAAGATTCGAAGAAGCTGGACAATAGGAGATGCCAAAGAAGATGTCAAAGAAGATGGCGATGTCGAAAAAGATGTTGACGACATTGAAGAAGAGTGCAATAAAGACGAAGCAGAAAGAGAGAGAGGCAAGGGACAAAGAGGATAAGTACCGACGCATGAAAGGAGAGGGAGGTGGGAAACAAACACAGACGATGATAAGGCTGGAGTTGGAGGAGAACAACCTAGGAGTATTTTAACCCATCTGCTCGATAGGTAAACATGGGCTTGGACCAAAAAATAATGCTATCCTAGTCCTAATTTGCACAAAAACACCAACTTTGAGCATTTGAAATACTATATAATTACAATTTATATATATATATATATAACCTACTTAAAAAACGGTAGTAATTTAACATTTTCTATCAAATATGGGCAGGATGGAACACAAACGTACATTCCTATTTTAATTGAATAGTATTTCAAATTTACTATACTTAGAATAGATAAGGATCCCACTTTTAAATCACGACTTATGGTAATGTATTAATTGATGTATAGATACCATGAGTTGAATTGAAATACAAATGTGGGATTTTTGCCATTCTTGAAATGCTTTACATAACCATTATTATTAATGTTTTTTTGACAAATACATAACCGGTATTTAAACCAAAACACAATCATAATTCATAATTTAAAATTTATCCTTTTAAAAAAAATAGAATTCAAAAAATAAAACAAATTTGGCTACAATCTAAAAAATAGAAAAAACAATAAATTGCAAATTTTTCCTATCTTAGACAAATTTCCCATTTTAGCCTCAATAATTCAACATTAACCCAAAATGGGCCCCACAAAAAAATTGTACGGACCATTCCCGCGTCTTTCGCGTTTTCAAAAATTTCACCTGCAAAAAAATTTTGCCTTCAGAACCCCTCCAAATTCTCCAAAACCCTCGGAATCAAAATCCAAACTTTCTCGTCTTCTTCAGTCTCCGCTCTCTGCAACCCCAAATGGGTCGATCCGGAAAGCGGGAGCAGCCAGACCCTACCCCGATTTCCTCTTCCGTGACCAAGAAAGTGAAAAAAGTGGAAGCTGAAGAAGTGGAGGAAGTGAAGGAGGAGGAGGAGGAGGAGGAGGAGGAGGAGGTGGTGTTGTTGATGTTGCAGAAGAAAAGGAAGACGCAGAAAAACAAAGCTGACTCTGAGCTGTCTCTTGTGGGTCCACCTGTTCCTGCTAACGAGGCTGTCAAGAGATGGCCTGCCCGATACCGGAAGGTTTCACCTTTCTCTGTTTCTAGTGTGGTTTTTTTTTGAGTTTTGAGTTGGGTTTTTTGATTTTGTATTTGGGTTTTTTTCTGAAAAATTTTATATGGTGGTGCTTGCAGGGTTCGATGAAGAAGAAAGGGACTACTGCGGTGGAGAGTGTTGAAAGGTTTGATTTTTTTGTTATGTGTTTTGATGGAATGTTTGGTTTTTTAGTTGATTTTTGAGGTTTTGTAGATGGGTTTGTGATTTTATTAGAGTTTATTCTAATGGGTCTGAAAAACAATTCTTCTTATTTATTTATATATGTGGAGAGTCTTGAAAAGTCTTTCTTTTTTATATGTTTTGATGGATGTTGGGTTTTTCAGTTGGTTTTGGAGGTTTTATTAGATGGGTTTGTGATTTGTTGGAGTTTGTTCTAATTGGTTTTGATGGATTGTTTGATTTTTTAAGTGATTTTGAAGAGTTTTTAAATGGGTCTGTGGTTTTTTAGAGTTTATTTAGAGGGGTTATGAAAAAATTGTTTTCTTTTTCTTTGTTTTTGTTTTGTTTTGTTTAGTTTTACAATTTTTTTATTTGTGTTCTTGTTTGATAGTGTGTAATATGTATATTTGTGGACGTATGCAAATTGACTGTCTTGGACTTTAAAGTGTTTGTGTTTTACTAGGAATTATAGGTATGAAGTTAGATAAAAGAAAGAATCTAAAAGGAAAAGTTTTGGAGTGACGAGAGACAGAATCATGTTGTTATTGCTGTTAACCTGAGTCTGATGTTCTGGGTACAGAGGATCCAATGAAGATGAGGAGGTGTTGCAAGCAAAGTTTCATTATACTAAAGCAATGGTAGATGGGTGTATTTATAATCTTGGTGATAATGCTTATGTCAAAGTAAGTTCTTCAAATCTGTGATATGCAGCTCAGTATAGTATACCTCAGTTCACGGTGTGTTTTACTACCATATCTTTATTGTGTATTGTTTCAGGCTGAGGAGGGGGAGCTTGACTACATCGCTAGAATTGTTGAGTTGTTTGAGTCCATAGATGGGGAGCCATATTTTACTGCTCAATGGTTTTATAGAGCCAAAGATACTGTGAGATTGTTTCCCCGTCTAGCTTACTGCTATGTTTATTATTTGCTTGTTATTGTATTAAACTCGCAATCTTTGGTTGTTGTTAGGTTATTAAAGGTCATGAAGATCTCATAGACAAAAGAAGGGTGTTCCTTTCAGATATAAAGGATGACAATCCCTTGAACTGTATTGTCTCAAAAGTCAAAATTGCCAAAGTTGCTCCAAATGTATGAGTATATATATTTTCCCTTGCCATTTTCCTTTTTGACATTTTGATTAATTGCATTCATTATCCATCATGAAGGATCATAACTAGTTTACTTCACGTTGCAGATCGATTTGGAGGCAAAGGCGAAAACGATTCCTCCTTGTGATTTATACTGTGATATGAAATACACCTTGCCTTACTTGACTTTTACAAACATTATGAACGGTAATTCATTTAGATTTCCTATGTAATTTTATTTTGGAAATGTTATTTATTATGATGACAAAGCTTGTTAGTAGCTCAACTTTTATAATTTTTGTTATCTTACCACTACCATCTATTATTTTTATTATACTTATCCATCTATTGGTGTTTTTTGGTTCAACAATTTAGAAACTAATGGAGGAGATAACGATACATCGTCTACTATTTCGAGTGAGAGTGACTCAAATAGTGTACCTGCAGAACCTGAGATGTGTTTGCTGGACTTGTATTCTGGTTGTGGAGCAATGTCCACTGGATTATGCATTGGTGCAAGTCTATCTGGAATTAAACTAGTCACCGTAAGTTAATACTTGAATTTTGATATCATTTTCATCAACTTATCAATAAATGCAATTATATTTTGTGAGTAGACAAGGTTTGTACCTTTGGCTAATGCATTGTATGTTATTTGTTGTATTTATTCATGTAGAGGTGGGCTGTAGATATAAATCCTCATGCGTGTAGAAGTTTGAAAAAAAATCACCCTAAAACACAGGTAAATTTGTCTTCATAGTTTGCTTAATATCTATTCAATATGTTATAGTAAGCATTGAATACTTGTTCTTGTTTTGATGTCCCATCACTATGCATCCTTTGTTTGACAATCAGGTAAGGAATGAGGCAGCAGAAGATTTTTGTCTTTACTTAAGGAATGGCCAAAGTTGTGCCAAAAGTATGCTGTAGGCAAAGAACTAGACCATAGTTCGCATTTGGAGATCAAAGAAGAGGAGGAAGAAGTAGAAGAAGAAGAAGAAGAAGAAGAAGAAGAAGAAGAAGAAGGCGAAGAAAATGAAGAAGAAAAAAAAGAAGAAAAAGATGATGATGATTCTGATCTCTCTGATGGAGAATTTGAAGTGGAGAAGTTAATTGCTATTTGTTACGGTGATCCAAACAAAGTTAAGAAGCCTGGAATATATTTTAAGGTACTCCAAATTTGTTTTGAGAAAAACTGGTCATCTGCGACATTTGCTTGATGTGCCCTATTTTTTTGTTTAGTCCTAAGATTATATCATTGCTTAATTAACATTTGCAATGGTGTGGTGGTAAACTTAATTAGAAATGGTCTTATGTGCTTCCTTGTTCCTTACATAGCCATTTATATAATAGTAGAATCCTTTCATGACTCGGTGAGACTTTTAAGATTTTTTGGATACAGTCGCTTTTTACTGTTGTTAATTCTGTTGTGCTTATTATCTGGAGCTTTTAGGTACGTTGGAAGGGCTATGGTCCAAAGGATGACACTTGGGAGCCTATTGATGGCCTTAGGTACTCTATTGCATTTCATTTTCTTATATCTTTGCTTGATTTGAACATTTAGTGATGTGTGCCACAATATATAATTTCATCAGTGATTGCCCGGAGAAAGTGAAAGAATTTGTGACAAAAGGGTATAGGTCAAACATATTGCCTTTTCCTGTGAGTTCCTCGTCTTATCATATATTTTACAATGACTGCTCTATGTACTTGTGAATGCCTTTCTCTTTTTTGTTCATTTTTGCCTGATATTCCTTTCTTTGTTGCTTATGTTATCTTGTATGTCTACTTAGGGTGATGTTGATGTTATTTGTGGTGGACCTCCATGTCAAGGGATCAGTGGTTTCAATCGCTTTAGAAACCCAAAAGCTCCTTTAGAAGATGTAAAAAACCATCAGTTGGTGGTTTACATGAACATTATTGATTACCTAAAGCCTAAGTATGTTCTGATGGAGAATGTGGTAGATATTTTAAAGTTTGCTGGCGGGTTTTTGGGCCGCTATGCCATAGGGCGTCTTGTTTCCATGAACTATCAAGCACGGTTAGGGATGATGGCAGCAGGATCTTATGGCTTACCACAACATAGAATGCGGGTCTTTTTGTGGGGTGCCCAACCGTTGAAGGCAAGTAGACATTTTAATGTTGGTTAACCTGGCACCGCTTGCTATATGATATTGATGGCATTTCTTTGATTTTCAGAAATTGCCACAGTATCCATTGCCAACACATGAGGACAAAGGAAAGGGTGGTGTTCCAACTGAGTTTGAGGTATGTGTTTTTAAGTTGATGGTTGTGACTGCATTACTGTAATATTTACACTATCTTGTCATGCATTCAGGAAATCACTGTTGCATATGATAAAAGTCAACCTCATGAGCTAGAAAAAGCTCTTTGTCTTGGTGATGCAATATCTGATCTGCCTCAGGTATGTGTTTTCAAAGTTAATCATTCAATTATACTTGTCCAAATGTTTGTTAGAGTTTTCTACCGACTACCAAGTAATATGAATGATCTTTTGGAATCTATATTTTGCGTGTCTTAGGTCAATAATGATGCAAAAGAAGATGAAAGGACTTACGGGACAGCAACTCGTACTGATTTTCAAAAGTTTATTAGATTAAAACGGAACAGTGAGTTTATGAAAATTTATTTTGGTCTTTCTACTCGTATTATTATGATATTCTGTTTAATATTTATCTTTTGATCAACCAACTTTTAAGATATTTTCATGGCTGGGTTTCTTTTACTTGGTTTTGTTGGTTCTTGTTTTATTATAGTTTTAAATTTGTATAATTTCTTTTTTCTATTGAATTCTGTGTGAAGTACATAAAAGATTGGTATAATGAATCAACTTATTAACTAAAAATTTTAAAATTGATTATTTAATACAATGTGAGTCTTCGAGGACAATAAATGTTTGAAGAATGGTGAAGATTTCAATTATATATAATGATATAAACAATTCATTTTGAAGAAAAAGCTTCCAGATGAATATGTTTAATGTTGGGGTTCATGTCATTAGATGCTCATATTTGTTGAAATCAACTCTCAATTAGCTCTTGATTGATTGAGATTGATTGAGAGTGATTGAGGAGTAATTGTAGAATGATTAAGGTGTAATTGAAAATGATTCAATTACTTTTTCTACTCTAGGTTTAGTACTATATATATTTATACCTCTGGCCTTGGTTTAGTAAAATATAACAATATCTTTTTTCTCTCATCTATTATGATTTTTGTGCTTTTAATTATGCTTTCTGTTATTATGGTATTAGAGTTAAGTTTCTTCTCTTAAACACAATTCTAAAAGATATATCCTTTGTGCCACTGTCTGTAGTGTTTTTCACTGCAGACAGTGGCGATATCCAAAATTCTCCTTTTATCAATACACTTATCACTTAGTATAATTAGCATATTAAATATGTTTTTAAACTTTTTTTGTTAAAGTTGTTTCATTGATCCCTCTATCAAAGCCCTTTCATTGGCCTTTGTGTTAAAGCCGTTTCATCGGCATCTCTATCAAAATAATATCATTGGTCTTTCTATCAAGTTGTTTCAATGGTCTCTCTATCAAATCGTTTCAATCGCCTCTCTTTCAAGTTGTTTTATTGACACTCTATTAAGCCATTTAGTTGGCACTTTGTCAAGTGTTACGTCAACACTTTATCAAATTATTAAGTCAACATCTTTGTCAAGTTGTTTCATCAATATCTCTATCTAATCACTGGTTAAACCTATATATATGAAGTTGGTTTTTCAACCTTTTAGTGGATGATTACTATGTTATCAAAACTTTACAAACTTGTACTGTTTCTTCTCTCCATCATATAGAGCTTGAGAGGGGATGCTAAAGAATCTAGAAATAATGCATAGTATGTGCTTTCATTTTATTTTATTTTAAGTTGAAGACATTCACTAAAGCTATGCACGAGGGGATATTTCTACATCTTAGTTCTAAGTTGGGCTTTGAAAATATCTATGCTTCAACTTGACTTGAGGGGGAGTGTTGAAATCATCTATTAATAAGCTCTTAATTGATTGAGGAGTAATTATAAAATGATTGAAAGTAATTAAGAAGTAACTAAAAATGATTCAGTTATTTTTTCTATTCTAAGCTTAGTACTATATATACATGCATCCTTGGTTGAATAAAATATAATAATCTTTTTTTTTTCCTGTTTATTATGACTTTTATGTTCGTTTTTATGTTCTCTGTAGTCAACATCCTTACTCCATCTTTTTGATAGAGTATCTGAGTACCAATGCTGAAAGTTGCATGCAATTATTTGAATTTGTATGTCATGTGCTTGATATTTGAATTCTCGAATCATTTATATATTTGTACATAGCCAGTAACGGGAATCCTTTAAGATAAAAATCCTATGAAAGTTCTAAAAGATGATAAGCTTTTGACTCTTTGTAGATGTAGTTAGTCTTTCGACTGATCAAATTGCTTCACGTCCTGGGTTGTTATATGATCACCGGCCTTTGGAATTAAATGTTGATGATTATGAACGGGTCTGTCGCATTCCCAAAAGGAAGGTTTGTTGCTTTAGCTTTTAAGGTATTAGAGGCCTCGGTGTAGCACCTCTGGTCTGTACTTTCAGTTTCCTCGACTAATGGCACCTACTCTCTGTGCTTAGGGTGCAAATTTTAGAGACCTACCCGGTGTATTGGTTGGTGATGACAACAAGGTTTTATGGGATCCAACAATGGAAAGAGTGAAGTTGAAATCTGGAAAGCCGTTGGTACTGTACTGTGAAATTAAGTTACAATCTTATCTCTCTCTTTATGTGACAAGCTATCTTATTAGTTAATCTTATTGTTTAGGTCCCGGATTATGCAATGAAGTTTGTTCGTGGGACGTCAACCAAGTATGAGCTATTTTCTTTCATCTCATAAAGTTTTTGAAATTATCACTTATTTGTGGTAACACAGTTTCTGATGAATGCTGCACCTTATTTGAAACTAGGCCATTTGGTCGTCTATGGTGGGATGAAATTGTCAACACGGTTGTCACAAGAGCAGAACCTCACAACCAAGTTCGTATATAGAATTCACGATTGTGTTTCTTATTAATATTTCTTAACCATCTGTAAGTTGCTTGATTATCCTACTATTGCTAGGTCATCATTCATCCTTCACAAGATCGTGTGCTCACAATACGCGAAAATGCAAGATTGCAAGGCTTCCCTGACTGTTATCAACTTTTTGGTCCTATCAAGGAGAGGCAAGTCAATTTAAATTCAAAGAAACACTAGGATGTTGAGTTGCTTTCCTTTCTAATTTGTCTTGGATGTATGTTGTGCATTTTAGTGGACATCTTGCTTCTGCTTTTAGCCTGTAACTTTGTATGTTCCATTGTCCATTTTCAGGTACATACAAGTTGGCAATGCAGTTGCTGTTCCAGTTGGTATTGCATTGGGATACACTTTTGGTCTGGCATGCCAAGGGTTATCTGATGACCAACCCTTGACTACACTTCCATTTAAGTTCCCCAATTGTCTTGCGCAGACGGCTTCAACTCTCACGGCAGGAGATGAATGTGATTGATGTTGTAATTTAATTAAAAGAAGGAAAATAAGAACAGATATGACATCATATTCCAGTCCATTCCTACTAATTTGATTTATGTCCCCTTAACATTATTTGTTGGTAGCTGTAGTACAGGCTGCCTGAGTTTACAATATTTGTGTACCGGAATTATTAGTGTACAATATGACCCTTTGCAGACATAATAAATTATACTTCAGCGAAATGATTGGCAGGAATGTTCCTTTTTAAGAATCATGATGTAATTAGAAATTGGAGTGCATTGTGGTATTGAAATCAATTTTATGGTTACATGGGTATTAGAATGCTTGAATATTGTTGTGGGCTCTGTTCTATTAAGTTAACTTAATTTTTGAATTTATTGGTTATTAATAATTATTGAAAAATTGATAATATCTTTGATATTTTTATCGATATCTTTGTAAATTAAATTAAGAATGCTAATATTGATATATAGATTGTAATATCTTTCTTTGTAAAACATCTTGAAAAAAGTTTTTGAAATATTTGTGATATTTTAGTAAAGGATAGAGGTATTGCCATCTATAAAAAAAATTTATACATTTATTTTTCTAAAAATATTTTTATGATAAAATTATTCTTAAATAAAAGTATAAAGAAGGATAAATACATAATAGAAAAGAAAAATAATTGGGTTACTTTTAAAACTTAAAACATTTTTCTTTTAAATTTTAAGTTAACAAAAAAATAAAAACTCATAAATATTTTTAACAGAAAATTTACAAAAAAATATTTATGAATATTATATATATATCAAACAATTCTTTAGAATTTTTTTTAAATGTAAAATATTATTTTCAAAATTTATTTTTTATTAATCTAAATAGTAAATATTAATTAAAATACAAAATAAAATTTCATTTTTTAATGAAAAATTTGGTGGCTTCAACCTTCAAGTGTAGTTTCTTTTCTGGTTTTTGATAAAATGTGAAATTAGGATTAGGGAATTTATTATTGAATCACTTTAATTCCCAAGAAAAAGAAAGCAACTTTGACAAAATGAAAAAAAAAAGAAAGTATAATTAACTAGGAACAACTTGGGTGTAAATGGTATAGAATACTAATATTTGATTTTATTAATAATACATATATTTAGAATGCTTAAAAAATTTAAGTACAATTATAAAGCAATGAAAATTAAGATTATAGCAAGAGCAATTAGCATGATTGTTGTTATTATTATTTTTGTAATTAATCGAATCAAATCAAATCTTTTATAGCTGTATTAATTATGTCTTTAATTCAAAAATTGACAAACTATGCGCACATGTTGTTGTTGTTGTTTTTTTTTTTAAATAATTTATTGATAAGAGAAATTAAAATCAAATATAGGCCAACATTATAAAGGGTCTTTTACAAACATGTTTCATTATCCTAAATAATAAGCTTCTTAATCCAATGTGTCATAATGACTTTGTAAATCAGATAATGGGTCATTATAATAACTTATTAGGTCATCGACGTCGTAAGCTTCAAATTCATCTGAAGTGCTAGTAGAATAACTCGATGTGGATTTCGAAGGTGAATTACTTCTTAACATGCTTCGTGGATGAATATTCTTTTCATTCTTTTGAAACATGAACGCAACAACTATTATAGCAAAGACTAGTGGGAAAAAGGATGGATTGAAATTGTTGTTGGATCCTAAAATCGCCATGATGAAGTGAACAAATGTAGCTATCAATTGGACAATGGAGAAGACGATATCCACTGCCCTTAGCTGCCTTTCAGCTTGTAGTCTGGTTCTTTCTATGAAACAAGTGTAAACGGTCATACCAAAACCAATTACCAACAAGAGCAATGCAGCTATAACAAAACTTAACCTGCTTTTCCCTATCATATCCGAAACAGTTGAGATTGTTGAGATTGTTTCTTGTATTTACCCAGAAACTCAAGACAACCCTATATGATTTTATAAGAATCAAATCAATCAATTAAATAAGACCATATAGAGCAGTGCATAATTGACAAACTAATTTAAAAAGATGAAAATTCACTTTCTTAACTATATATAAAAGCATTATCTATAGGGTGGATAAATTTCATTTGCCACCATTATACCTTACATTAAAGATGGAATACGATGCAAAACGTGCTCTGATTTCTTAAAAATTAGTTCATGAACAAAAGTAATAGTGTTTGAACAAAAAAAAAATGCTCTTGAACAAATTTGTTAACGGACAAAAATTAATGATAATTCACAACATATAAAATCTTAGAGAAAAAGCAGGAAGCTTCTTACACCTTTTATGATGAGCATAATAGGCCATTTATTTACATATGTATATAAATGTCTGCTTCCAAAGAGTATTTAATACTGGAAAATCTGAAATTATCTAAACAAATAACTATTATAATCTTCTAAAATATTGAGATCAAGGAAACCAAGCATCAAGTTAACAGAATCTATTATAAGTTACCTTGAAGATTGATGAAATGAGATTGAAGAAGCAGCAGCATATATTCCACAAAAGATTCATGGTCCTCTTTCTTATTATCACATAATATATATTTTACTTCTCTTTAAGTTTCCACTTCTGGCACTAAATTGCAGTACTTATACATGAAATCCATCAGCACTTCTGTCATCTTTTTCCAGTCAAAATCAAGTTAATAATAATAACTTACAAAGCAAGTTCTGTGATAATTAGCGAACAGATTAGCAGAAGGCAAAAGTAGTGTGAACAACTTCTCTTGTCAAAAGCAATTGATTTTTCTTTTTTTCTCACAGTCAAAAAGCCAAAGGAGACATACATTCTCTTGTGAAATTTCCTACTGAAAAATGATAGTTAAAAAATAAATAAATAAATAAAAGATAATTAAATTAACATGAGGTGCAATGATTATATGTGTTAAAACAACTTTTCAAATTAATTATATACAGTTATTATTATTAAGGGTTTGACTATCTTATTGGTTGAGTGAAGTTATCCATTAATAACAATCATTAGTCCAAGAGCTATATTGATGGTGACCAAGGGTTGTTATTGATGGATCATTTCATCCAATCGATAAAGTAGTCAAACTTTGCTATTAATAATAACCATAGTTTCAAAAGAGGAAAAAATAAAAAAATTGAGAAGAATTGTGGGCCGAAGAGGATTCTGTATTAACCCATTTTGAGAAAACATATATTAGGCCCATATAAAGACAAGCCCATCAAAGCACTAGCAGTCACTAGAACGACGTCGTTTCGTTTTGGTATACAATGAAAAATCAACTAGTCTTCCACAACTACTCAGATAATCTACTAGTTACAATCTACAAACACATGATGGATGAACCATAATCTGCAACACAGACCATATTTCTACCACCGTCAATGACTTTCAGTTTCTGATTTTCAGTCGATTCAATTTATGACCAGTTTAATTGATTCAATCGAAAGCAGTGAACTTTGAATTTATAAATACAATGTAGTCTATAGAGGCAACTTAACCAAGATGCCATGCATGATGCATACATGGCCTTTTGATGCCTCTTGACATGGTTTTCTATGGCTTTGAAGTTTCCACCTCAATCATTCATCCACCTAAAAATTTGTTTAACTAAAACAAAACCACTTTGGAAGATTTTGTCTCAAGTAAATCCTGCATATGTTGTGGTGTACGTATCTTCCCTCTATGGTAAATTGGTAATCCAATTATTGCAGCCATGAATCTTCCTTCAAGATCACAGTGGGATACACTATATAATATGTGTACAGATATGTCCAACGTATGCACATTCAGTAGATACTCGATAGTAACCGAGCACATGGGATTTTATTATATATAATCTTTATGTAAAAATAAGAGGGATGATTATTAGTTTTATTTTTAATTTAAATTACTAGATAAATTTTGATTTAAAATAAGTTTAAATTAAATTTAATGTATCTAACCATTTAGTTAGTTGTTATTTAAATTTCTTATATATCCACATCCAGATGGATACATAAATTTCATTCACCTTTCAAAAATTAAAATAGGAAAAACAACCTGCCATTAATTGTGATTTGGTTTAAACTAAAAATAAACTCTCAGAGTCAAAGAAACAAAAAAGGGACATCCACTAAAATATTCATAAATTTTATAAAAGATTTAATGTAGGTCTTAGTTTCGAAATCTTAGATATAGATCACTTCTACAATTTTAGACAATGTATACATATATCAGCTTCAACGTGTGTTGTTTTTGTTCGTCTTGTTGTTTTGTACTTTGTATTTTGCTTATTTATTATATTTTGGGTTGGGGTTCAGATAATAGCTTTGGAGTTGAGTGCTAACCTAGTTGGGATGCTTCGCCATTAACTTGATGTTTCCCTTCTATCATCTTTCAAGAAAAAAAAAATAATACGAGGATATACGTATATGTGTACATTAATTTCAAACGATTAAATATTAATACTGGACATCTGAAATCATCTATGCAAAATCTATTATAGATTTATCTTGGAGGAATATATTATAAAGTCAGATACGATGTAATCATTTATAAATATAAATATAGGCTAAGGCCATTTTTCTATTAACTTACAAGGGTGGTGAGAAATTGACATTGGTCAATATACTTAATTAACCATGAAGGAACAACACATTTAATCATAAAGCAATACTTTATGTTGAGGAAAATCTATCTCAGAATATTCAATACTTAATGGTGAAGTGAATTTAAAGCACCTCCATGCATAGCTTATATAAAGGCAATAGCCTTTAGCTGTTCACCATCCCAAAATTTTCATCAAAATTGAGAGTATTTCACTTCTCCCTTTACTTTATTCCCTTTTTAATTAGTACTGAGTGGTTGTAGTTCACTCCTACAATATTAGAGAGAGATTATAAATTGCTGTTGGTCTAATATAATCCTTTTAGTCTTGCTTTATGGATATTTTCCTTTCATCGGGAAGTTTTGCCACATAAATTTTTGTGTTTGCTATTTGTATCTTTTATTACTCACATTTCCACTCAAATGTTATTTTCAACTTCAAATTTATGTTGCGGATTGAATAATATCAGTTTTATAGCGAAATAGTTGCCTTGAAGATTGATGAAATGAGGGTGCATGGTGAAAGCTGGTAAGTCAATTCCTTTCTTCTTGTTAACATATAATTTGTCTTTCACTTCTCTTTAATTAGTTTCCACTTCTTCTGGCTCTGAATTGCAGTCTTTATGCATGAAATTCATCACCTCTTTTGTCATTCTTTTCTCAGTGATCTATTAGTTGCAAGCAATGGTATAGTGAAACAGAAAGTAAGGCAAATTTCGTGATAACTGTGTTTTGCTGTATAACTAGCTAGCAAAAAGCTAAGCCAGAAAGCAAAAGTAGTATGAAGATGCTTCCTTGTCAAAAGCACTAATTTCTGTTTATTATTATTATTTTTTAAAATTTATTTTTACTTTTATTTTGCTTTTACCACTCTTTTTTTATGGATGAGGAAATGTTTGTTAACTAAACTTCACTAACCATTAGTGTCGCATTTGAACCCTCCCTTGATCAAATTGTTTACTGTATATATGTGTAAATATTGTAATCATTATTTATTAACTCGAACCTTCTATCATAATTATGAAAAATAGATGCACAACCATCTAATGAATAGGTGTATGTATATGTTTAAAGTTTGAGGCTACTAGTTGTTAACAAAAACTAACAGAGAAAATAAATCCTAACTGTTCATTTAATTAATTTTGACTAGAGTTTCACTCGGTAGAGGCTTCCAATAATGATGGTTGCATGCAGCTCAGACAAGGATTTTATGCCTCTTATAGACATTTGATTTGGAAAGATGTCATTATGTTTCTATATCATTTGGTACCAATACAAATGAATAAAGTGGTTTTAAAACATATATTTTTTAATATACGGAATGGACACACCACTTCATCATCCTAAATGGTATTTACTTTTAATAAAAGTTTGATTTTCATGTATCTAACAATTCATATAATTAAGAAATGGGATTGTGAATATAATAAATTCAGTCATAATAATTAATATCAATTTTGGTTTAACTAATTAATATAGAGGATATGTATATATAGTTAATAAGAGTGCTAAAATTTTTCAACCTTAATTCATATGCACTATATATATAAGATTAGAATCAAATAATTAGTAATACTTATATAGCTATTCGAATTCTGAATTGTAGGGTGCCGTTTTTAATCATGTTTAGATAAGGCAACACTGATATATAAATGCAGAAATATATAGATATATATATATAGCTTATTTAATTGACTAGTTTCGAGAACAAATCTGAACTAAAACTGTTCGTTAGCTTGCAAAAGTAAAGAAACTAAGTATGATCAAACTCTAAAAACATATACAGTTTAATGATACACAATTATTGTTCATAATAATAATAATAAGGTGAAACGAGAGGTGGTTGATTTTAATATTCGATAAAATCTCTGCTGATTTGACAAGAATCAAGATACGAGATAGAAAGAATTTTTTTTTTTCCTTTTTTAACAAAGTCGACTCAAGCAGAAGAAATGAATAGAGCAAAAAAGATGTAAATATGAATATCATTAATTCCCATTCACAATCTGCCTTAAAATTCTTAAAATTAATTATATGCTTATGAATGATTAGGCTCTCTTTTTGTAAATGAAATAAATCTTAAATTATATACGCATAATTACATAAACAAATGGTGTGTGTGTATATATATATAGACACACAAATGAGAATAATGAGAATTCTGATACACAATTCTAGTTAGTTGCTTATGTTAATGCTAGGCTTCATAGCATTAAAGCAAACAGAATATATCTGATAAAAAAAAGAAAAAAAAAAGAGAAAATAGTGTATATAATATGACATTAAAAAAAAGGTTCCATTTCTAAGATAGAAAATAACCTTCTTTCGTCTCTATATTTATCTAATACTATAAAATATCCATTAGAAGCACTTCAAATAGTGAAGTCAATAATATATGTAGCGAGGTACGAAGTTGATTTCAAACCAGCTGCTGCAATAGATTGGCTGTAACTTCGCCTACATCCTTATAATAAAAAAATCTTTATCCTCCCACGGGGTTATCATATAATGTTCTTAATCCTTTTATGGATCATTATAATTGATAATCTTCCAGCGAGTTATCATTTCGTTTTGAATCATGCTAATTCCACAGGTCGATCATTGGAAGCCTCTTAATAAACCCTGAGTAATCGCACACCTCATGTAGTTCTTGACCCTCCCATGACTCAAAGTTGGTTCATCATAATCCTCCAATGAGTTATCATTTAATTCTTGATAATCCCACGGGTTATCATAATCCTCCAATGGCTTAACATTTAATTCTTGATAATCCCACGGGTTATCTTGTAGTTCTTGATCCTCTGACAAGTAATCACAAGAATTTTGATAATCCCATGAGTCTTCATATAGTTGTTGATCCTCCTGGGGCTCACTTTGTAGTTCTTGATAATCCTCCCACAAATCTTCTTGTAGTTCTCGATGATCCTGCCACCGGTCATCAAGTTCATGATAATAATTCCATGGGTCATCACCCAGTTCTTGATTCTTCCATGTGACACCTTGTAGTTCTTGATAATCCTCCCATATATCATTTTGTAGCTCTTGATGATCCTGCCACTGGTCATCAAATTCATGATAATAATTCCATGGGTCATCACCTAGCTCTTGATTCTTCCATGTTACGCCCTGTAGTTCTCGATAACCCTCCCATAAATCATCTTGTAACTCTTGATGATCCTGCCATTGGTCATCAAGTTCATGATAATAATTCCATGGGTCATCACCTAGTTCTTGATTCTCCCATGTGACGCCCTATAGTTCTCGATAACCCTCCCATAAATCATCCTGTAGCTCTTGATGATCCTACCACTGGTCATCAACTTCATGATAATAATTCCATGGGTCATCACCTAGTTCTTGATTCTCCCATGTGACGCCCTGTAGTTCTCGATAACCCTCCCATAAATCATCCTGTAGCTCTTGATGATACTGCCACTGGTTATCAAGTTCATGATAATAATTCCATGGGTCATCACCTAGTTCTTGATTGTCCCATGTGACGCCCTGTAGTTCTCGATAACCCTCCCATAAATCATATTGTAGCTCTTGATGATACTGCCACTGGTTATCAAGTTCATGATAATAATTCCATGGGTCATCACCTAGTTCTTGATTGTCCCATGTGACGCCCTGTAGTTCTCGATAACCCTCCCATAAATCATCCTGTAGCTCTTGATGATCCTGCCACTGGTCATCAAGTTCATGATAATAATTCCATGGGTCATCACCTAGTTCTTGATTCTCCCATGTGACGCCCTGTAGTTCTCGATAAACCTCCCATAAATCATCCTGTAGCTCTTGATGATCCCGCCACTGGTCATCAAGTTCATGATAATAATTTCATGGGTCATCACCTAGTTCTTGATTCTCCCATGTGACGCCCTATAGTTCTCGATAAACCTCCCATAAATCATCCTGTAGCTCTTGATGATCCCGCCACTAGTCATCAAGTTCATGATAATAATTCCATGGGTCATCACCTAGTTCTTGATTCTCCCATGTGACGCCCTGTAGTTCTCGATAACCTTCCATAAATCATCCTGTAGTTCTTGATGATCCCGCCACTGGTCATCAAGTTCATGATAATAATTCCATGGGTCATCACCTAGTTCTTGATTCTCCCATGTGATGCCTTGTAGTTCTCGATAACCCTCCCATAAATCATCCTGTAGCTCTTGATGATCCCGCCACTGGTCATCAAGTTCATGATAATAATTCCATGGGTCATCACCTAGTTCTTGATTCTCCCATGTGACGCCCTGTAGTTCTCGATAACCCTCCCATAAATCATCCTGTAACTCTTGATGATCCTGCCACTGGTCGTCAAGTTCATGATAATAATTCCATATCTCATCACCTAGTTCTTGATTCTACCATGTGACTCCCTGTAGTTCTTGATAACCCTCCCATAAATCATCCTGTACCTCTTGATGATCCTGCCACTAGTAATCAAATTCATGATAATAATTCCATGGGTCATCACCTAGTTCTTGATTCTCCCATGTGACGCCCTGTAGTTCTCGATAACCCTCCCATAAATCGTCCTGTAGCTTTTGATGATCTTGCCACTGGTTATGAAGTTCATGATAATAATTCCATTGGTCATCACCTAGTTCTTGATTCTCCCATGTGACGCCTTGTAGTTCTCGATAATCCTCCCATAAATCATCTTGTAGCTCTCGATGATCCTGCGACTGGTCATCAAGTTCATGATAATAATTCCATGGGTCATCACCTAGTTCTTGATTCTCCCATATGACACCCTGTAGTTCTCGATAACCCTCCCATAAATCATCTTGTAGCTCTTGATGATAATGCCACTGGTCATCAAATTCATGATAATAATTCCATGGGTCATCACCTAGTTCTTGATTCTCCCATGTGACACCTTGTAGTTCTCGATAACCCTCCCATAAATCATCCTGTAGCTCTTGATGACCCTGCCATTGGTCAACAAGTTCGTGATAATAATTCCATGGGTCATCACCTAGTTCTTGATTCTCCCATGTGATGCCTTGTAGTTCTCGATAACCCTCCCATAAATCATCCTGTAGCTCTTGATGACCCTGCCATTGGTCAACAAGTTCATGATAATAATTCCATAGGTCATCACCTAGTTCTTGATTCTCCCATGTGACGCCCTGTAGTTCTCGATAACCCTCCCATAAATCATCCTGTAGCTCTTGATGATCCTGCCATTGGTCATCAAGTTCATGATAATAATTCCATGGGTCATCACCTAGTTCTTGGTTGTCCCATGTGACGCCCTGTAGTTCTCGATAACCCTCCCATAAATCATCTTGTAGCTCTTGATGATTCTGCCACTGGCCATCAAGTTCATGATAATAATTCCATGGGTCGTCACCTAGTTGTTGATTCTCCCATGTGACGCCCTGTAGTTCTCGATAACTCTCCCATAAATCATACTGTAGCTCTTGATGATCCTGCCACTGGTCATCAAGTTCATGATAATAATTCCATGGGTCGTCACCTAGTTCTTGATTCTCCCATGTGATATGTTGTAGTTCTTCATGCTCCCACAAGTTATCATGTAACCCATCTTGGAATTCATTCTTTTTGAAAACGAACACAGCAGCAATTATTGCAAATGCCAAAGGAAACAACGACACATTATAATTGCTCTTGGCACCTAAAATTGCCATAATGAAGTGAACAAAAGTAGCAATCAATTGGACACAAGAGAAGACAATCTCCACCACCCTTAGCTGCCTTTGAGCACGTAGTTGTGTTCTTTCAAGGATATAAGTGTAGATAGTCATAGCGAATCCAAATGCTGACAAGAGAAATGCAGCTAGAAGAAAACTCGATCTGCTTTTCCCAAAAATGTCCAAGATAGTTGATATTGCTTCCAACACAAGGAAAAGCACAGCAAGTGCTTGCTTCTTGTATCTACATGGAAATTCATGCCAACCCTATGATTCATAAACTAAAGTTGTATAAGATATGAAGCAATAAAGTTCCAATTAGACAAATCTGAAAAATACTTTCTAAATTCTATCAAATAACATGATACACAAGTGGACTTATCTTATTTACTTTGGTAGAGGTTCGATTTAACTTAAGGAGACTCTCTTTGATTTAAAAAAATATAAGCCAAGACCTATCATTATGATAAATGATTTTGACGCATTAAGAGACATCTTCACCCATTTAAACATAAGTTTGTAACAATCTTCAAAATCTCAGGAGTTCCTAAAAAAAGATAGAATAAGTGAAATCCCTCTGTAGGTTTTAATTAAATCATAAACACTATGAATTTTATTTTATTTTATTTTTTCGTCTTTTACTATGAATTTGATTTGTTCAGCTGGATAAATCTCTCTCTATATGTATGTGAGTAGAGAAGAAAAAATTGCTAATCCAAATTTGGTGAAACAAGCTATTATAATTTTGTGACATTAATAATTATTTTCGTTGTCTTAATTTGAGAAAAAACAAAGAAAAGAAAAGTTGTCCTTACTGGACAAGAAAATATAGAAATATCAGAAAACATGAAATTTTCACCAATCATGTTACCTTGTAAAATGATGAAACGAGATTGTTGAAGCAGCTGCATGTATTCCACAAAAGATGCATGTTTTTTTTATCTTCTTGTTAACCACAGTTTTTTTAGGTTTCTCTTCTAGCTCTTTAGGTTTCCACTTCTAGCTCTAATTTTCAGCCTTTATAACATCAAATTCATCACCACTTTTTTCATTTTAATTTTTTCAGTCTTCTCCTGCTACCAAGCAAAGAACATAGTGAAAGAAAAGTAAAGCAAGTTTTGTGATATGACAGTGCTCTTGTTCATGTAACTATCAAAACGGTACATAAGCAGAAAGCAATGGCATGATGAAACTTTTCAAGTCAAAAGGCAATAATTATAGTTTGATTTTATTGCTTTTGCTTTGGACTGTTCTTTTGTGAAGTTCAGAGGACATTCACACGGATTTGAAAATAATTGTTGCTAATCATAAAATTGAAATAAAAACAGTGCTTGGTATACCATTCAAATGACAAGTGCTTTAGAAATTTAGAATTTGACTCACAAACAATCAATTCATTAATTCATTAATTATATTTTTCTTTCTTAATATCATGATATAATACTTTTACAATTAAAATTAAGGTTTAACTACACTATCAATTAGGTAAGTTACCGAATAATAATAGTCCTTGAATATTTTTCAAAAATCATCTTTACAATCAATTCAGAGATTGTTTTTATTGTGTAATTTTACTTAACTAATAAGATAACCAAACCCAATTAATTGAGATGGAATTAATACACGTTAATTGAAGGCGCTTTTCAAATAAATACAGTAAGTTATTTCACAGTCATTTAAGTGAGCTCCAAGAAACTTCGTAAAGGGGGAAAAAACACAAAACAATCGGTCTATTCATTCTTTTCTTTTTCGAACGTGGGACTCATCCTGCTCTTTCTTTTACCTACAACAAATTGGATGTCATTTTCTCATTTTTCTTAGACTTCAAACGAATGGAGATTAAAGGAGCGCTTGCATCTTCTTGTGAATTTCCTACTAAAGATGAGAGACTTATAAAAAAAAAAGAAAAAAAAAAGACTGCAAGATATCAAATTAGCTTGAGTCTATAGTAAATCCTGACAATATTTCTTTTAATTGAATATTTGTAGAGTTATTATCCTTAATATTTAAAAATTAAATAAATGTTAAAGGAGAGCTAGTTCATATATAATAGCTGAAAAAATCTTAGTTCATTTGAAAAAATTCTTTTCAAAAGTGAAAAACATAAAATTAAAATGACAAACAACAAAGTGGGAAAATACTGATAAACACCCAAAACACAGCAAAAGAAATCCTAATAAAAACTTAATTAGGAAAGTAATGCAAGTAACTTAATATTGACAGTCCATTAAAAATAAAATAATATACCTAATATAACGATCAATTAAATAATAAATTAGCGTGCCTCTTGTTAGCATTAGAAAAAGTGTTGTACATTCTAAATAATAAAATAACGGTAGCCATTAACTTTCATGGTTGTTGCCAAGTGAAAACGAATTCAAATGATTGAATAATTGGTGAACTAAAATACCTAATATAACGATCAACTGAACAATAAATTAGTGCATATCTCATTAACATTTGTAATGTTGCTATATATTTTAAATAATGAAATAAGAGTTAACGGTTAATTGTCATGGTTGTTTGGTAAAGATATTAAAATGACAATGTATTCAAATGATTGAATAATCAATAATTTTAACGGAAAAAACTAAATATATATTAACAGTTTTTTAAAATAATTAACGGTTCTTTAAAATTACAAAATGATGGTCGTTTTTATCGAAATTAGAAATTTAACTTGGATATATTAATTAAACATTCATCTCAAGTGTGCCAGAATCATTACATGAAACGTTTTGCTTTTTCTTGTTTTATCTTATACAATAATATCATCCATTTAGTGCCAATATATCATGATTATGAATAAAACTATCCAATGAAAAAACATAATTCACAACAAGGTGAATTTGTAAAAACAGAAGACAAAAGTAAATAAAAAAACTCAAAGTGTCAAAAACTAAATAAAATTAAATGAAAACAACCATTTAAGGATAAATTTCTAATATTATATTATATAATTAAATGAGAGGTTTGTTTAATAAGGTATGCTTCAATTCAACCAACCCATATAATCACAAAACAGGAGGAAAAAGGAAAACAAACATAGAGTGTAGAGAGAAAAGAAACGGCTACCAGAAAGGGTGAATAATTATTTCCATAAAACTTCAGATGTAATTATGAGAGAATTATGCAAAATGGAGCGATATGAGTCTGCAAAGTGAGGGTATTTCAGTGACAATGTACAAAAGTGGTTAGCAGCCAACCTTGAAAATTTACTTCCAGAGTTGTTTGCAATTAAGTGCAATTATTACCCTGTTAAATGTTCTCAATCACGTAGCCTCACAACACCACTATAAAGCCAACCCTCTCACTACTCAATTCACATACAAAGACATATCATTTAGATAGAGTGAGATAAAAAGGTCTTTGAGAGAATGTTTGGCATTGGCCTCTCTAGTGCGAAAGGCTACGCTGTTTGTTTGAACAAGCTATTTTCATCTGTTTGGGTATGATCTCTTTCTTTTGCTAGTGCTATGTTTGAGATTGGTCTATGATTCTCTAGTGCTTGTCTTTATATCTCTGTTGATTCCTTGTTTATTAGTCTGCGGTTTTGAGTTTGGATAGATTTGATGGTTTACAATTAGTCTGTGGTTGATCATATGCTATATTATATTTGAGATGATCTAACTGTTCAATCCAATTATCAGTTAAACAAGTATAGTTTGTGATTGTTTTTTTCTTCCAAAGATTATAGATGCTTTACTATTGCATCTATCTGTGATCTACACCCTTGTAATCATACGAAGCCTGCTCTTGCTTGGAAGGTCTTGACTGCTTTGGTTTAGTACTCATGTTGTTGTATTAAGAGGCTAATGGATGTTGATCATTGCTGTCCTTTTATTTAAATTTGTGGTGATTTATGGTTCATATAATCACAAAATCATAATTGGCACTGGTTTAAAGTGTGAGATCTTCAAGAGTGCCTTTGACATATAATATTGTTTAATTTTTATCTTATATTTTAATTTTTTGTTGATTTAGATTGACCACACCCATTTGAGGCCCTTTATTTAATTTGGTTAAAAAAATCCTTAACAAAAAGGCTTTCAAGCTAGATCTAATGACCAATGTTAGATCTTTAAATTGCCTTTTCTTTTTGTCATTTTTTTTTTTTTTTATCAAATTGGATTGTTCACAAATACCACCACTCTTTAATATCTTTGTCAGATCTTAATTATTCGATATTGTTTTATTATTTTGCTTGTATTTTCCATTTTTGTTAATTTAGATTGACCTAAGTAATTTGAAGCCTCTTATTTGGGTAAAAAATCTTTAATTGAAAATCCGTTTGAGTTAGATCCTATAACCAATAATGAAAGAGACGTTAGATCTCTAATGTATTTTTTCCATTTAGTCATTGTTTATGTTAAATTAGATTGTTAATGATTTTATTTTGGGATAGTATCAAAATATTTTCTGAAAAATGAAACTAATATAAATCACCAATTTTTATGTTAAAAAATGAAGTTCAATGATATTATCTTCCATTTTAAGGGGTTTTTCATTTTTTTTTTCTCTCACTAATCAACTTTCATATATGGCCGAATTAAAATTTAAGAATTTGTTAAGTTATATTGATATTTATATTTGATTTATATTTTTCACATTATAAAAATTTCTTATTATAAAATATTATTTTAAGTATGAAACTTTTTGGTCAACAAAATACTTTATATTATGATTTGGGGTTCGATTATGTGGTCAACAGTGTGAGATGTTGCGTTTTTGCTTTTGTTTATATTTTTCTTTACCTCAAATTTTAATGCTTTGTGGCCTTCTTATTCATAAAAAGGCTTTATAAAAAAGTTAATTTTTATAACAGAATTTAAATATTAGCAACCTCAGATATATGATTTCTATTAATTAATTTGTGAACTTTTTGTATTTACTATTTACATTAACATTTAAGAATATTTCATGTGATAAACTTGTTTATCTTACATGTGATGGGTGTACTCTTGATGTTGTTGTTTTGACCTTTGTCTAAAAGCTTAATCTTTAATGACCGAACAATCATAGCCCTTATATTTATCTCCATGAGAACTAGAGGACTAGATCTTTGGACATCATTGGGGATTTTTAGTGATTATGTTAACTTTGAAGTCTTTGTTTACCCAGATACACACTTATTGGCTAATAGCCTCATGTTGCAGCATAAACATTAGAATTATAACAGAAAAATGTATGCACAAGTATTTAACAATTACCAATCAAATGTCAAAGACGACTACACGATAAAAATCAAACCTCAGGAGCTTTACCAAGCATGCACATTGAACTTCAATCAAACCCTCTACAACTTCAATCAAACTTACAACACTCCAATATGCTAACAATCGCACAAAAAGCTCAAACCTTGAAGTCAAAACAACATCATATAAAAATTCAATAAAATCCAGTAGATTTCACCAAAGGAGCTTAAAATGTGCATTGAAAAAAGTTCTCACTTAAAAAGTACTAATATATATATATATATATATATATTTCTAATTAAATTCTAAAATAAAAATCTAGAAATCTAGAATAATCTTATCGTGATTTGATAGCATAAAAAGTAATGTCCAATTATGTACTTATTATCTAATTTGACGAAGTGTGAAAAATAACACTCCTTAAATTAAATGAAGTAATGCCCAATTAGGTACTTGTTATCTAATTTTGATGAAGTGTGAAACATAACACTCCTTAAATTAAATGACAATTCAACATACAAATTATATATATATATATATATAGAGGATAATTCTATGGTATGGACATCCATACCATATAATGATCCTATATATGAAAGGCAAAATTAGTGTGTTGAGTTAGTCACTTAATTTCTCTAAAAGATAAAGGAGCGTTACTTTTCACACTTCCTCAAAATTAGATGGCATGTACCATATTGGGCATTACATTTTACACTATCAAATCATGATAAGATTATTCTAAATTTTATTAGTTTTTATTTTGGACTCCTCTTATTATTGTCCAAGTCCTTTATAAATTAGGCTTTATTCTTGAACTGTAAGAACAAAACAAATGAGAGGTTACAATTCAAAGTATATGTTAGGGTTCGTTTCATTGGAGATCGCTAGTGCGTGACTGCTTCATATAAATGGATGACATGGAAAGAATCAAGGCTTATACATGGTGGAGGTAATTTTCTAAATTTATTATTTCACATAAATATATATATATATTCAAAAATCATGTTGGTTTGCAATATTGTGAATTTGTGATACAAATAATCTTTTTTGTATAATAAACCTATGTAAAAAATATGGACTCGTTGATGAAACTAGCTAATTAAATATATGATTTTTATGTGTGCAAACAAGTTTTTTAGAGCTCATGATTATAGGAAGAAAACAGTAGAGGTGGTAGGGAGGTAACATAGAGGTATGGGATTCAAAATATATATACATAGAGATATATATATATATATATATACACACATATATGTTATTTGGAAGCAAACGAATGTGACAATGAGATATCTCTCGATGGTAAGGTTTTGGTGATTCTGAAATATATTAGGTATACTATAGAATTATCAAAACCCTAGCTAATTCTCTATTGACAAAACATATAGTAAAAAATTAGGAATGATGTCTTTTTTTGTAGATAATGATACAATTCAATTGTACAACTTTACATTTTTGCAAGCCTTTTAGGCAGAGAACCTGACAACCCGAAGCTTGTAAGGTTCTTGTCATATAAAGAAAAACAAAACCATCCAAAATTAATACATAACAAACCATATCAAAGTATCAACGTGGTGAAGTTGATGTATGATCAAAATCAAATGAAAGTTTCAAAGTATATACTACTATCAATTATGCTGTAACAAAAATAAACAATAAGATAATCAAAACTAGTCACAAAGTCATTGATTTTGTTTGCTACTTGAGCCCAGATGAGTGGCAACTTGTTCACATATCTTCGACATGTGCTGCATAGAACCAGCTGAAGTGCACTTGAGAATACTAGAGTGTGAAGACATTTAAATTCCGGGCACTCGAAAACTTGAGAATAGTACATTGTGAAGACAGAGGCAGTCAGTTTTTCTTTTTTTAATAGTTAGAGGCAGTCAATTATTTGTATGCACATAAAAGACAATAAGGTACACTACTCCTCTCTCGTGCCTTTTTTAGTAAATTTATAATCTTAAAGTGCTTTTAAAATAATATAAACAAATCATCTACAATTTAAAAGAGCTTTTTCAATTGACAACCAAACAGTCAATAACTTGTTTCCAAAAAATCTACTTTCAAAGAATTTATTTTCAAAAAATCTATTTATAAAAAATCTAATTAGATAAGTTGTATCTAACAAAGTCTTAATGTCATTGTTTGTAGTTTAAATATAGTCTCACTCTACAAACCAAATTTCAACGGGGTCGTTTGTTTTTTTTGTCTGAAAACTGAATAGTGCTGCTGAAAACTGAAGACTGAATAGTGACTGAAATATGAAATTTAAATGACATGTTTGTTTTATTTTTTCATTTACCTCTGAATGTATAGTAATCTCGTTTGTTTTTTAAAGTTAAAATTATCTGAAAACTAGTAATTTGATATTTATATCATTTTACTATTAGTTGTTTTGAAACTTCATTTAATATAATACAAACAATTATAATAAATTATTTAAAAAATACTAAAACACTTTTATGTATATATTAATAACATTTTTTTATTCATAATTAAAATATAATTAATTATTATAGTAAAGTAATTTTTTTAAATTATATATACAAAAATAAATTATTATGGTAAAGTAAATTAAATTTATATATTTAAATAAAAATAAAAAAAATATTCTTAAGTTAAAGAACTATTGCAACAAAAGTTGAAACTATAAAATAACATATATTTTAGTCATTACAATATTTCATTAATTACATTTAAAATAAATCTCTATAATATAAAATTAGAACTAATTTGGAAATATGGTTATTTTGAAAAGGATAGATTTAAAAGAATATATATAAAAAATCATTAAGTGATTTATTATTAAGTGAAAAGTAAAAAATTGTAGCTTTTTATATTCAGTGATTTTTGGGTAGTTTTAAGTGGTTTGATCACTCAAAAAAACAAACAAAAATCACTTAAAATGTGTAATTCAGATTCATTAAGTAAAAAGTGGTAAAACAAACAACCCCTCTACTAATTTTTAATAAGTCTGTTAATTTTAGTATTTATATTTTAATAAGTTTTTTTTAAATAATAATAATAATAATAATAATTTTTGTTGGTTATAAATAGATAGAACTTATGTTATTAATCCAGTTTATACTCTTTTTTATCGTTCAAACATAATATTATTTTACAATCCAAATTTCATAAAAGTCTGCTAGTTTTTAGTATTTATAATTTTTGAAAATGTTTTTAAAATAATAATTTTGTTGGTTATAAATAGATACAACATATGTTATTAGTCCATTGCTAATAGTGTCAATGTGTCATAAATACTAAAAATTGAAGAAGAACAAAACCAAATGCTTACAGGAAGAACTGTAGTGGTCAAAAATTCTCTAGTCCAAAATGAAAGCCCAAATCTTGTTGTGATAGATTGACCCAGTACGTTGATCGATCCAGGTTAATGGCTCAATACACATTACAAAAGAATAGCTCAGCAACTTGGTTGATTCAAACTAAACAAGGTTTGTTTCCTTACATGGGGATTGATTGCTCTTAATGAATGAGGTTTAAATTAATTGTAATGCAATTTACATTTATTCTATAACTGATATATCATTAACCATAACATTAACCCTATAACTGACATATCATTAATCATGATATTTATTTTATATTAGACATTGCATTTATTCCACAATAAGTACTCATGACACATTTTCCACCTATAAATAGAGGCTTCATTTGAGACATAAAGTCATCCCACCTCACTTGCTCATTTCTTGCAAGTTAATTGAGGTTTCTCCTTTCTCGTCTCTTGTGTCTTCATTCTTCCAGTCTAGATTTAGTATTCCTCTGTGATAGATTCAGTGTAATGGCATGGAGGTGCATGCCTAGGAAAGATTCTGACTAGGAAAGACTTGATATTTAGTTATGTCTATTGTGACCGACCTCTTTTTCCTGAGAACTTATCTGGTGCACTATTCACAGTCTATTTACATTGTTCTATTATATGAGATTTTGTCCACTAATACTAATATCTCAGTGTTTCTACTTTGTCCAATCTTCAGGTCAAGACGAATAAGACTTTGATAGTCTTCCGTCCTTTTTTTTCTCCGGCACACTCCCTCTAGTCTGACGACGCTTTACAGTAAGTTGACCGACGAGACCTGCTCAAAGTCAACATGTTGTAAAATTCACCCCCTACAAGAACAAATCCATTTACATTTTCCAAATACATCCAGCAGAAATGATATTGTTTCCAAGAACTAATAAAGAACCACCATGGCCCCAATTTTCTTGATTTAGCAAAGTATATTACAATAATTTTTTTCCCTTTGCAAAATCATAGATTGACCATTAAAGGAAATCCACGATTTTGGGGAATGTATGGTGTAATTTTTCGTTATAATGTGCTTCCAAAAGTAGAATTATTATTATTAATTTTTTTCTTCAGCTTCAAAATGCTTAGTTTAATTGATAGATTATTACCCTTCTCCAATGTAATTTGGTGGTTGAGAGAATAATTATAAATTATTAACAATGATCCAAGTTGAATTCGTTTCTACCGCAAATGGTATCTCAAGAAAGGAAAAAATAGTAGATCATCAATATGATGATACAATTGTATCATATAGGAGACCAATTGAACCATATCTCATGAAAAACATGAGCTCCAACCTTAACTATCATGGTAATATATGGACTACATTTTCTTATTCAACACCAGAAATAATTTTTTTTTTCTCCCAAAATTGATATCAAGTGGATACGGTGTTTATTGAAGCCTCTCAAAATTAATCATTACTCGTACGACTTAAATATATGCTTTTATAACTACGAAACAATTACTTTTACAATGATTAAAAAATAATAATTACATAGCTTGTAAAATGGGTTTAATAGGTCCGATCAATAAGATAAATGGAGAGATGTACAATAATCATATTTAAAAATGTGTTGAAAATAGAATTTTTAACCAATTAATTTATTTTCAATTTAATAAGAATGAATTACCTCTTCTTTTTTATTTTTTTTAAATTATTATAAATCTAAAAGTTGGGAGAAAGATATTATTGAGTGTATGTTCTTATTGATATGATTGAGAGATATATTATTATTACTTGTATGATTTAGATATTTATTTTTATAACCGTAAAACAATTACTTTCATGATAATTTAAATATATATTTAAAAAAAAAAAACACAGCATATAAAATGGATTAATGGGCCCCTTCGATGAGGTGAAATGAGAGATCTACAATCCTTGTACCAAGAGAAAATGTGCTGGAAATAGAATTTTTAACCAATTAATTTAGTTTTTCAAATTAACTGGAATGAATTGCTTTTTTTTTTTTTTAAATTGTTATAAATCTAAAAGTTGAGAGAAAGTTATTATTATTATTATTATTATTTGAGGCAGAGAGAAAGATATTATTGAGTCTATATTTTCATTGATATGATTGTGAGCCATTTATTATCAATCCAGCTCAACTTGCATTTTTTTTTTTTTTGTTTTTAAATTTACTTGCATCTTGAATTTTTATCCTCTCCACCGTTCTAATACAACGAAGTAGGTGGGTAAGTTGTAGGGACTGCAACCATTATGGGCCTGAAAATGGATGTCAAACTTTTTTTTTTTTTTTTTTCTCTACTTTGGATATGGTCATGAAGACCTTATATGGATATAGCTTGTTGATTTGCCATCCCTAAATAAGTAGGTAATATTAAAAAATGAGTGCATGCATTACGTGCAACCAATAATTTTTTCTATTAGTGTTCAAAAAACAAATATATATATATATATATTTCTTTCTATTAGAAAAAAGAAAGAAATTGACTGGTGATGAAGATTCTCATTATGTGGTCCAAATTCATTAATGGAAGTGATCCCATCATTATTGTTACTTAACGTTGTGGCCCGTACTTTGTATATTAATCCACTAGAAACCAACAAAAAAAAGTTCAAGTTGCAACTGTTTGCAACTATTTAAAAGGTTTTTATTTTTTTATTTTTTTGGGCCAAAGTTGACACATTGAATAGTTACTATATGTGGGAAAAAGGAAAAAAGAATGATAATTGATTTTGCTTTTTGAATAGGAATATCAACAATCTTTGCATTCTTTAGCGGTTGTATATATCATGATTTTTTTAGTGCATTTACACCCTTGCCTAATCTATGAAGATTTTTTTATGGTTAGGACAAACTTAAGGATCGTTTAGGACTAAACGAGATTTGACTCTGATATGTGGTTCGGAAAGTGACGCCCATACAGAAGAAATTGACCTACACATAGATGGGAAGAAACGTTTACACAAAATGGAAAGACAATCCATACATTTTTATATGGTGGAATAGAGGTTTATTGCTTTGATAAGAGTTGAAACATGAACCTTTAGGCATCAAGTTAGTGGCATTACCACCACATCACTGATCAACGCTCCTGATCTATGAAGTTGTTGTATCATCCTTCTTTTCACTTTTTACAATGTATATTTTGAGGTGTAAAACAAGGTTAAGTGATCTAGACATGTATTAATTATGTAATATAGATTTTAAAAAGTAAATCAGTAATGTATTCACTATTGGTTGAATGATTGTGCTATTCTTTTCTTTATTTGGAAAGAGGATTTAACTAAAATTGATGTTGGTCAATTTAAAAAACATGCAGATCATTTTTGGTATTTTAATAGAAAGAGAGATCATATGGGTCCATAGTGTTTAACAAAATAATTTTGATATCAGGGGCAAAATCTCTTAAAATGATATTTTGTATCCATTCTCTGTCGTTTGGTTTCCTTGCTTGTTATGAAAGGCCAAAGGGCAATCATTTCAACTTGTAGAGAAAATGAGACCTATTTCTTTGTCCTTTTCTTAAAAAAGATAATTATACATCCTTGATTCACTCGTGAAAGAAAAGAAAAAGACAAACACTATAAGATTGGTTTAATGGTATGATTTTTACAATTACATCCTCAAAATTATGAATTCGAGTTATATCTTTATTCCATAAATTCCGAATTAATTGTAATTGTTACAAGAATAGAGAGAGACAATGATAACTTACATTCAATTTGATATTCACTTCAAATATTCCTTTTCAAAAGTATTTTTGAATACTCCTTAAAAGATTAATGTTATATTATTCAAATTTTTTGTTAATAGAATTATTTTAAAGAAGAGACAAAAAATATTTATAATTTTAGGCTTTTTTTTTTTTGAGAAATTTTAGGCTATCTTATGATGCACATGGCAACTAGAAAAACATCTTATTAAGAAAACCTTTCAATATGACTATCGCATGAATAATATCGTGTAAAACCATGCCTGCATTAACATATATTAAAGGTCTTTATCTTAACCATCATTTGGACTTAAAATTTTGAAACCACATAGTATTATTTTTGAAATATTTGTTAAAGTAATATGATATTATTTTTTAAAATATCATATCCGTATAAAGATTTAAATTTTTAAAAAAATATATTATTAGTTTAAATTGACAATTTTATATCACTAAACTACGTGGGCCAAGAATAAACAATATAGTATTATTATTATAAAATATGAAGGTTTGAAATCCCAAAACCTAATTTTAGTTGATGGGTGTGTGTGCGTTATGATTATGACAAGAAAACACATGCTGCATCCATTAGCTTTTAAAGGAGGACAAGACACATCAGCCTTTGGATGCAACAAACTCTCATCCAATTGGTATCACAGAATCTAATATCAAATCTTATTGAATCCTATTGATTGTTTTGCTTTCATAGGTCAGTTTCATGATTTCATCCATTAAACACTTTTCAAATCATGATTATAATATTGATATTCCTTTTCATCATATGATTTATATGGATATATGGTCAAGAGTAAAGTATGTATTATTTTATAATTACAATTAAAGTGGCAAAGTTTTTATAATCACCAAAATTGATTACTTTAATTTTTTTTAAGGAAACAAACCACTGTGCCTGTGTGGCATGTCAGAGGTTGCAAATGATCATATTGTTTGCACATTTGTTTTTATTGTTATAATAAATTTGAAGGGGCACCGACATTGTTACATGCACCTATAATTAAAAATTAAAAATCATATTATTATTTTACCTATATACAAATACAAAAGGTACAAGAGAAAGTCAGTGGTCCAATTGGTAAGGCCATTGACCCTTCTACCTTGAAAGCACAAGTTTTATTTTCATTAAAAACAAATCTCCCATCATATTTTATATGAATTATCTCCCTACTTTATATGGATCCTCATTTCCATCTGAATTACTTCTTCCCGTATGAGAGCCCTTCCTATACTGTGTCACAGAGTCAAAAACCTTCCTTAGTTTTGATTAATTCCTGAACTTGTCCCAACCATCAAAATACACACACACACCAAAGGTAGCCTCAAAAAAATAATTTTTGGAATCAATATCTCATTTTCTGTATTTTTCTTATTTCTCCCCCACTTTAAATTATGTAAATCCTTCAACGTAATTATATATGAAGGCATAATAAATTAAATAAATAAAATCAGACATCATGAATTTTTTTTTTTTTTTTTTTTGCTTTATATAAGATCGAATTAAGTTATAGGAATTTTGGAGCTCATATTTGTTCAACAACATTTCTATTACAAAAGTAATAATAAGAACTCAAATAGTCAAATCTATCCAACTTTGTATTAATGAAAGCCACAAAAATAATAATTTATGAAAATAAAATAACTTGCATTCAAAATTTTCTCTTCACAAGTTTATTTCTTTACTTTTGGATTTATGGACAGAAAAAACCTCCTAAAATGATTTAAACTCTATAAGTCTTGAATAATCTTATAATATGATTTAAATTTCCACTTGAAAATGTTGTTATTATGTCTGATTACAAAAACAAAATCAAGCATTGAATTTTTCTCTGTCCCATTTAATGTGTTACCACATCAAACAAATCAATTAATTATATCAATTATATCAATATTTTACAAACATACAATATATGATTGTAGTTTCTATATATAGAATATAATAGTTGCTTATCCTATTTTCTTCTTTAGTTTATAAATGGGCTTTATCATATATATTATAAAAACACGGTGAAGTATACAACACTCATCTATATTTTATCATAATGCTTACTATATAATGTGGCAACTTGGGCCCAAAAAATTAAATAGTTGTTTCTTTGTTTGTTTTTTCCTTTTCCTTAGTTGACAAATTAAAAGTAACCATGTACAGAAAAATAGAAAAATTCAAATGATGACTGATTTCTTCTTTTTTTTCATAAGAAATAACAAAAATCTTTTCAATTTTAGAGGCATGACATGATTATTCGGTACATTTTACACCCTTATATACTTCAGCCATGAAGTTTGTATCATCATTATGTGCACATTTAGTTATAAGGATGGATGATATTTAAGAAGTGTAGAATAAGGCCTGTTGAAGTTGAGGCTTTTTCATGTATAAAAATAATAAAATTAAAAGTTCAAAATTTAAAAATAAAAAAAAAAAGAAATATATATTCTCTCCTATGTATCCGCACATAAAGAAATTATGTTATTTTTTAAAAATAAATGATGAACACCATCATGTTATAATTAAAAAAAAAAAAGGTTTTTGTTAACTATAAACATCATGAACGAGCATTTTCATTTGATTTTAAAACTATAAAATTACATTTAAATGTTAAATATGCCGATAAAAAAATATACTCCAATCAAATGAGAGATATCTACTCCCATTAGAAAACCTTTTATAAGACTATTTCATAGTTGATGTGGTGAGACGGACTAATGAAATAATATTATTTCTTTTTTTCTTATCTTTTTCCATTGATCTGTTCTTTTTATCTTACATTTCACATTGGTGTGTCTTAACACATCAACTATGAGACAGTTCCATAAAATATTTTTTTCTACTCCCACTTCCTAAGATTAAACATTGTAGGTGTGGATTGGAAATTCAATCTTATAACAAAATAGCTACGTACTAATCCAATCCAAGAGACATAAAATATTTATTTCTACAATAAGAGTAAAAACTTTGTATCGTGTAAAAAAAACGTGTATGCTTGTTAAGTATAATGGGATTACACAATCCCAATCACGTGTGAATGTGAACATTTAGGGGTCGTTTGTTTTTTGCACTTAACACTTAATAGTGCTGAATTAGGCCAATTAAGTGATTTCTGTTTGTTTTCTTAAGTGGTCAAACCACTTAAAACCACCCCAAAACCACTGAAAATAAAAAGCTACATTTTTTGACTTTTCACTGAATACCAAATCACTTAATGATTTTATAAATTTATTGTTCCAATTTTATCATTCCCAAAATAATAAATTTCCTAGTTTGTTCTAGTTTTATATTACAAAAATTTTTTTTAATACTTCAACAAACATATTTCCAAATTTGACCTGATTTTACATTATACATATTCATTTTAATTATATTTCTTTTAATATTATTTTTATTTAAATATATAACAATAGTAATTCAACCTAATACTATTTTCTTTATTTTTATTTAATTTACTTTACTATAATAATTTATTTATGTATATATAATTTTTTTTTAAAAAATATTTTACTATAATAATTAATCATATTTTAATTATGAATAAAATATTATTAATATATGCATAAAAGTGTTTTAGCTTTTGCTAAATAATTTATTATAATTGTTTGTATTATATTAAATAAAGTTACATAACAACTAATAGTAAAGGATATAAATGTCAAATTACTAGTTTTCAGACAATTTTAACTTTAAAAAACAAACAAGATTACTATACATTCAGATGTAAAGGAAAAAAAAAACAAACATGTCATCCAGATTTCAGGTTTCAGTCACTATTCAGTCTTCAGTTTTCAGCAGCACTATTCAGTCTTCAGACAAAAAAACAAACGACCCCTTAATCTAGTTTTCTCTCTTGTTATTATTACTACTTTATAGAGACATCAATGGGTACCTTAGTTAGGTAAATTAGCATTTATGTTAATATAATAAAAACTAAAAAGAAATATATAGAGACAAGCAAAGCTCGATGTCTGACTTTATTTGTTTAATTTTTTAATTTTCTTTTCCTTTTCAACTATCACCCTAATATGAAAATGGATCTCATTATACTACGGAGGGTTTTGGACGTTATCATTATTTCAAAGTAAAGAAATGGATGTCGACACTAGTGGAATCTTCCAAATTCCAAAAGTATCTTCCATCTCTATCTTTCGGTTACCTTTGCTGTCATTCAGAAGCCATGATATAGTGGCCTATCATTGAAGATGTTGTTTACTTTGAATTAGGAATATGAGATCATAAGAGATTTTTTATCTATATATGTAGTCGGCACAGTTTCTCTTCATTTCGGTGATGGGAATTTAAATTCATCATTTGTATTTTTCACGAAGTGTAAAGAGTCTCTTCCTTGTGTCGTATAATAAATTTTCAGACCGTAAATATAGTATTGTTTGTTTATTAATCATTTTATGACATTGAAACTGATTTAATTTTAAAATAATAAATTGTTGTTGTTTATTAGTCATTTTATGACATTGAAACTGATTTAACTTTAAAATAATCATTTTCTCATAAGTTGGTATTAGTAAAATAATTAAAAATAGTGAAATAATTAAAAATTTAGTTTAGAAGTAATTCTTGACATCAGTATATTGACCGTGAAGCCAAATAACTACCTATCAAGGTATTAAATTATGAAGAAAAATAAACATTTCAGCAGGCTTCTTTGGTTATACTTGGCATAATTTCTTTGTGAACTATTATTTTTGTCCTTAAATACTAACAATGTTAAAAGAATTACTTTAGAGGTTTGATGCTAATAGTGTTATTTGAGATTTAGTAAGATAATTTTAAGTGATTTTTTTACATGTATTTGAAGGTGTAATTGATTATTAAACCAAAAACTTGATTTGAAAATTCATATTTACTCTTTTTTTTTTTAATTAAAAATTCATCTTTGCTTTTATTAATATATTATAACATCCCTTTAAATTCATGATTACAGAAATATAAGCTTTCTCTTTCCATTTATTCACTTTTTTTTTTTTTTTTTTTTTTTTTTTGTGTATGTTAATTTTTTGACATGTGCATTAACATTAACATTTTTTTAAAAAAGAAAAATAACATAATTTTACTTCAAAAGCTAAATAATAGACAAATTTACTTGAAATATCCGGACAATAAACATAATATTTATATAGTTATGCAATCTATTAATACTTGTTTATATATATCATATATACACTCACTTGAATGACATAATTAACTAAAATAAATAATAATTATTCAATAAATACAAGAATGGTAAACCATGATCCAACTCTTAAACCTTTTGGTTTGCTAGTTTGAATCTCACCTGCCCCTCAAGTGAGCAATTTTAGGTTATTCTTTCTCTTACTTGGGAGCCTCTATCTCTTCGGCTTTAGTTTTAGGTTGCTTCTTATTGTTCTATTCAAGAAAGTTTGACTTATGATTACTGTACAAGGAAACTTGGGATCCAACGGTTAATGCATTTTCCTTTGCTACAAACTCTAATCAAATTATATTAATTCCATCACTTTCATTGGTCAAAGTTTGATCCATTAAACACTTATTATATAATTATTAATTATTTCAATTGTGTCACTCCCTTGAGAAATTCTCTCTCTTAGATATATATAGTGTTTTTATAATCAAGATGTTTTAACTTTAAATATTTATTAAACACTTATTTTATATATTTATATATAAATTTAGAGTGTTCTTATAATCAGGACGTTTCAACTTTAAAAAGTTAGAACGAATCAATCAAATTCATTCATTATATTATATCTTCTAAAATCAATTTTATTTTCTATTTAATTCAAATGGAATGAGTGAATTTAATTGGTTCGTCTTAACTTTAAAATAGTTAGGAGTTTTGATTATAAAAACACTATATATATATATATATATATCATGCATTAATATTTATTGTTTTCAAAGAACAACTTTTTTTCTTTCTCTCTCTCTCTTTCTCTTTTAATAAAAATAATAATTATATCAACTAGAACTTGCTATTAAATGCCTATAAAAACAGAGGTAAGTGCATGTTGAAAGGAAACTTTTTTGGGTAGGTAATTATAGTTAGATTCGGAGCCATTTGATATAATTTTTCATAACATATAAGGTGTTTCTGCATTTAAGAATAAATTTTTGCAATCAAATTTTATATTTATAGTTACTAGCTAGTTATTAGGATTATTTTTTTTTTCAAAATTTTAATTTTTTTATTCCTTATTTTCTGATTTTTATTTTGCCTCCTGAAATTACAAATTTATACTTGAAATTTTAAATGCTAAAAAACAACTTCAGTTGATAAATTTGATTAAAATTAGTTGCAGCATCTCACACGAAGATCATAATTTTGAATTTTTACCACAATACATTTTAAATATAATTACAAAATAATATGAAAAAAAATTCACAATTGTTTTTTTTTTCCCCAATATCCTATAATGTAAGTTAAATCACTAACTTTTGTGAAATATTAAAATTTAATTTTACTAACATCAATTGATCTAAACACATTTTACATATGGCTAGCTTCATGATAACAAATCTATATTAAAAGATACAATATTGGAACGTGTTCAAGGGACCCATTTATCTTTTTAAAATACACCTCTAGCATATATAGAACATGAGAGGCACAACCAAATAGAATAAAGTCAAACAAAATAAAGATTGTGTTTCCATATCCGAACTTTACACAATCTATAAATTCATTTATTAATTTAAACTATAGACTAAATGTCACATCTATGTATCTCAAAAACATAATAATAGTAAAAGTTGACACCTCATATAATTGACAAATTTATTCTAAACATACATTAAAATTAGTAAATAAATATAAAAGCACAAATATAATTCTTACCTCATAATAAGTTTTTCTTTTTATTATTTTTTTAGAAAACCAAATTATGAAAAAAAGATAGATACTAAATTGATGGTAGATATTTTCTTATTATTTCTTTTAATGTCTTCTTAATTTTTTTTGGTAATTTTTTTAGGGTTTTTTTTGTCAAGACGAGGAAGAAAAAAAGAAATTCCATGTGGAAGCTATCGCCAGCCAGTTTACACCACATGTAAACACATCAAGACCGTTTCTCTTGGTCTTTAAGAAATATAAATAGACCTTTAAATAAAACAGAAAAAGGAAAAGGAAAATTTGTAAAAATCCTTACATGTTTGACCAATTTTAATAAAGTCCCTTAGTTTCAAATTTATATGTTTTTTTAAAGTCCAATAAATATAAAAAAAAAAAATGTAAGTTTTGTTTTCTAACATAAAAAAAGTAAAAGTTTCGAAACTAAAAAAAATTAAGTTTTTTGAATACCATCTTTCTTTATAAACTACTATATGCTCTTGAGCATTTTTTTTTTTTAAACAAAAAAAAGAAATTAATTTTTTTCACTTATTATAAATCTCACACTCTTTTTAAGGTTATAAATAAAGAAATCAAGTGAAAAAAATAAAAGAAATCCCTTTATGAAATACTAATTTACTTCATACTTTCAATTTTCAGTTGAAAAAATCAAAAGTTTCCATCCTAATAACTTTTTTTTTGGAAAAAAAAAAATGCTAAATGTAAAAGCATAAATATTAAAAAAATAATAAATTCTTTATAATAAACTAAACTTATCTTATACTTTCAAAATTTAGTTAAATAAAGAATAATAATATTTCGTTCTACTAACTTTTACATTTTTTTAAAATATAAATATAAAAGATTATTATTATTTTTGTTAATGGTGAGAGAGAAAAATTAAATTTATAGAAAACTATCTATATTTATGTTTTAGAATAGAAGTAAAACTTGAACTCTTAATCTTTTAAGATCCAAAAAAGTGCTGAATCACTTATATTCAAGAATGGTGTGCATATCAAACATTATACTTAAAATTAAAAATAACAAAAATGGAAAAAAAATTCAAAGTAAATCTCCATCATTTAAAAAAAATATATACAGATATAGCTAGTCTTGGTATATCTGATTATTCTCAACACCAAATTCAGTAAAGCAGAATATCTTAAGGGGAAACTTTATTTTAGTCCCTAAGGTTTCTCGAAATATCAAAATTTTAAATATCTATTGGAAACAACTATTTTAATCTCTAACTTTTCCAAAACTCTTCAAAATAGTCCAAAATGTTAGTCAACTACGGGTCAAACTAAACAGGAAAATTAAAAAGACTTAATTATCCCTCACAACTTAAAATGACTATTTTACCCCTAATAAAATCATAATATTACATATTATTTGACCAATGAAAAGTTAACACATGTACACAATAATAATATACAATAATAATATGATTGTCTTTTTTTTTTTTTTTTTTTAAAAGTTTGATTATTATTTTTATGTAAATTAAACAATAATTTAAAAAAAAAATAGAAAAAAAAATCAATTTAGGAAAAAAATTAAACAATAAAAATTAAATTAATTATCATTTCTCTTTGATCTGAAAGAATCTAGACTAAATCCAGATCAGTCTCTCATTTTCTCTCTCTCTTTTCCCCCTCATTCATCTTCTTCTTCTTCGTTCTTCTCCTTCGCTTCCATCTCCTCCATCTGCCATTATTTCCTCCGCCTCCGTCTCTTCTCCTTCTTCCTCAGTCTCTTCTGGCCGCCATCTCCTCCGCCTCAAATGAAGCACCTCATCTCCGTCGAAAATGGAGCTGATCTGGGTTTGATCGAACCCAGACCCAGAGTCGAACCCAAACTCTTAGTCTGGGTTCGATCGAACCTAGTTCCTCATCTGGGTTCGATCGAACCCAGATGAAGAGTCTGGGTGAGTCTTAGTTTGGGTTCGATCGAACCCAGTTCCTCATCTAGGTTCGATCGAACCCAGATGAAGAGTCTGGGTGAGTCTGGGTTCGATCGAACCCAGTCCTCATCTGGGTTCGATCGAACCCAGATGAAGAATTCATCTGGATTTGTCGAACCTAGAAACGAACCCAGATGAAGAGTTTCTGGGTTCGACCGAACCAAAAACTTTTCATCAGTGCAAATGTTTTGAATTTTTTTTTATAAACAGTTTTTATTTTTTTGTTCTTAATGTTGTTGTTGATGTTATTGTGAGAGATGATGATATTGATGATGCTATGATATTCTTGATGATGTTGTAGTCTGTGGGGTTGTTGATGATGTTGACGAAGTGGGTTGTTGATGATGTTGATGAAGGGTTTGAATCTTGGTCAATTGAAGAGGGTGGAGATCCACCAGATTGGATCTCCATCGTCCATACATCCACCAGATTGGATCTCTACTTTTTATTAATTTTTTTTTCATTTGTTTTACAAAATTAATTTTATTATATAATAAATTACCCTCTATAAAAAGATCATTTTGCCCTTTTCATCCAAATAATCTGTAACCGTTGACTGTTAATTGACTAATATTTTGGGACTATTTTGAAGAGTTTTGGAAAAGTTAGGGATTAAAAGAGTTATTTTCAATAGATGCTTAAAATTTTGATATTTTATGAAACCTTAGGGACTAAAATGAAGTTTCCTCATATCTTAATTCATTAAAAAAAATCCTCTTTTGTTTTTTAACAAATTACAAGTCAAACGGAGCTAATTTTCAAAATACTCAAACTTGACGGTCTTTGAACGAATATACGAATAAAAAATAATAAAAAAATCTCCAGTTTTGGAAAAAAAAACCGGGAACCACACAACAAAACAAACTTGTACTTGCCTCCTTGTTCCACCGACCTCTCTCTCTCTCCCTCTCTCTCTTCTCTCTCTCTCTGACTAACTGCACAGCGACCGGATTCCAGATGGCTGCGGCGGCGGCGGCGTCGGTGGAGGAGTTCCTTGGCAAATGCGAGGCGTCGGGCGACGCGGCGTACGGCGAGTTCCGAAAACTACTGGAGAAGCTGGAGGATCCGAATACCCGAGCCGAAGCTCGGATTTTCTTGTCGGATCTCCAGAAGCGTGTGGGCGACGCCGATCACTGCCTGGAGAAGTACCATTTCCGGATCGAAGACATCTTCCTCGACCAATACGAAGGTACCGATCGCGTCTCTTCTAAACACTATTCGTCGTCTTCCTCGATCACTTCTTCATCGATCATTTGACTTTCCAACATTTTTTGTCTATTTATTTAATTTGTCATTTGAAAAAAGAAAATGTGTTTTTTGTTTTTGTTTATTTATTTTATATATTGTGGTTTATTGAAGCGACCAATGAGAGATAGTTTCTACCGTTTTCTCTAATTTCATTTCCCGAGAACACGAAATAACTTGATTGTCTTTTGCTGATTTTACTTCATTTTTTCATTTTTTTTTGTCGTTTTTCGATAGTCATTTTTTTTTTTTCTTTTTCACTATTTTAACTTGTTCTTGTTGTTTTGTCTTCTTTTTCCTGCTGTTTCTCGGCAACCAAACAGGACTTGGTTAATGGAGAGAATGTGATTGAAGTTTTGTGTTTGGCTTCATTTTGTTAATCAAAGTGGTTTGTGGATGGAGTTGTAGTCATTAGTGTATAGATTGATGTGGTGCTGTTGGTTTAATTGGTAAATGTTTAATTAAACAACCCGATATGCTTGTTCCTTGGTCTTAGTGAAATCTAAATGAAAATAGCACCTAAGAACCGAGCATCTGATCTGATTTGAGTTTTACTAACACCGGGTGAAAAGACGATGATACCATTCATTACAAAAAACTAACAAAAAACCTTCCATTAACCTTAATCAACCTTCAGCAACCTCCATTTCATCAACCTTTAGCAACCTCCATGGCTGCCGCTACGCTGACCCGACCAGACCACACTAGCTAGCGGAGTCAATCTCGGAAATCAACGATCGTCGTCGTCAGGCCGCTTTGAATCACCTGAGTCAATTGTTTGAGTCAATCATCGAAGTCCATCGTCGTTGGAGTCAACCACCTTCATCGGCAAGCTGGCTCATTTGCTTGTTTTATCAACACAGCCTCGTCGGAGATTAGTTTACGAACACAGGCTCTATTTGCGAACACACAAACAGAGTCTGTGTTCACGAACTAAGTTAGTTCGTAGTTGGCGAACACAGCAGTCAGCAGAAGCCTGTGTTCTGTTCTGCTCCATTTCATTAACACATGTTCCTCTGTTTTTTGGGCATTTGCTGTTCTGCTGTTCTGCTGTTCTGCAATGGAACAGTCCGGTGACAGTCCATCTCCGCCATTCATCTCTGTTTGGCAAACAGCCCGACAGTCCAGTTAACAGTTCACGCTGGTCTGTTTACTTATCCTATTTTTCTCCTCTAAGGCTGGTCCTTTAAAATGAGGGTGTTTATGTCATTAAAATTTGTGAACAATGAAATGATGCTATTGAAACTCACTTTAGTTTTTTGGCGTTAGTAAAACATATGCTTAGTCCTTTAGTGCTATATAAAAATAGAACCCTTTGTCCTAGTATATATTCATATTACGTGAATAATGCCACGCTTTCCAAAAATGATTTGTAATAATCACTTTAATTAGAGGATGATATATTGATGATGTGGTAATTACAAATAAACTTATGTATTATTTGGGTAATAATTTTGGGTAGTGTAGTGTTACTGTTTTACTAAATTGAAATTTGTCATCTAAACGCATTATTTAAATATAATTGAAGTGTTATTTAATGTAGATTACAGTGAACTGAATATAACTGAACTACGGATGACTGTAGTTAGTCTACTGATTTATTTGACATTTTTTTTTTTTTGGTAAATGTTTAATTTAACCACCTGAATCAATTATTCACTTGTTCATATTATCATTCCGCCAAATTTGTCGTATGAACAGACATAAGTGGTTAAATTTTGGCATTGATAGTCTTCTTTGGTGAGTTCAGGATTACAGGGGAGAAAGAAATTGTCGGTGATGGTGATTCCGAGCATATTTATTCCAGAAGATTGGTCATTTACATTTTACGAAGGACTGAATAGGCATCCAGATTCTATCTTCAAAGACAAGACAGTGGCTGAGCTTGGCTGTGGAAATGGGTGGATAACCATTGCCATAGCTGACAAATGGTTGCCTTCAAAGGTTCGTTTTACCATTTTTCTTTCATTTGGCTGGTTCTTGTTACTTTTAATAGAGTGAGTTAGGATGTTTAAAAGCAATAAGGTTTGCTGTAATTTCCACTGAAATTTTACTTTTGGTCCTTGTTTGAAACTTTGAAAGATTATGGAGTATGATGATAGTATGGCATTTTTATGATGCCTGAATATCCTTTTGCAGGTGTATGGTTTCGATATTAATCCCAGAGCAATAAAGATCTCTTGGATAAACCTGTACTTAAATGCTCTAGATGAGAAAGGTCAGCCCATCTATGATGAGGAGAAGAAAACTCTGCTGGATAGGGTGGAGTTTTATGAATCTGATCTCCTTTCTTATTGTAGAGATAATGACATACAGCTTGAGCGAATTGTTGGATGCATACCTCAGGTAGAATCTTAAGCTGCAACTCATAAGACACGTTCTGGGACATCACATTAATGGAAGTTTATCTAATAGCAGGTGCAGAGGTCAATGTGCTGATATTTAGTTTTTGACATATAATTTATTCTGTTTGTTTTCTTCGAGCAGATTCTTAATCCCAACCCAGATGCAATGTCTCAGTTGATCGCTGAGAATGCTAGTGAGGAGTTTCTCCATTCATTGAGTAACTACTGTGCACTTCAGGTTGGGATAGATTCTTAATAAATTAATGTTTATGTGTATTTAAAAACCATTAAAGTCCATGGTGATGAGAATTTTGTTTATAATTACAGTTTTTATATTCTCATTTGAGTTTCTTTTTGTTTGTCAGGGCTTTGTTGAGGATCAGTTTGGCTTAGGTCTGATTGCTAGAGCAGTTGAGGAAGGAATAGCTGTCATAAAACCTTTGGGGATTATGATCTTCAACATGGGAGGTCGTCCAGGGCAAGGGGTTTGTAAACGATTATTTGAACGTCGTGGTTTCTGCGTCAACAAGCTTTGGCAGACTAAAATTCTTCAGGCAAGCAAAGTTTTATAACTGACTATTATTTGTTTCAAAAAATTTGCCCTCCTCTTGAAATGTGTTCTTTTCGCAGGCTGCTGACACAGACATTTCAGCCTTAGTTGAAATTGAGAAGAACAGCCCGCATCGTTTTGAGTTCTTCATGGGACTTTCCGGAGATCAGCCCATTTGTGCTCGAACAGCCTGGGCCTATGGAAAGGCTGGTGGCCGTATTGCTCATGCTCTATCAGTTTACAGTTGTCAACTTCGTCAACCAACCCATGTTTGTACTTCTTTTAAGTTTGTATAATGATAAAGTGGAAATTAGTTGCTCCAAAAGCAGCAAAACTAAAATGATGGTTGTTTGAATGAACGGTCAGGTTAAGAAAATTTTTGATTTTCTTAAAAATGGATTCCACGACATCAGCAGTTCGTTAGATCTATCTTTCGAAGATGATGCTGTTGCTGATGAGAAGATCCCTTTCCTAGCTTATCTTGCCACAGTTTTGAAAGAGCGTTCCTCTTTCCCATATGAGCCACCAGCTGGAGGAAAACGATTTCGCAACCTAATTGCAGACTTTATGAAAAATTATCACCATATTCCACTCAATGCCAATGTGAGATAACATTTACTTATCAATTATTTATACTTCTTGTTGCATGTGGTATTTGTTTTCCTTAATCTCTTAGACACTTGTTTGGATAAACTTGGATTTTATTACTTATTGAAAAACTGTAAATTGCAACTGATAGTTTGAATATACTTTTATCTTTTTCAATTTTGAATTTTACATTGGAGAGTGCTTGAAGAGTTTCAAGATGTTCAGTGTACTGTTTTCTTCTGTTTAGATGATTGAAATGATCCAGATTCCTGACTTTTCTTCTCGACTTCTTGCTCTAGAATGTTGTTATCTTCCCTTCAAGGGCTGTGGCAATTGAGAATGCTCTTCGATTATTCTCACCACGTCTTGCAATTGTTGATGAACATCTTACTCGACACCTACCAAAGCAGTGGTTAACAAGTTTAGCAATTAAGGTATGATCTACTTATGATGCTGTTATTATATCAACTGCTTATTTAGTAGTTCAAAATCCATTGCCTGGCTGAGTTACTTCACTATTTTTTTGGGATAGACAGAAGCAGAAATTTAAAATGAAGAAAACGAAGGGGAAAAAAGCACATAATTAACCAGCTATGTTGTGTTCCTCAAGTGATGATAGAGACTAGGAAACACTGTACACTTTAAATTTTGATAAAAGTTAGTTAGTGTTGAAGTGGAGAAGGACAAAGGATGCTTGAAATGTAAGTTAAGGATAGCCTTATGGCCCTTATCTAATGTTGTGACAGATGACATTAACATGGAAGAATGATGGAACTGAGAGCTTTCCAATTCAATGTAACTTTACATTTTTGTTGTATTTATTACTATTATGGATCTGCCTAGAATATGGAACAAAGATGGTCTCTGTGTTTGTTTTAAAGAAGTCTAACTGTTACGGCATGACTGAATTTTGACCTTGATCACAGGGTACAGAAACTGATAACTCTTCATCTGATGGACTAACAGTAATTGAAGCACCACGCCAGTCAGATTTAATGATAGAGCTCATAAAAAAGCTGAAGCCACAGGTGGTAGTTACTGGGATTGCTAATTTTGAGTCTGTTACCAGCTCAGCTTTTGTGCACCTCCTGGATATTACTAGAGAAATTGGATCTCGTCTTTTCTTAGACATATCTGATCAATTTGAGCTATCCAGCCTACCAGGTTCAAATGGGGTTCTAAAATATCTTGCTGGAAATACTCTGCCTTCGCATGCAGCTGTTGTCTGTGGCCTTGTAAAAAATCGGGTATGTGTTTGATTTCATAGTATCATGTAATTGACTTATGCTATAATAAGAGGAGAGTTCTTATTTTATCGATTAATTTTGAGTAGCCACAGGATGGGCTTTAAGATTCATATTAATTTAATATGTTTCATTTCAAGGACTCTCTACTAATGGTAGCTGAACCATTTTTTCAGGTTTATTCAGATTTAGAGGTAGCTTTTGTGATTTCAGAAGAAGAGGCCATCTTTAAGGCCTTGTCTAAGACTGTGGAAGTACTAGAAGGAACTACTGCACTCATTAGTCAATACTATTACGGTTGTCTTTTTCATGAGCTTTTGGCTTTTCAACTTGCTGACAGACACTCTCTTGCACAGGTTTGTTTCTCTCTTTTCTTTTCCTTTCTGTGTGTGTGTTTTCTTATCACTATATTCTGCAAATTTGGAGAAAATGACAAGTTTGCTTATCAAAATAATGTTTGAAACATGTCTTGCAGAGAGAATGTGACAAGGCCAAATCAGTTGAGATGATTGGATTTGCTAGTTCAGCGAACTCAGTCCTTAACAATTCCGAATTGTCAATTTGCGAGACAAAGTACTCTTCCCTTATTCACATGGATGTAGACCAAAGCTTCTTGCCCATACCATCTCCAGTCAAAGCTGCTATCTATGAAAGTTTCGCAAGACAAAACATGTTGGAGTCAGAAATTGATGTCACCTTCAGCATGAAACAGTTTATCAAGAGCAATTACGGTTTCCCAGTAGACAGCAATACAGAATTTATATATGCAGATTGCTCTCAAGCTTTGTTTAATAAGCTAGTCCTCTGCTGCACCCTAGAAGGTGGATCATTGTGCTTCCCAGCTGGCTCTAATGGGAACTATGTTTCTGCTGCAAAATTCCTGAAAGCGGACATTGTGACTATCCTTACTAAGCCTGAAGACGGCTTTAAGATAACAGAAAAGACACTCACTGGAGTACTTGAGACTGTGAAGAAGCCGTGGGTGTACATTTGTGGTCCCACAATCAGCCCAACTGGCTTGCTTTACAGCAACAAAGAGATGGAGAGTCTACTAACAATTTGTGCGAAGTACGGGGCTAGAGTTATCATTGACACTTCATTCTCTGGATTGGAATTCAACTTAGACTATTGGGGTGGCTGGAATTTGGAAGGATGTATGTCGAAGCTGAATTCTTCTGCTGATCAGTCTTTCTGTGTGTCTCTGCTTGGAGGACTGTCTCTCAAGATGCTCACTGGCGCACTCAAATTCGGATTTCTGGTTTTGAACCAGCCTCAATTGGTTGATGCTTTTAATTGCTTTCCAGGATTGTGCAAACCTCATAGCACTGTCAAATATGCTATAAAGAAGCTGCTTGGCCTGAGAGAGCGAAAAGCTGGAGACCTGATGGATGCTGTTTCAGAACGAATAAAAACTTTGGAATCTAGAGCCAAGTCCTTGAAGGAGGTATTTTGACTTGCCAATGACAATTTACAATCCATTAAATTTTTTGATTCAAAGTGTGGAAGCTAATCATTTCGCTATTCTAACGTGAGTAATGCATTTCTCATTTGATTTTCTGTGTCATGATATTTCTGCAACAGACACTTGAGAAAAATGGGTGGGATGTGATTCCATCCAGCGGTGGTGTTTCGATGGTGGCAAAGCCTTCCTCTCTTCTCAACAAGATGGTAAAGGTCAGCACTGGTGAAAACTCTGCTGCTCAGGAAATCAAGCTTGACGGCTCAAATATCAGGGAAGCCATGGTCAAGGCAACCGGTTTGTGTATCAACAGTGGTTCATGGACTGGAATCCCTGGCTACTGCCGCTTCACAATCGCTTTAGAAGAAAGTGAGTTTCAGCAGGCTCTGGACTGCATCAACAAACTGAAAAGCATTGCAGGTAACTGATGTGCTATGCGATCATGTATCACCTGATGGAATTTTTATCACAACTTAGTTGTTGAACATATCATATGACTTGCAAAAGTCAAGTTGATTTCCTTTCAAAACATTGGAATCACTACGTATTTCCTTATACAAGATAACACCACTCGGTGTTGTCTCCAGTTTATTGGGCAAAAGTGCATTTTTCAGTGCCATGTCATCTCAATTATAGCTTCTACGTGAACATTTCTGGTTCAAATATAATGAAATTGTGATTTCTTTGAGTTGATAATAGAATTTATATTATTATCATTTTTGTTACATCTTTGATAATCTGAGCTTTTGCGCAGACATATTCAAGGTTTATGATTAATTGTTTGAAAATAAAAAAGCTAGACAATTAACTAAATTATAACGAAATCTTTGAAAGTCAAGCAAAAATTTAAATCGACGAATGATTCATATTTTTTTCGCGTCTCTTACTAATTGCAATAGTGGTTGTGAACTCAATTGTAATTAGCATCAGAATTTTGAAACTAGTGTTGATGTGGTTGGTGATAATTGAAAGTAATACAAACATTTGTTTCTTGCAATTAATTTTCTTTTCTACCAAGTTACCCAAAATCAATAATGAATCAAAAGTTACTGAAATAATGCAGTACTCACATAAGGGATGCAGACGAAAAATAAGTTTAGATTTCCCGTAAATGGTTTAAGTTACTTTTAGCATCGGAGATGCCAAAGTGGGTGAAAATACTGGCTGAAAGATGAGGAAGATGTACTTCCAAGTAGAGTGGTTTAGTGATTAGTCACCTCCACCTGCTATTTCAAATAGCAGATTAAAATCTTAAATAAATTTCATCCTTTATGTTAATATTTAGAGTGGCGTGTATAGTATTCTTTCAATATTTAGGAGTAGTCATTTGAACCGTGCTATTATAATCTCATTTAGACTGGTCTCGATAGTTTTTTGACCTTAAAAAGATGTCAAAAAAAACCAAAAACGAAAAAGAAAGATGAGGACGATGCACCTAAAATGCACATGGATGGGTATGTAGATTGGGTTAGCCCAACCTGCCCTCAACTGGACCTAGTTTGATTCCATACAGGCTTTGTACAACATGACGTAATAATCGTTGGGTCATGCTTAGCCATGACTCATTTTCCGTGTTCTGTATGTGCATGTTGTATGGCCCATCAAGCTGGCACGACACGCAAAGGGTAGGAGCAGGACCCAATTGTGGCGATTATAATCAATTCTTAAATAAAAAATTTAACAATTATTTATATGAAAGCATTTGCTTTAATTTTAGTGATGCAACTCTGATCCTTATTATTTATTGAATTTTTATTATTTGAAAATTGATTATTAATAGCTAGTTTTACTATTTGTGCCATATTTCTTTCATTATGTATTTTGGTCTTCGAATATTATTTTAATTTTTAAAGTTAATAAATTTATAAAACTGGAAAAAAGAAAACTCTTCATTTAATATTTCAATATAGTCGTATTAATATAAGAACTAAATTAAAATGTACAAATATATGATTATATAAATTAAATCTATACTTAATACCATTACTGTTTTACAAAAAGTTTCTGTTCTACAGAAGGGTTTGCTAGATTTAAAATTATTTAGATTTCACGATAATAAAAATTTCATTGAAAATTCAAAACTTTCTCAAAGAGAGATTAATAGTATCCATATGTAATCAAACTTATCATATAAGGTCATTATAATTATATCAGTCATCATTTCTCAAGAATTAAAAATTAAAAATTGTAAATTTTTAAAAAAATAATTTGAAATTCTAGCTATTTATTAATTATACAAATTTTATATAATATATAACTAAAATTTTCAAGATGATATGATTTGAAGGTCAATTTGATAGATTGAAAATTATTATTGTACAGCACCCATGAAACGTTTCGATTTCTCCAGAACATTCTAAAAACGTATCTTCCATCTCTATCTCCACATCATCCGACTTACAGCCTGTCTCTCTACACTCTCCTAGATTTCTCCTTTTCATGAAACATCCAGAGACTCCCATGCAACCCTATATATTCCCCACTTCACCCCTCTCTCTTCTGATCACAAAACCCAGAAAAAGAAACAAACATCTCATCATCTAGCAGCTCATTATCAAAACCTCCATTAGTATCCACTCTTTTTCAGCTTTCAAGCTTCTAAAATGGCCAAGCTAACAACAACCACTATACCATTTTTGTTCTATCATTGGTTTTCATCATGGTCACACAAGCCAATGCCTTGATGCCCTACACAAGACCATTGTATGACATAATCTTCCCATCAGAGGACCCTTTTAGAATATTGGAACAAACTCCCCCAGTCCCCAAGAACCTGGACACTCTTGCACTTGCACGGTCAGACTGGAAGGAGACAGCAGCTACCCATGTGATCAGCGTCGACATTCCAGGGCTGAAGAAGGATGACATCAAGATTGAGGTGGAGGAGAACAGGGTGTTGAGGGTGAGTGGGGAGAGGAAGAGTGAGGAGGAGATTGAGGGAGAGAAGTGGCACAGAGCTGAGAGGACTTGTGGCAAGTTCTGGAGGCAGTTTAGGCTACCAATGAATGCTGATTTGGACCACATCAAGGCTCATCTTGAAGATGGGGTGTTGAGCATTACTGTGGCCAAGTTTGCTGAGGAGAAGAAGAGGCAACCGAAGGTTGTCAACATTGCTGAATTGGGTTCCTCTTCTGGGGAAGATATCAAGGCCACCAAGGCTGAGATGTGATTCATTGTTGGTCTGATCTGATTTATTCTTTTTTCTTTTCACCTGTTTTTTTTCGTCCATTTTGTGGGGATTTTGTTGAGGTTTGGTTATGTATTCTGTATTGATGGTTGTGGGTTTGTAATGCAAGATTAAGAGGGTGACTCATGTGAATACTTTGACAAAAGTGTGATTTTATTATAATAAGGATCTAGCATCCCTTATAATAAAGTTTCTTTTGTGTCTAATTTTCCTTCTGTATCTCAACCAATTTGTTGGAGTCCATTCCTGTCCAATTAGTTGAGGCCCAAATGCATTCCTTCAACAATACCATTAATTCACAATTGGAGAAGATTTTAAAACTCTTCTATGAAGTTCCATGAACTTTTGCATTTCAAAAATGCAATTCCCTTTATTTCTTCAACGGAAAAAAGTGCAATTCATGTGTGTTAAGTAATTGTCAGACAGAAATTATACCATCCTCAACTTAATTGATTGCGTCACAAGAACATACAATTCACACTTTACAACCCAGTCACCAAGACATTCACAATAACTCTTACCTTTACAAAGGTAAATTTGTCTGAATACTATTTTTCACAATTAATAGAGATTTCGCTCTTGTTAGTTACTTTGTTTTCTCTTTCCTTGTTCTTCATGTGTTTTTCTCAATATTTATTTTTGGGTCATGTTATTTGTTTTTCAACAACAAATTATATTTTCTATGTAAAGCCATGCAACAATATTTGTCAAAACAACACGTGTATGGATGCTTTACTAGTGGTGTTATGGTGGTTGCTGCAGGATGGTTAGAGCATGTCTGTTCTAAAATTTGATCAGAAAACATATCTTGCTGCTCTTTTGGACCAGCTGATCACCAGCATCAGAGCAATATGCATCAGTGTCATTCATGTAAGTTGACAAAATTATCGCAGGAAGATATGAGAAGCGTGTTCACTATCACAATCAGGGAAGCAAATGTATTGTTTCACTGGCTCTGGTTCGAGCTATAATAATGCTGCTTTAGCTGCCCAAACTATTTCCTGAAAACATTTTCTGGTATTTACTCTGTTGTAATTGTACTGTGTGTTGCTAAAACCCTTTGTCACCCCATTCCTGACATTGGGATCATATCTAATATCTTGTACTTTTACTGCTATGTTTATAATAACAACAGGCATGCATCAGTCAAGCTTTTATGAATGCAATGCTGGCGCTCTGGCTACTGGATCCAGAAATGGCACAACTTGTTGCTGATAATCATGCTTAGGTTGGATTCTTCCTCTTAACATAATAAAGGCTTGCAATTGCTTGCAACGACTCAACTTGTGTGAGAGTTTAGAGATGAATTCTCCGATATATATTTATACAGATGACAATAATGAGTTGCTAGAGCAAAGTAGACTAGGAAATGAAGACACTACCAAATGATTATAGAGCAATCCCTTGTTGTTTGGAACCAAGGAGTTGTTTATCATCCGCAGAGGAGACAAGAATACTAGCAGGTAAATGAAGCATGGTCCTCTGTCTCCAGTTGATGAAATTGCTTTGATGCTTGCTTTGATGTCACATAGAATTTCACTTTGTCCTTGTTTGCTTGTGATTTTTCTAAATTCTTAATGGCAAAGCAGCAATTATCAGCTATTCAGAGACTTTGTGCTAGTATGTAATGGCTGGTGCCATGCTTGACAAGGGGTGCAAAGTTATTGTGCTCTAGTAGATCCTGCTGAACGGTAGCATTTGCTCAGGTTGAGTATCTTCAATCTTTCGTTGGACTTATTACTCTGCAGATATACAAATTAACATAAGTGGAAAAGCCGTTGTTATATTTGCTTGTGTGGCTTGTGTAAGGTAAAAAGGAGCTTATCCTCAAGAATCATGGGATAAATGTACTAAATCCCTTGGTTGGTCTATATTTATTGTTTTTTAAGAATACATTGAATGAATACATCCACTGTCTATTATTATCTACACTATCAGGACCATCCCAAATATTCAAATCACCCATTCTCCCATTTTTTTCTTCTCCCTTCTTCTTTTTCTTACTTTTCTCTCAGCTTTTCCTTATGTTGCCTGCTTGTGTGTGTGTGTTTTTCTTTTAATTGAACATCAATATATATACAAACAACGCATGTGGCCGACATACACCCACACACACACTCTTTCAACCTCCTTTTTTGCATACCAATCTCTACATTTAACACTTGTTCCTTTACTATTACTATGACTTTTCTTTTCTCAATTGTTCTTTCTATTTTCATTCTTATCTCTAATTCTCTCAACACACACACACACACACACACACGTATATATATATATATATACATACATATGTGAGTGTGTGACTAGGTCCTTTTTTTTTTTTTCCAATTTTATTTTTTTGCCTTTTGTCTCATGTGTTGATCATAACACAACCACGTGTTTTCTTCTCTTTTGTGTCCATGGAAATTACACCCCTTTTTGTGTATATCTTTTATGCTTGAAAATAAGTGGATGTATTTAGTAGACAATTGGGCTATAGAAATTTTCAATTTAGGCTCATTTAAATTTTGGAATCCATAATTGATTAATTAAACTATTTTTTTAGCATTATAATTGAGTTTTTTAATAAATCCAATAAAATTATTTTTTGGACTTGTAATTAAATTGAGTCAATCTATAGATTTCATTTTGGGCTCAATTTATTTTCTGGATTCATCTGGATTGGAGCTTTACAAAGGCTGCTAGATTTTATGTTATGAATCATGTTCTGATTGTAGTCTCACATAGATGGAAGTGTGTTTGATTGGATGTGGATTATGTGGTATATGTATTGTTGATGTCAAACCTGTTAAAATACAATATTTCGTTACTATAGTTAAAAGGACTATTGGTATTTTCGCAAGAAAAGAATGACACAAAACTATTTTATTTGTAAATGAGAAAATGAGAGAGAAGAGAGCAGTTTGTCAATTGGAATGCTTAGACAAATTTTTGATGTGACAAATGGATGAAATGGATGGCCTATCTATCATAAGCTTTGTACCATTTCATGATAAGTTACAACTACTTATCATGCATTTTCATTCTAAATCCAGACCATTGGATCTTATATGTAATTTTCAGTTTTAATCTGAAGGTTCAGATTACACTTTTTCATTAGATCACAACCTTTATATAGAGTCATATTGTATCGTAAAGTCACAATCATTCATTATAGTCATATTGTATGATAAAGTCACAACCATTCATTAGAGTCACACTGTATGACAAAAATCACAAACCTTCCACTAATTCTTCTAGAAGCTCTCATGCACATGTTCTAGAAACTCTTACACGTATATAACATGTATTGCATTTATTTTGAAAATTATTCCAAACATTTGTATGACCAAAGTAAGTAGCATGAACTTCAACATTCCTCATGTATTTCAAAAAGGGAATGTTGTGGCAGATATTCTATGTAATGGAAGGCTTGAAGCATTTAATTTTAGGTTGGTGGGATAAAATTAATTGCTTAATTTGCTCTTCCTTTTCGTGTCAATTAATCCTCTCTATCGTTCCTTCTGTTTTTGTAGCTCTTACCTTTATTTATCTTTCTACGAATCGAAAATTTTTGGTGAAAAGGCCATTTTTGGTTGAGTGTGTGTTTGGTTTGTATGTCGACCAGGTGTTTGTGGAATTGTCTGTGATTGACTGTATTGACCAGTTGGTTGAGTGTGTGATTGACTGTATGGTACATCATGACTCACTTATTCTCCCACAGATATTACCAATCAATCAGTACAATATATTAGAACTGCCGCCCTCCTTACATAGGGAGGGACGTTAAAATCAACAGATTATCTCCATGAAAACATCAATGATCAACAGGTGCTTGCACTTCTTCCATATTCTAATAGACAAAGCATTCATAATATTTATAACTTGACAATTTTTTAACAATTTTTTAAACTAATGGTCTCGTCTTCTATTCTTTTCTATGCAATAAAACAAATAATGGGCGGTTACTTTGGCGCATGTATTGTTTCTTCTTTGTGAGTCAATTACAGGTAGCATACATTTTCTTCTTTTGACTTCACCAAAGAGTTTCTTTGCTTTCATTTTCCGTATTAAATCCAAAAAATTTTCTCAAAGAAACTATGTCAATCATTGGAGAGGCTGTTCTAACGGGGTCGGTTGAGTTTTTGATCCACAAGTTGGCTTCATCTGAACTGCTGAGTTTTGCACGCCAAGAGCGAATCCATGCGGATCTCAAGAAGTGGGAGAACATGTTGATGAAGATCCATGCAGTGCTTGAAGATGCAGAGGAGAAGCAGATAACGAACCAGTTCGTGAAGAGATGGCTTGTTGATCTTCAAAATTTGGCTTATGATGTAGAAGACATATTGGACAAGTTTGCAACTATGGCCTTGGAGAGGAAGTTGTCTCATGAATCTGAATCTAGCACAAGTATGGTACAGAAGCTCATTCCGGCCAACTTCAACCCACATGCTGTCAAGTTCAATTTCAAGATGAGAGCTGAAATGTAGAAGATCACTGAGAGGTTGCAAGAGATAGCTGCACAGAAAAACAACCTGGATTTGAGAGAGAATTCAGTTGGTAGGTCCGACAAAGCCGGAGATCGAAGGCCACCTACAACCTCTTTAAGTGAAGCTCACGTTTATGGTGGGGAAAAAGACGAAGCGGCAATAGTAGAATTACTGTTGAACGATGAAGGTATTGAAGATGGAATCTCGGTTATTCCTATTGTAGGGATTGGTGGGGTAGGGAAGACAACTCTCGCTCAAAATGTCTACAACAATGTTAGAGTCAAGAGCCATTTTGATCTCAAAGCGCGGGCTTGTGTTTCAGATGACTTTGACGTCATCATGGTGACAAAAACCATTTTGAAGTTCATTGCTCCTGAGAGTCATGATTCTAATGATCTCAATAAGCTTCAAGTTGAATTGAAGGAGAAACTTCTAGGAAAGAAATTTTTAGTTGTTCTTGATGGCATTTGGAATGAGAATCCTAACAAGTGGAAGACACTTCTCTGCCCATTTGAGTCCAACTCTTCTGGAGGGACAATTATTGTTTATTGTTACAACTCGTAGTACCTATATATCATCAATGGTAGGCACTCGTCCAACATATCCATTGGAAGGCTAATCAGATGATGATTGTTTGTCTATATTTACCTATCACTCTCTAGTAATAGAAGAATTCAATGGGCATCCAAACTGCTTAAGGGAAAATGCTGAGAAGATAGTGAAGAGGTGTCAAGGATTGCCTTTAACAACAAAAACTCTTGGTGGTCTCTTGCACAATAACATTAACCGCAATGAATGGGAACACATTTTAAATAGTAAAATATGGAATTTACCAACAAGTAAAAGTGATATTATGCCAGCTCTTAGATTGAGTTACCATTATCTTCCTCTACATTTGTAACCGTGCTTTGCGTATTGTTCCTTACTACCTAAGGGATTACGAATTTCAGAAGAAGGAGATAATATTGTTATGAATGACTCAAGGTTTTTTACAACCAGAAGGGAGTATAGAAGAAGAAATGGAGGATTTGGGTGACAACTTTTTTCAGAAGCTACAATCAAAATCATTTTTTCAACAATCAAGCAGTGACATCTCAAGGTATGTTATGCATGACCTCATCAATAATCTTGCTCAATGGGTAGCGGGAGAAACATTTTATTTTAGAATGAAGAATACAATGAAGGGCAACAATCAAAATAACATCTTCAAAAATCTTCGCCATCTATCTTATGTTGGTGGTTGTTATGATGGCTTTAAAAAATTTGAGGCACTCTATGGTGTCAATAACGTCAACAGTTTAACTTATAATGGCGGGCTATATGATGGTGTTAAGATGTTTGAGGCTTTCAATTTGCTCAAACATCTACGGACTTTCTTACCATTAAGGCTATCATTATATGATAACATTGGTTTCTTAACATCCGAGATTCTTAATAATTTGCCCAAACTACAATGCTTACGAATTTTATCCTTGAATGGATATGACATTTCAAAACTACCAGATGCAATTGGTAATTTGAAACTTTTAAGGTACCTTGATCTTTCTCGCACTTCTAAGGAACCATACTGTTCTACTTTTGAAATGGAGTATTTCTGAATCAAGGAACGAAAGAGTTGAGACAGAAGTGCTGTACATGCTACAACCTTGGAATGAAAAACTTGAAGATCTTACCATCCGAGGCTATGGTGGTATGATTTTTCCTACTTGTTCAGGAAATACTTCATTCTCAAGTTTAGTGGTCCTAACATTTGTAAAATGTCGGATTGTACTTCTTTGCCGTCAGTTGGGCAACTACCATCACTAAAGGAACTCTACATTCGAAAAATGTCTGGTATAAAGAGGGTAGGTCAAGAGTTCTATGGAAATGGTAGCTCAAGGCCTTTCCCAAAGCTGCAGATTCTTCATCTTATCAACATGGCAGAATGGGAAGACTGGGAAGAGTGGATTTCTCATGAATTTGGTCAAGAAGTTGAAGAATTTCCTCAGTTGCAAGAACTTTCTATCGAACAATGTCCTAAACTGATAGGTAGATTGCCAAAACATCTTCCTTCGCTGAAAAAGCTTCACATTTACGAGTGTAACCAATTGGTGGTGTCAGTACCATGTCATCCAACAAACTGCAGTATTGAAATTGCTGGATGCAAACAGGTGGAGCACAGAAATTCAGTCGACATCAGTTCTTTGAATTTACAAGTTATCTCTGATATTGCCAGTCATGTGTGTCTCATAGATAGGCAAAGAATATTTTCAGAAACTGAAAAAGTGGAGATTATTGGATATAAAGAGCATCACAGATTAACATCTTTCTTGCAGACTGGAATTGCATTGCAGCAAGATGATAGCCATGTATGCTATTTGTCGGAATCACATCTCAGCAAGATTGATGTTGACCCTTTTACCCTATTGAATGTGAAAGAAGAAGAGGAACAAGAGTTGGCTTGGAGACGTCAGTATCTGATATTGGAGAATCATATATGCTTTGCAAAGGTACCACAAGTTTTGCACAACTTTAGTTTCCTAAGAAGACTACACCTTAGAAACTTCTCGGAACTAGTTTTCTTTCCAGATGTTGGTCTACCTTCCCTGTTGAAAAGTGTAGAAATTTGGTCATGCAATGCACTGAAATCCCTTCCCGATTCATGGATGCACAGTACTTCTCTTGAATGTTTATTTATAGAAGAGTGTGAATCTTTGACTTACCTTGCAAGAAACCAGTTACCTCCAAATCTAAAGCAGTTGGAGATTGGATTTTGCTCTAGTTTACAGACATTGATGCAGGAGGATAACAATAACTTACCTTCTGGTATTGCTGTTTGTCCATCCCCTACCTCCTCCTTGACAAAAGGCGAGTTACCTGCCACACTTGAAGACATTAAAATTCTTGAATGCTTAAATCTTAGGTCCTTGTCCTCAAGTGGCAATCTTCCTAAGGCTCTAAAACATTTTCAACTTTATACTTCAAACATTGAGTCAGTTGCAAAAACGTTTCACAATAATACTTGTCTTAAATCAATTGACATATGAAATTGTTACAATCTCAAGTTTTTGCCTGAGGACCTGCAGAAACTGACTCATCTTGAAGTTATTTATATAACTCGCTGTCCAAGTCTTGTTACTTTTCCGTTAGGAGGATTTTACAGGGAAGAATGTGAGAAACTAGAGGCCCTTACCGACAATGTTCACCCACTCAACCATCACCAAGTATCAAGATCAGATTGTTCAAGGCTTGTTTCATTTCCGAAGGGAGGGTTGGCTTCTGCGAACTTGACACAACTTAGGATTTTAATACCTGGTTGTTCAAGGCTTGTTTCCTTTCCAAATGGAGGGTTGCATTTGATGAACTTGACAGAGCTCCTAATAAGAAACTGTGAGAAACTAGAGGCCTTGCCCAGTTGCATGGAGCAACTCAACCATCTTCACAAGATTGAAATATCAGATTGTTCAAGTCTTGTTTCCTGTTTCGGCATACGGTTGCCTTCCACGAGCTTGACAGAGCTCATATTCAAAAACTGTGGAAAACTAGGGGCCCTCCCTAGCTGCATGTATCAACTCAACCGTCTTCGAAAGATTGAAGTATCGGATTGTTCAAGCCTTGTTTCCTCTCCAGCTGACAAAGGGTTGCCTTCCACTAGTTTGACAGAGCTTATAATAGTAAACTGTGAGAAACCAGAGGATCTTCCCAACAACATGCACGATCTCACTTCTCTTCAAGAATTAACGACGTAAGATTGTCCACTCATCAAATCATCCTCTCCTGAGTACGGCTTTCCAACAAACCTTACATCACTTGTTATCAGAAATCTCAAAATGTTGAAGCCACCGTCTGAGTGGGGGCTGCAAAGACTCTCCTCTCTTGCGGAACTCGACATCGAAGGATGTCCAGTTGTGGTGTCCTTTCCACCAACGGAGATAGAAATCATGTACCCAAACTCTCTGATCTTGCTGCAAATTACAAACTTTCCAAATCTTGAACACCTTTCATCTGCCGTTCAACATCTCAGTTTCATGGAAAGACTGGAACTAATTGATTGTCCTAAGCTAAAATCCTTTCCAAAAAACGGCCTGCCTGTTTCGCTTTTGGAATTATGTATCATTCAATGTCCTCTGCTAAAACAAAAGTGCAAAAAGAGTAGAGGAAAATATTGGCCCTTGATCGCCCCCATGCCTCTAGTCAACATAGATTAGGACGTATATCATAAAAGCTTAGCTATATAGGTATGTTTCTTTTAAATACTTGTTTTTCCGTATAATAATCTTTTAACACTATAATTTTCTATCTTCCGTTGTTAAGACAATAATAAAACAAAGGGACAAAACATGTTACAAATGAAATAAGTAAAATTATTTGATATAATAGAATTATTATTATTATTTAATGAAAAACAAATGAAAACAAGGCAGAATGTCAGCTGAGGGTGGTATTTGTTTGATTCAATGAATCATTTGGCTAAGACTTTAAATTTATCTCAATCTCAAAGTATAAGATTTATTGACCGGAAATAAATGTTAGGAGAAAGAGTCAATTGTTTATTCTTTTACTAATAGTGATTTCTATTGTTTGAACCATGCAATTTTAACTAGAAAAGATATCAATAGATATTGTTTGGTGCTGGCTATCAAAGATAATTAGATGTTTTAAGATTCATTAAACATACAAATTGTTTCAAGATTTTGAGGCATATTGCTAAAATAGTTGAGATATTGGTCGAGTGTTATGTTCTTTACTTCAATTAGGAATTAACTGGCTAAGAGATTGATTCAGCATTGGGGCAAGGCATGTCTGTTCTTGAATTCGATATCACCTGCATCAAAGCGATATCCATGATCAATGAAGGAAATTACAAGCTATATATAATATGTGAACAAATAAACTCATGCAATATGACAACTAAGCAGAAGTTGGTGCAAGATGTAAGTCTGGCCAGTGCCGTAGTAAGGTTTGCTAGTGATATTTCTAGATTGCAAGCTAAAGCGACAGTGATCAGTTATTCAAAGACTTTTGTTCTTGTAGGTAATGGTGCCATGTTTGACAACGGGTGCAGATCGAGAGTTAGTGTGCTCTGGTGGATCTTCTTGAATGCTTGCGTTTTCTTAGGTTGAGCATTGCCTTCATCCTTTTGTTGGTCTAATTCCTCTATAGGTATTCCAACAACTAAATCTCTAATTTTATTGGCATATCAACTTTGATAGATAAAAATGTCAAAATTTTATCTAGGAAAATTCAATGAATGCGATTCTATTCACCCACAAGTAAACTTGAAAGGGCAAGTGGTATTTTGTCTCTATCATTTAGGATTCTGTTCTTTTTTTCTTCCTTCTATCTTAAGCTAAGAAATCTAAAGAGTTATTAAAATCTAATACATAAATGGATTTTCCTTTCTTTTTTAAAAAAAATATCAAATATCATTTTATATATAATCATTAGAGTTAAAAATGATAATAGAGCGAATTACAATTTAGCTACCCAGCCGAAACTCTAATTCAAGCGGAGCAACTGTTTCGATATTATTACAATTTACCCCCGTGCCGTTAGGAAGATTCCGTTATATTTGATGGTGAACAGTATCAAATCGATAAAAAGACGAAATTACCCTTGATTATTGAAATTGACCCCGTTGACCAAATAAAAAATTAAAAATTTCTTCTCCCTTCCTCATCATCTCTCCTGTCACAGTCTCTCTCTCATTCTTCTTATTCTTTTTTTCTTTCGCTTCTTCTTCTTCTTCTTTTCCTTCTTCTTAGAACCCAGAAATTTGGGTTTAATGGGTACGAACTGGGTTCATTCGAATGAACCCAGTTTTCTGGTGGGTGCATTTGATGAACCCAGAATTCTGGGTTCATTCCACACTTTTTTTTTTTTCAATTATTTTTCTAATTTTTTTTCTTCAAACACTTTCATCAACCATCAAATAAAAAATAAAAAATTAAATAAATAAATAAATAATAATAATAATAAGAGGGAGCTGCCGCCAATCCAACTCAGCCCGACGCCGTGAAGCTCGCCTAACCAACTGCAGATCAGATTGTCGCCGAGTAGAGGTCACGGGGAATCGAAGACACAAAGCCGAGCAGAACCAGACGACGACGGCGACCATCAGCTCAGCCGGTCGACCGAGGAGCTCGCGCCGACCCGCGCATGAACTGAAGCTGACCAAGACAGATCGAAGTCGAACCAGACCAGTTCGACATCGCGCGTAAGCCAGATCAGACCGGAATGAACCCAGAACTTCTGTCATCCCAGCAAAACCAAAAAAAAAAAAAAAACTCAACTTCTTCATAAGATTTATCCACCATCATCAACAAAATCCACCATCATCACCATCGCCGATCCCCTCTTCCCTTTTCTATTCTCAAACAAAACACAACCCAGATCTACAATAGGGTTCACTTCGAATCAAACCCAGAGGTTCGATTCATGGGTTCGAACGAACCCAGTGAATCAAACCCAGAAATCTGGGTTCGATTCACTGGGTTCGTTCGAACCCATGAATCGAACGAACCCAAGAATCGATTTGAAGATTCATTCGAATCCAGGAATCGAAACTGAAAATCTGGGTTTGATTCCTGGGTTCGAACGAACCTTCAATGGGTTCGATTCAAACAATCAAATCGAACCAAGAAGAAGAAGAAGAAGAAGAAGAAGAAGAAGAAGAAGAAGAGAAGAGAAGAAGATGGACGACAGAGAGAGGATGGCGACAACAAAGAGAAGAGATGTCTGAGGCATGAAAAAGAAAGAGAGAGAGAGAGAGAGAGAGAGAGAGAGAGAGAGTGTGTGTGTGTGTGTGTGTGGATGAGAGAGAAAATGAATTGTGTTTGATTTTTATTTAATTTTTTTATTTTTTTTTTATAATCAATCTCCACCGTCCATCTTAAAATGGACGGTGGAGATCTGATTAAAAATTTTTTTATTTAATTTATTTTAAAGTTTTGAAAATTTATTTTAAAATAAAATTAAAAGACAAATTTACCCCTCAATCAATTAACTCTAACAGAGATTCACTAACGGCGGGAGGGTTAATTGCAACAATATCGAAACAATTGCTCCGCTTGAATTAGAGTTTCGGCTGGGTAGCTAAATTGTAATTCGCTCATGATAATAACTCTACTTTATTTTTTGGTGAGCGTGATCCATTAGCTATAGATTCTTTGTTTTTTTTTTTAATTTTTTCATTCTTTAGTAGATTTCTTAAGGGTTTTTTTTTTTTTTTTTTTTTTTTTTTTTTCCGGAATTGTATCAAGAGAATCATTAGAAATTTTTACCATAAAATCATATTGGATAATAAATATGACCAGAATAATAAGTCAAATCGACAAGTAAATATGAACAGAGTTAAAAGTGTAACTTTTGATTTTGTTTTATTTTCTTTTTTCCTCACTGGATTGCGCTTTGTTCCCTAGAAAAATCAACGAAGGTGCCATATCAAAGGTAATTTTTTATTTTTTATTTTTGAAAAAAACAAACCTTCATTAAGAACCAAACAGATTACACCTCCTGAAAGTTAGGGAAAATACAGTTGACACTGATAGAGTGCTAGGAAAGATCCCTAACTGAGGATAAAGCTAAGGAAGCTAATTTGTAAGCCAAACAATTGCCATATCTGGAGATGGCTTGACAATTGATAACACCAATATCCTTACAAACAGCCTTGATATCACCTATAAGAAAACCGACTTCGCAAGGAAAATCATAACAAGCATTAAAAGCTGAAGCTACATTCTTTGCATCTACTTCTGCTAAAGATACCAGCAGATTGAGCGAACGGGCTAAAAGGAGGCCCTCTCTTAACGCCAGCAGCTCACCAATCTTAAGGGAAAAAAGGTCAAACAGTCTCTTAGAACAAGCAGCAGTAACCCAACCTCTGATCTCTAATAGCAGCGCCGATACTAATATAACCAGCTTCGAGTTTGATAGCTACGTCAGAGTATCAAAGGTAATTTTATGCGGTGTTTTTGTTTCTCAGTGAAGGTACTGACATGAAGGACTAAATGAAGGACAATAATGCAGTATGAAAAGCAACCCTACTTTTATTGACTGATAAATATATCAATTGTTTGTTTGAAAATAGTACTAATTTACTTATCGTAAAGTAAAATTTTAGTTTGCGATTTTTTTTTTTTTTAATTTTGCTTTGTTGTGTTCATCTCTTTTTTGTTGTATTTTTTGGTAGGAATCTCTTTCTGTTTTTATAAAATTCACACTTGTGAAGGTGTTATAAACTGATAAATGGTAATTATATAAAAAGAAAAATACGAAGTTAATTGGTTGTTCTATTTATCTGTCGAGATTTTGATTAATGAAACAGTTGTGATTAGAGATATTTTTAATTTTTTTTTTGTCAAAAATAAAATCAGTACTGTACATTTTTGGTAATATGTAACATTTATTTTAGTAAATAAAATAAAGAAAAAAAAATAAAAGCTCATCAAGTAGAAAATATTGTTTCCACCTATACACAAGGAGTTGAAAACAATGCTTTACTGATTTCTGTTATATTAAAGATTCTGAACATCTACTTTTCAATATACATTTATATATATATATATATATATATATGAACAACATTTGCATTAAAATAAAAAATTTATTCAATTTTAAATGTAAAATATATTCCTATTGTTTGAGTTTTGAAAAATTATTTTGAGTAAAACTTTAACAAGCATATCCTTTTTAAAACATTTCTTTTATTTTTTTTATTAGAGATTAAAATAACTCCAAACAAATCAATTAAAAACAACATTAAAACATCCCAAATTACTTGAATGCTTTTTATATCATTAACAGAATTTATCTTCATATTCATTGATCATCATCAATGCTATATAAATGTTGACTTATGATTTATAGATTAATTAGAAGATTCCGTAATTTTAAATTAAAATGTCTATAAAAATTGCTTAAATAATGAAAACTAATAATCTATTAACAATTCAAAATGCTTATTTTAGATGAATGATTAAATGAAGGTTTTAGAATATGAACAAGGCTATTGCTTTACAATGAAATTTCACGCAGTGTCCATTAATTACTGACTTTTTGGTTAAGAAGTGATGTGACTATTTAAACTTTTTCCTTGAATGAATAGCTTAATATATTGATTCAAATTAACAATGATCAATGTGTTATCAACAGTAATTTTTAAACAATTGAGTATTTTGATTGTAGCTCTAGTTTCTTATTTTGTTTTCTAGGTGAAGTATGTTATTAATTCCTAATATTTTGACCAATAACACCCTTTGACTTTGGTTTGATGTTAAGCTAACTTGTATTTCTTCTGTTTTGTGAATGAGTTATTTTTGTTAATTTTAAAAACAAAAAAAATCCTCCTACTTTATGTGAAATTGTATTTATACATAAAAGATCATTTAATTACATAAACCTTTTAGAATTATGTCGACCAAACTTTAATCATAAAAAATCAGTTTTGCCCTATTATAATAAGTGGATAGAAAATTGATGATATTAAAGTATTAAAATTTCATAGTTCTTAATTTATTCAAATATTAACATTATTATATTCAAATATCATAGTGATTGATTTATTAAATTATTAAAAAAATAATTATTTGTTAATCTTTAAAAAAGAAGGACCGACTTGAGGGAATTTACTCATGCAAAGTACTACAATTAGCAAACTTCAGTATCCTGAATAGACTTAGAAATTAATCAATCTCTATTGAATCCAAATACCAAAACTTTCCCTTTCCCAAGAAAAAAAAAAACCCAAAACATTCATTGAACTACAAATAGACTTGGAAAATAATCTCTCCATTTATTCTAATAAACAGAAACGACGTATGAATAGACTTGGAAAATTCTATTACTACAACTTGGAAATCCATATTTTTAATTTGTTGGCTGAATACAAACTCTGGCGTCGGTGACTTCAATCACGATATATAATTTAAAAACATAATTAATTAGCTAATCATAATTGCATGATAGAACAAGCATTTGGAATCTGATGACTGAACTTTTTGGGCGCATTGTAGTTGTCCAACTGGGTATTCATTCTCATTTCCAGCATGATACCCGTATTTGTAACCAAATCCGGCTTTGCCCATGAAATCCATATTCTTGCCCTTCATTTCCCCTCCATTATCACTATCACGGTCACTATTACCATTGCCATCACCATCACGGTCACTGCCTTTCTTATTATTCTTTCCTCCACCACCGCCATTGTTGTCGTCATCACCACCACCACTGCCATTGTTGTCATCATCACTGCCACTGAGGCCTCTCGTTTGTTTTTCTTTTTCTGAGAGAAAATAATTCCATGCCTGACAAACGAATGAATTTTGAGAATAAGAAAAATTTGAAGTGCGGCAAACCCACAAAAAGATGAGTAGGAAAGTATAAGCCATATTGTTACCAGCCAAGACTAATAGGTTCTTCAATTTCTAAATTATTTTAGTATTGAGTAATGCTAAACTATCTAAAAATTTACTCAAATTTATTATTCAAATGATGTAACAAGTCTATATATAATTATCACATCATCAATAAATCATTTCAAAATTTATGTAATAGTTACAAATCAACTTTTCACATCATTTAAACAAAGTTTTAAGGTAAATTTTTGATAAATGTAACATTATTCATTAGTATTTTGATAACACAAAACTTTAAGGAAGTTTTGCGATTGCCTCCATAACCTCTAGATAGGGTTAAATTAACATAAATCAGTTAAGAGTTGATTTCCATCATCAGTTTTAGAAGTGGGATGGGTGACCTCACCCCAAACCCACTTCTGATCTGTTTATCTATTAATATTAAATAAAAATCAATATACAATTAATAAAAACTAAGATATTTTTAAAATTTTGAAAATACATAACAGATTTCATTAATGTTTAACAGATGTTTATTTAATTTTAAAATTAGTCTTATGAGAAAGTAATATACATGCAAGCTTTTACTTTCTGTGAAATAAAGTTTTATCTCCATAATAAAAATATAATATTTAAAGTCTCAATTTTGTTTTTGGAATATTTGAAAACTCAATTTTGACAAAAAAGAAATTCGAACAAAATAACTGATTCAGAAAAAGTCAGAAAAGCATAATAGGTCCATATAAGGAAATTAAACGACCAGCGTATAACAAAATTTATATCACAGAACTTGATGATTTCGGCCAAGTTACTTAAGTTGTTTGATGGGCCCATATGTTGGCTTCAACTTGAGTCTTGAATGATGAATGATTGATTTAAAGCATATGTTAACACATATAGTCAAACACGATTACTTTCTAGAAAACATGAACAAGAGGATAGCTGAAAATTTAGGAGCGCTACCAGTAGAAGGAAGAAAAGAAACCTTTACCTTGTTGAAACGGGCGGTCAATTCATCTGCTTTAAGATTCACGCTATCATCATATTTGGTTATTCCGCCATCGTTGGATTCTGTACTCTGTTTCATGGTCTTCTGTTGGACCCTATCTTGGATTTTGGATGGATCCTTTTCTTTCTTCTTCTCTCCATCTCCTCCTGCATTGAAGTTGTTCTTATTGTTATCCCCACCAACAGTTTTGACTTTCTTCTTCTGAAACACACACATAAAATTAAAACAATAAGAACAATCAATCAAGAGACAAGAAAAGAACTCATTATTAATTAAAGGGAAAAAAAAATAAGAACAAGAAACAACCATGGAAAAACCAGTTGGGAGACGGAGTTGACTATGCTTGACCATTGTTCAGTTTCAGAAACAAAAAATTGTGTGGTGTCTGACGGAAGAGGAGGGTGTTTGTAGTAACTCCAAAACACAAAGGGTGTTTGTTATATTATATACTAAAGTTGGGCGCCGGTTCAACAACGCGGTTTCTTTTTTAAAACAGTTTTAACGCGTTTTCCAGTTCCCAAGGCCCACAGCGAATAATAAAAGGCCAATATATATATATATATATATAAGAAAAAAAAAAACACTTTTTTAAATAAATCAACAGTTCGACAAGACAACAAGTGGAGGTAGGTGAATATTTGATAATTAAGGTTGGCAAAATGCAGGTCTGAACCCGCATCAGGCCCAGACCCACATTGGACCCTCTTATTTTTTTTAGGGTCTAGACCCTACCCATAACCTCAAATTAATTTGAGGGTATGGTTCCAGACCCTACCCGCATATTTTGCGGGTCTCTTCAGATCCTCTTCAGACCCCCAACAACACCCAAATCCCAGAAATCCCAACAACACCCAAATCCTCTCTCTCTCACTGAGCATCTCTTTCACTTTCTCCTTCCCCAAAGCAATCCCCTTCCCCACCAAATTCCTAAAACCACCCTCCACCCGCTTCTTTTTCTCCATTCTCACCTCCTCCACCCCCTCCTCCATCCATCCACCACCTCCATTCTTCATCGACACAAGACGCTGCTCGAGCCCGTCAAGCCTCTCAGCCGTCTCGAACCTCATGTGATGAACGTCAGCTAACACATGCGCCTGCAAAGGACCGTTCAACCACAGGCAGAGAAAGAGAGATGGAGGGAAAGGGAAGGGAAGAGAGAGCACCTTAGAGCAGAGGAACGGCGGCGATGGAGAGAGAGAGGCGCAATAGAGCAGAGATCTGGGTTTTATTGGTCGGTGATGGAGAGAGAGAGAGAGACGGGGATGTTCTGGTGGCCAGCGATAACACGGCGGCGATGGATCGCGGTCGATGAGGAATGGCGGCAATGGAGATTGGAGAGAGACCTGGTTTTGTTGGTCGACGATGGAGAGAGAGAAACAGAGATCTGGGTTTTGTTGGTCAACAATGGACAGAGAGAGAGACGGGGATGTTCTGGTGGCCGGCGATAACGCGGCGACGATGGATCGCGCTCGATGAGGAATGACGGCGATGGAGATTGGAGAGAGACCTGGGTTTTGTTGGTCGACGATGGAGATAGAGAAACGGAGATGTTCTGGTGGTCGGCGACAACACGGCGGCAATGGATCGTAGTCGACGAGGAACGGCGGCGATGGATCGCAGTCGAGGAGGAACGACGGCAGATGGAGATTGGAGAGAGAGAGAGTCGAGAGAGTTGAGAGACCCGCAGATGGAGAGTTTAGGTTTTTTTTTTTTTTTAAATGAGGAGAGGGTATTTTGCGGGTCTGATAGAGACCCGCATTGGACCCATATCCTACCCGCAAATTGTGGATTTTTTCAGATCCGGTTCTTTTAAAGGTTTTTACCATGGAGGTTAGGGTCTATACCCGAACCGCATTGTTGCGGGTACGGATAGGGTCTGAAGACCCTGTCCATTTTGCCAACCTTATTGATAATAGCTTTTTATAAACCTCCGGATTTGTAAAAAATAATTTAGGGAAAATTACACTAAAATACCTCGACCTATTGAATTATTACAGTCATGATGCGAGTTTAAGCTAAATTACACATAAATACCTTTAACCTGGTTTGACTCACAATTGATTAACGGTAAAGTTAACATCTCAAGGGTAAATTGGTCTTTTTATATATTAAATAAATTAAAAAAATAAAAAATAATTAATTTCCAATTAAAAACTGCCACATCACACTAATTTTTAAAATAATTTAATTATTTATTTTTTATACAAAACAATTCAATTAATTAATATTATTATTATTTAAATAGAAAATTAAAAGAAAAAGTTTTCAACACTCAGATTCATCACCATTATCAACATCAACACAAACTTTATTAACAAATCACCATTAACAAATACCAACAAAACTTCATTAAAGCATTAACTCACATCAACACCAGAAACATTCATCAACCCACAATTATCATCATCAACTCATCTTAAGAAACATCTAAACAAATCTTAAGAAAAAATTAAAAAAAAAAAAAATACAAATTAAAGCATCTGGGGTAGATTCGACTGGGTTCGTCGCGAACCCAGATTCGCCGAACCCAGATTCGACTGGGTTCGTGACGAACTCAGATTAGACGAACCCAGTCGAATCTGGGTTCGTCGCGAACCCAGATTCGACTAGGTTCACGGTGACGAACCCAGTCGAATCTGGGTTCGCGACGAACCCAGATTCGACTGGGTTCACGACGACGAACCCAGTCAAATAACCCAGATTCGACAAACCCAGTCGAATCTGGGTTCGTCGCGAACCCAAATACCCAAAAGAACAAGAAGAAGAAAAGAAAAAGAAGAAGAGAAGAAGAAAAGGGAGAGAGTGACGAACCAGAAACCTCGAAGAAGAAGAAGAAGAAAAAGAGAGAAATATAGAGAGAGAGAGAAATTTTGTTTTTTAGAGAGAGAGAGATTTTGTTTAAATAATATTCCAAATATTGTTTGATATATAAAAAGACCGATTTACCCTTGAGATGTTAACTTTACCGTTAATTGATTGTTAGTCAAATCAGGTCAAAGGTATTTATGTGTAATTTAGCTTAAACTCGCATCATGACTGTAATAATTCAATAGGTCGAGGTCTTTAGTGTAATTTGCCCAAAAATTTACAATTGGCCAATAACTCTGACGTTGCCTTCTTATCTTTAGTTGACAAAAACCATGCTTTTTAAAGTCTCCATCCTTTGTAGGAACGAGGAAGTTTCCCAGAAACTTCTCCCGCCAGCCTCAGTGTTTTGCTTAATAAAACTGTTTCAACTAAAAAGAACATTTGTTTGGAAAAAATTTTGTTGAAATAAAAAACAAATCAAAGATAAGTCATATTAGTGACAATGAAGTCTTGTCCGTATCTATCTTGGCGGATTAAAAAAATTAGAAGCACCAAAACTCATTACCTTTTTTTTCTAAAAAAAAAAAATCTATATATATTAATTAATTAGGATTTTAGAAAGGTGAACTTAATTCAAACCCACAAGATAAACTTAAGGAGGTAGTTTTGGTAAAAATGAACTTTTGGAAGAAAATGTTGTAGAAGTAAATCTCGTGAAAGGAGATACTTTAATGTGTTTACTAATAAAGAATTTCAAGAAAGAGAATTGGATTCCTAATTTGTGAATTCTATTATTATCCAATTTTATGGGAATTAAGTTCATGGATCTCACATATAAAATCAGGAATCATCCTCTTACTCTAAAAATCAAGTTTTCTTTCATAATTGAAATTTGTTAAAACTCTTCACCTTGAAATTCTTGTTAGCAGCAAGGGACAACTCAAATTTTAAAGTACTACACTCTTCTAAGGGGAAGTGGTCATTGCATTTATTTCCATTGCCTCTCTTGTTCCAGGTAGTCTTCCCTTTTAAATTCAACAACATGCTTAATTAACACCTATGAGTTTTTGAAAGCAAGATCTTTCAGATTCCAGCTGTACGAATATGATAAGTTTGCCAATTATGTAGTTATTTTTTCCCCTTTAATTTCTAGGTTCTAGTAAAAACAATAGTGGTTCCATGTCTAAGTTGGTTTCAGATAAAAACATATCAGCTCTATGTTGTTGACAAATGACTATTTTCACATGTCTAATAATGTTCATAAGAAATTGCTTGTTCTTGCATTATTTATTGTTATTTTCTTTTAAAAAAATAAGATAATTGTTTATGCATTGTGTTTAAAAGATGTTAATTATTATAAATATATGAACAATATAAAATATAATTTTCATATTAAAGATATCTCAATAATCAACGTTGTATCATTCTTATTTCTTACTCAAATAAACACTTGAAAGGGAATTAACCTCATTCTGTTTTCAATTTCTAAAAGTAAAGTAAATGTTTGATTGGAATTAAGTTATTTAATTCCAATTCTTTTTCATTCCTTTTCTAATAGAATTTGATTCCATTTCATTTGATTACTTGTTAGTAAACATTAAAAGTGGAGATTCTATTTAAAAAAAAAAGAAAAAAAAAAGCTTTTAAAATAAAATTGTTGAATGTTTGAGGGCAAGCTCTTTTAAATGATGGATTTATTTATTTCAAAAAAAAAATGATGGATTTATTATTTATTAAAAAGTGTAAATAATAAAAAAAAATCAATACATCTATTAAAATTTGAAGAGCTTTTGTTTCTTATAATTAAAACATAAAAATAATTACAAAATTTTTTAAAACCGAGTATCAAAATACAAACTTCATTTCAATATATTTAAAAGTAAGTGTGTACAAGGGATTTAAGTTAAATGGGTAGTAATAATTAGTAAACTTTATAAATTTTGATAAGATTATTTTAGATATAGAAAATTGAATTAAAATGCCCTGATAATAGGGAAAATTACTTTTAGATCGAAAATAATTTTATTGCACGAAGTCATTTTTTGAATCATTTACTAAAAATTAACCACCGTGGTTGAAAGAAACAAATTGATCTCCATGGAGTAGATTGCACCTATGAGATCTCACTCCACATGTTGTCTTTTTCTCTCTCTTATTTTTATTTTTTATTTTTTTGTTTTTGGTTTTTATTATTCTTTTCAACCCAAATTTGAGAACTTGTTAAGGAGCTGCCTCCCTAGAATTGATGAAAATGATGAACAGGTATCTCCTAACAACTAAACTCAAGTGCTAATTTAAATGGAGAACTTACTTGATCACTTTCCCCATGGAAACGCGTTAGAACTAACTCGATGACTTGGAAGGTTCCTAAAGCCACCTTCTCTTCACTTTCACCAGGGACCACCCTCATGTCTTATTTAGGCATCTAATTTTACTTATTTTCAAATCTTTAATATCTTAGGACGGCTGCTTTGCTTTAGTGCCCTTCCTTTGTCGTTCCGTCACCTTCAATGAGAGACCAAACACCGCGTGAAGTTTCTTTGGTGTCTTTTTCACTGTTGTTTATTGGAAATAAAGCAGAGTCTCATAGAAAAAAAAAAAAAATACAAAAGCTGCGCTTATATATTCTCATTTAACCATCTCCATATTTTACCATTCAGAAACAAAAACTCTCCCGATTTTCTTACAATATAAGAAGAGGAGGAACAAGTGAAACACAAAATCCAAAGTAAATTAAGACAAGAAAAAGAGAACAAAGCAATGTAAGTTTCTTACCTTCTAGTTTTTCTTTCTTTTTCACAAATATTTTTTGACGTTCCTTTTAACTTTAATTATGAATTGTTTCTTACTTATTATATGTGTTAGTGATGGTTTCTGTTATTGTGGAGATTAACGTTTTTTCATGTATTACGTTCCTGTAGTGCAGCAAGATGGATCAAAGCAATGACCATGAATCTAATTATTGTAAGGAGCTAGCAGATTCTTTTAGCGGTAGGTTCAAAGACTTGCGTCCCTTATCTAAAGATTGCTGCATTTATGAAGTTCCACCAAAAATTAGGATGTTAAATAATGGAAGTCTTTACACACCGAAGATGGTTTCAATTGGTCCACTCCATTATGGTAGGGAAGAATTAAAAGCTATGGAAGAGTATAAATTACGATATCTGCAACAATTTCGGCTACAAACTCAAGTAAGTATGGAAAACTTTCTTGAATTTATAAAGGATAAGGAAGTAGCTTTGCGTAATTGTTATGCGGACACCATTAAATATGGAAGTAAACGCTTTGTTGAAATCATTTTTTTGGATGCTGTGTTTCTTATTGAGATGTTTCTTCATGGGATACCTGAATTTCACCGTGTTGACCGTGTGTTTTCAAATCCAGGAAAGATAAAAGATATAGTGTTTGACATTATGCTCCTAGAAAATCAGCTTCCAATGTTCATTCTTCGGGAGTTGTTTGAGTTTGCAAACCTTAAATTGCCTGGCCAGTTTAAGGGGTGGCCTTTGAGTAAGTTTGTCCATGATTTCTTAAAATGTTTTGTATGTCAAGATATTTTGCCTGATACAACTTCTATAGAAACATCCTTTTCTAAAGCAGAGCATTTTGTTGATTTGCTGAGACTTTGTCTTCAGCCACCAAAACATGTTCTTTGTCTTCAGCCATCGGGACATGATGTCAACAAAACGCAAACTAAAACTGATTCTGACATCGAAAATCAAGATGATCGTGAAACTGCACCTAATATAACAAAACTTCACCAGTCTGGAATTACGTTCAAGCCGGCATCAACCAAGAATTTGCTTGGCATAAAATTTGAAAGGGGGACTCTGGAAATTCCGAAGTTGACAATAAGTAATATGATGATTCATTTATTGAGAAATCTCCATATGTTTGAGTCATTGCATGGTGATACTAACTTTATAAATGATTATCATATTCTCCTCCATCGCCTTTTAAGTACGCCACAGGATGTTGAGTTATTAATTAAGGCTGGAGTTATCGAGAATCGGATCTCAAATAGTGAGGGGGTGTCAACACTTTTTCGAGAACTTAGTAGAGATGCTAGAGTAAACTATGAGGAATTCTACTATTCGGCTCTTGTTAAGGATCTACAAGACTACTCTAGATCGAATCGGCACAGGTGGACAGCAATTTTTTGGCAAAAATATTTTCGCAACCCATGGGTCTCCATCTCTGTCATTGCAGCATCTATGATACTTATACTCACTTTTATACAAACCGTTTGTTCTATCATTGGACTACGTAATTAAGTTTCTCCTTCAAATTTATATTGGTTTCTGTTTTGGGTATCTACACAAAAAGGCTGATGATGTATATATTTTTGCTAGTATTTTTATTTTTATTTTTATTTTGTTTCTATTATGATAGTTTTAGCCGGATATGCAATCAAGAGGTTTGTATCATGTTTGTAAAATAATCCATTTGGATGCTTTGTAATTCAATATTTAAATCTAGTTTCTAGGCTTTTCCTTCTTGAATTCTATTGTTATTGATGATAACAAAAATTTAATGGATACATAGGCCTACAACTTTCGACTGCTCCATCACAAAAACGTAACTGAAATCTGTTTTGGGAATGTAGAACAAACATCTAAAAATTTTATTTTAATTTCCCCAAGTTCTTCAGTCAGCAGAATCCAAATATTTGTTAAGTTATTCTATTGTGCAATGTTGATGTGAGATGATTTCCGGGCAAAATAAATTTGCTTTGAAAATTATATGGTAGTGATGGGTTAAGTATGGTTATAGGGACTTTTGGAAGATAAAACAATTTCAATTGAAATTTGCAATAAATTTATGAAATTTTGATTGATAATTGGATTCCGTTTAACTTTATAGATATAATATCCTATTTATATGGTTTGTGAAAAGACTGCAAATGGAGAAAAAAACTGATAAACAGTGAAATGATTACATTTGAAGAAAATATCTCAACCTCCATTAAGTAGTTGGTTGCTTGTGAAGTTGGGTTTCATACCGAACCCTATGAAAGTAGTTGTTTATGAAGTCAGGTTAAAAAGCGTACTTTTTTTTTTTTTATTTTTGAAAAAGAGTACAATTACACAACGACAGATAAGATACACTCTTCGGTCACCGTATACCACCAACGGTCCTCAACTGTACTTTTAGTCAATAGGGGAAGGCTTCTTTTCTCATTGCATTATTATCTTTCCTTTGATCCTTCATGTCACCTTGAACGAGAGAAAAATGCACCGCGTTTTTTGACTTTTTCTTTTTAATGTTCCTTTTCAAATTTAATCATGAAATGGTCTTCAATTCATATGTGTCAGAGACAAGACAACGTGTGCATTATCAATTAATCAAGTTCACTTGTACTGAGGCAACTTTCAGTAGATTTCTTTGCAGGAGGAAGGGCGACCCAACACACAAACACGCTAGTGGTCTCTCAGACCGTCTCCAGCGTGACACCCTAATAGTGTAAAATACCATTTTAGTGTTAAAATGGCATCCAATGTGAACGCCATTTACAAACTTCAAAAAAACATTTGGTGTATTAGCTAAAGTAGATACCAAATTTGGTGTTATACTGTAGCAACGTCAAATGTTTTGTGTTGAGCCATGTTGCTCTCTTTTTCTTTTCTTTAATCCCAATAATGCCCCCCTTATACTAACTACAACAATTTTATTCCTTTTGTATCCTTTACTGTATTTAATATATTTATATAATTTGATTAATAATTAAAAATTAAAATTAAAATATTATAAAAGATCTCATAGGATATTGTTTGGTGCTGGCTGTCAAAGATAATTAGATGTTTTAAGATTAATTAAGCATATAAATTGTTTCAAGATTTTGAGGCAAATTGCTAAAATAGTTGAGATATTGGTCAAGTGTTATGTTCTTTACTTCAATTAGGAATTAACTGGCTAAGAGATTGATTCAGGAGGGGGGCAATGCATGTCTGTTCTTGAATTCGATATCACCTGCATCAAAGCGATATCCATCATCAATGGAGGAAATTACAAGTTATAATATGTGAACAAATAAACTCATGCACTATGACAACTACAATGAGAGGAGGCAGAAGTTGGTGCAAGTAAGGTTTAAACTTCAAAAAAATTCTTATTTAAGATAGCTTTGATGTTTGTAATTGTAATAAAACACCAGGCAATGAACCAATCATGATGTCATGACAGGCAATTGGATATGGAAATGACACAATTTGCTGTTGATCAAAACTGGGCCGCAGTAGGTGGTCTATTTGATTTGAAAGGCCCTGCTTAATAAGGCCCTACACTTACCAGCACTGGTGGCGTGGTCATTGCTTCAGGATGGGAACAAGGCTTGTCTATTCTTAAATTTATTTTCTGGTATCCAAGGTTTGATTGTCATTAAGATTTTTGGAATCTGAAATTTATTTTTTGACCTCTTGCTTATGCAGGGTAGACGAGCATGATTATTATGCATGCTTGTAGATGGAACATGCTTGATAAAATTGTGCATGTGATGGTTGGCAGTGCAATATCAAGCAATATATGCTGTGGTTTTCAATAAGTGATTTAGGCATGATAAGTACCAAGTTAAGTTTTTAATATTCATGAATTCTTGATGTGTATGCACGTTTTGAGAGTAATTCTCCTAAAAAGTTTCACAAAGAACTTCATTAGCTGCTAGAACAAACTAGATCAGGAAATGTAGGCTGTACCGAAACGATTGATTATTGAGCAGTTGTTTATCACGCACAGCAAAGAATACTTGCAGGCAAATAAAGCATGGTACTCAGTCCCTAGTCTAGTTGATAAAAATGCTTGATGCTTGCTTTTATGTCACATAATATTCACTTGGTTTGCTAGTGATATGTCTAAATTGCATGCTAAAAGCGAAGCAACAGTGAGAAATTAGTTAGAAACTTTTTCTCTTGTAGGTAATGGTGCCATGTCTGACAAGCGGTGCAGAGAGTTAATGTGCTCTGGTGGATCTCGTTGAATGCTCGCATTTGCTCAGGTTGAGCATTGCCTTCAACCTATTGTTGGTCTAATTCCTCTACAGGTATTCCAACAACGAAATCTCTAATTTTTTTTGGCATATCAACTTCTGTAGTTAAAAATGTCAAAATTTTATTGATGTTTTCATGTTTGACTTATCTGTGTTCGGTAAACAAGAATTTAGTCTCTAGAATCTTTGAATATATTATACGAAAATTAAACTTGTGGAACTTCTAAGTGTGTTAGTTTATATGTATATGCTTGAACATAGGCAGACAAAAGAGTCCCAGTGAGGGTCGTAGCACCAACAATTTCTTCTTCTTCTTCTTTCTCTCTCTTTTTTTTTTTTTTTTTTTAATATATATTTCTATCGTTATATGTATAATCTTCAATTTTATACAAAATTTATTAATGTCTCATTTAAATATTATATATTAGTTCATTGACCTCCTAAATGCATTTTTCTGACTCCACTTTTGATATTTCGTTATTATGAATACATCATTTCTCTTCCGATCAGAGTTAGGTTGTATTATATATTGTTTTAGGTTAAGTATAACTCACCTTGCTGTTTTCACGGGATGACAAATTAAGAAAACAGTCACTGTCAGTGTAGGCTTCAGCTCAGATTGAGGTCTTAACGATGATATTTACTGGCAACAAAAATAACCTGAAATTACAATGGAGCAAAAGGTGTGTAGCAATTGTCAAAAAATGTTGAAAAAAAACAATGTCAAGAATTCGAAGCACGCCAAGAATGGATCCAGCGGCAGCGCAAGATTATTTCCTATCCTACAATTTTCACAATATATAGCGTTAATCGTATTCTATGGCAGTTTGTACTTGCTTCACATGCTCTGTTTATGCTGCTTCTTAGGCAGCAGAGAAATGATGGGCTGACTTGTAACGCCATCTGTCAAATTGTCGAGAAGAGAACACAGTGATTGATGCTTTATATATCTAATTGAGGGTCGAATCTTTTGGATTTTGTTTGGTATGATAGACCAAGTGTACACTATTGTAGTTTCATCTCAATTCTCGCCTCTTATAAAATTTCTTTTGAGGTGGATATATCATCAAATAGTAATAAATTAATATGAGTTTTGAAATTAATATCTAATTATGTAAATGATTTTTCTTTAACACTAATATAGTTCACGAATAATGAGAATAACACTAAGAACAATGAAAATGAATAAATTAATGTAGTACTATAAAAACATCCTGTTTGGGATTAATAGTTTAATACCTAATCACTTGTGTTTTCCTAAAACATTTAATATTTAAATATTGACAAATCCTGTTGTCTATTTATGAAACTCTTAGTGTAAGTTTGGTATAATTTATTTACTGATCAAAAATACTTTTTTAGTATCAAAAGTGCTACTTGATTTTTTTATTTTTAGATCATTTGATTGACATCTCAATAGAGATTTGGAGGAATCAAAAAAACTGATAAAAGTTTATTTGGAGAAGCTCAAATTTTGAGCTTATCTAAGTAGATCATTTTGAGTTTTTTTTTTTAAAAAAAATTAAAATATCTAATCTACTCCTATTTTATTTTATTAACGTATTTATACCCTTATCCTATTACACTTTTTTTTTTTTTATAATCATAAACACATAGCCTGGAATTCATTCACTTTTTATTTCATAAAAACAACAAAGAACTCCTCTTTAATCAGTAAGTTTTCTATGTTTTATGTTTTTTTTTTTTTCTCAATTGGTTTTGGCTGCAATTTTTTTTTTTTTATCTTATTATCATGAATATTATATGTCATATTTGTTATATATATATATGTATGTATGTATATATACATATACTACAATTGATTTTAATTGGTTTTGCTATTGGTTTGTATATATATATATATATATATATATATATACTGCAATTGGTTTCATTATTGATTCATTGATATAATGAAGTGCTTTGTTAAAGTAATTGAATGGTATATATAAATATATACATGTATGCATGTATGTATGTATATATATATACAACACAGATTTATTTTATGAACGTGAGATGGGTAATGAACGTGATCGAATTACAGTTCTTCTCATAAATTGAAATTAATTAGTTTCTATTATTTGTACTGATTTTCTGTTATTATTGTTTGACTTTGAGTTTTTTTTTTTTATATAATTTTAAAAACGAAACTATCTTTTTATTGAGTTGTTTTAAAGAGAATTATTTGAAAAGTCACATGGTATTCCATTGACAAGATATTATTGAAAATCTACTTATATCAAATAAAATTGAAGATATAAAACCTAATGAATAAATCTAAATAAATGCTTCTCTTTTGGAAAAAAAAAATAAATTAGAGAAACAAAATCAGCTTACAAGTCTAAAATAGGCATAGGCGGACTTTACGATAACCATGAAATGGATAAAAAGAAAGTAAGGAAATACAACCTTTTTATTTTTTTAGGCTAATTAAACTAGGAGTGAAAATTTGATAGAGAGTAATAAAATCTTTATTACTACTACAATCGATTAATTTTTTATGATAAAGGTCGAAACAATTACATTCCTAGAATGAATATACTACTTTTTCTTATGTTTTTGTTGGTAAATTAATAATCTAAAAGTGCTTTAAAAATAATTTAACCAAATAGTCTATAATTTAAAAGAGTTTTTTTTAATTGACAACTAAACAACCAATAATTTTTTTCCAAAAGATCTATTTGCAAAAGATTTATTTCCAAAAGATTTACTTTTAAAAAATCTACTTGGACAAATTGTACCAAACGAAGCCTTATTGAGATTGTATAAAACCAAGAACTATTTGTTCCAAAACCAACCTGGTTTTAGTGTTAAAAGATTATAAGTGATTTTCAGTTTCCTTTTGTGCTAAAAATTTTTTTCAATGGAAAAACCCTAATTAATAGAGTGCGAGTGTAAATACTTTGGTAAGAAACGTTTTGATAATTAAAAAAAAAAAAACTAGTTCTAGAATAGGAAAATTCCGTTTTACCCTTTTTTTTAAAAAAAAAATTAAATTCATTTTTAATCCCTCAAACAAATTAATTGCAACCTATATCCAAATTATCCAAATTGCTCCTGTATACCTTATTCTTCTCTTCTATTGCTCATGATATAATATTTTTGGCTTTCTTTATTGATTGTTTGAGTTTTGTTGAGATTTTGTTGAGTTTTTTTTTTTTTTTTTTTTTTTTTTGTAATGATTTTTGGAGTTTTTCGTGTTTTGGATGTTGGATATTGATATTTAGAGATAAATTTGGTTAGATTTGGCTTGAAATTTGAGGTTTTCGGTGAGATACAATGTGAAAATGACGACTAAGTTATATTGATTTTTAAGTCCCCTTAGAAACCAGTACCGGTTTTTAAGTCCATTTAATCATCGGTATTGGTTTTTAAGTTAATTGGTTTTTAAATGGACTCAAAAACCACATCTTTTTTTTTTTTTTGAATTGAGGGTATTTTGGTAAATTTGAATGTAGGATGAAAATAGTTTTTTTGAGAGGTTAAAAACGAATTTTTATAGAAAAATGGGTAAAAATGACTTTTTTTCTTTTGCTTTTGGGTAAAAGTGAAAAGCTCCAAATAGTACAACTACGACAAATGGGTTGCTTATGTGGTTTAAGGTACCCCCACCCTTGCTCAAGTCAAAGGTTCAATCCACATTTCCCACCATAATATGGATAGTTTTCCTATTCAATATGGATAGCCTTCTCCCGTTTTTGGGAGTTAGAATCCGGATCGTGTTTTAAAATTTCATTTCAACTAGTTCCTTCAATGTTCTATTATGGTACCAGTGGATCATAAAAAAGAAATAGTAAAACTTGTTTTGGAGTGTTTGATTAAAGGATTCGAAGTGCTTGTTTAAGTACTTTAGTAAGAACGTTTTGATAATTAAAAAAAATATATAAGAAATAGTAAAACTTGATTCCATACAGGCTCTGTACAACATGACGTAATAATCGTTGGGTCGTGCTTAGCCATGACTCATTTTCCGTGTTCTGTATGTGCATGTTGTGTGGCCCATCAAGCGGCACGACACGCAAAGGCCAGGAGCAGGACCCAATTGTGGCGATTATAATCAATTCTTAAATAAAAAACTTACCAATTATTTATGTGAAAGCATTTGCTTTAATTTTAGTGATGCAACTCTGATCCTTATTATTTATTGAATTTTTATTATTTGAAAATTGATTATTAATAGCTATTGCCATATTTCTTTCATTACGTATTTGGTCTTCGAATATTATTTTAATTTTTAAAGTTAATAAATTTATAAAATTGGAAAAAAGAAAACTCTTCATTTAATATGTCAATATAGTCCTATTAATATAAGAACTAAATTAAAATGTACAAATATATAATTATATAAATTAAATCTATACTTAATACCATTACTGTTTTACAAAATGTTTCTGTTTTACAGAAGGGTTTTGCTAGATTTAAAATTATTTAGACTTCACGATAATAAAAATTTCATTGAAAATTTAAAAATTTCTCAAAGAGAGACTAATAGTACCCATATATAATCAAATTTATCATATAAGGTCAGTATAATTATATCAGTCATAATTTCTCAAGAATTAAAAATTAAAAATTTCAAAATTTTTAAAAAATAATTTGAAATTCTAGCTATTTATTAATTATACAAATTTTATATAATATATAGCCAAAATTTTCAAGATAATATAATTTGAAGGTCAATTTGACAGATTGAAAATTATTATTGTACAGCACCCACGAAACGTTTCGATTTCTCCGGAACATTCTGAAAACGTATCTTCCATCTCTATCTCCACATCATCCGACTTCCAACCTGTCTCTACACTCTCCTAGATTTCTCCTTTTCATGAAACATCCAGAGACTCCCATGCAGCCCTATATATTCCCCACTTCACCCCTTTCTCTTCTCATCACAAAACCCAGAAAAGGAAACAAACATCTCATCATCTGGCAGCCCACTATCAAAACCTCCATCAGTATCCAATCTTTTTCAGCTTTCAAGCTTCTAAAATGGCCAAGCTAACAACAACCACCATGCCATTTTTTGTTCTATCATTGGTTTTCATCATGGTCGCACAAGCCAAAGCCTTGATGCCTTACACAAGACCATTGTATGACATAATCTTCCCATCAGAGGACCCTTTTAGAATATTGGAACAAACTCCCCTACCAGTCCCCAAGAACCTGGACACTCTTGCACTTGCAAGGTCAGACTGGAAGGAGACAGCAGCTGCCCATGTGATCAGCGTCGACATTCCAGGGCTAAAGAAGGATGACATCAAGATTGAGGTGGAGGAGAACAGGGTGTTGAGGGTGAGTGGGGAGAGGAAGAGTGATGAGGAGATTGAGGGAGAGAAGTGGCACAGAGCTGAGAGGACTTGTGGCAAGTTCTGGAGGCAGTTTAGGCTACCAATGAATGCCGATTTGGACCACATCAGGGCTCATCTTGAAGATGGGGTGTTGAGAATTACTGTGCCCAAGTTTGCTGAGGAGAAGAAGAGGCAACCGAAGGTTGTCAAAATTGCTGAAGTGGGTTCCTCTTCTGGGGAAGATATCAAGGCCACCAAGGCTGAGATGTGATTCATCGTTGGTCTGATCTGAACTCTATTTCTTTTTTGGCCTGTTTTTTTTCGTACATTTTGTGGGGATTTTGTTGAGGTTTGGTTATGTATTTGTATTGATGGTTGTGGGTTTGTAATGCAAGATTAAGAGGGTGACTCGTGTAAATACTTCGACAAAAGTGTGATTTTATTATAATAAGGATCTAGCATCCCTTATAGTAAAGTTTCTTTTGTGTCTAATTTGCCTTCTGTATCTCAACCCATTTGTTGGAGTCCATTTCTGTCCAATTAGTTGAGGCCCAAATCCATTCCTTCAACAATACCATTAATTCACAATTAGAGAAGATTTTAAAACTCTTCTATGAAGTTCCATGAACTTTTGCGTTTCAAAAATGCAATTCCCTTTATTTCTTCAACGAAAAAAAGTGCAATTCATGTGTGTTAAGTAATTGTCAGACAGCAATTATACCATCCTCAACTTAATTGATTGCGTCACAAGAACATACAATTCACACTTTACAACCCAGTCACCAAGACATTCACAATAACTCTTACCTTTACAAAGGTAAATTTGTCTGAATACTATTTTTCACAATTAATAGAGATTTAGCTCTTGTTAGTTACTTCGTTTTCTCTTTCCTTGTTCTTCATGTGTTTTTCTCAATATTTATTTTTGGGTCATGTTATTTGTTTTTCAACAACAAATTATATTTTCTATGTAAAGCCATGCAACAATATTTGTCAAAACAACACGTGTATGGATGCTTTACTAGTGGTGTTATGGTGTTTGCTGCAGGATGGTTAGAGCATGTCTGTTCTAAAATTTGATGAGAAAACATATCTTGCTGCTCTTTCTGGACCAGCTGATCACCAGCATCAGAGCAATATGCATCAGTGTCATTCATGTAAGTTGACAAAATTATCGCAGGAAGATAAGAGAAGCGTGTTCACTATCACAATCAGGGAAGCAAATGTATTGTTTCACTGGCTCTGGTTCGAGCTATAATAACGCTGCTTTAGCTGCTCAAACTATTTCCTGAAAACATTTTCTGGTATTTACTCTGTTGTAATTGTACTGTGTGTTGCTAAAACCCTTTGTCACCCCATTCCTGACATTGGGATCATATCTAATATCTTGTATTTTTACTGCCATGTTTATAATAACAACAGGCATGCATCAGTCAAGTTTTTATGAATGCAATGCTAGCGCTCTGGCTACTGGATCCGGAAATGGCACAACTTGTTGCTGATAATCATGCTTAGGTTGGATTCTTCCTCTTAACATAATAAAGGCTTGCAATTGCTTGCAACGACTCAACTTGTGTGAGAGTTTAGAGATGAATTCTCCGATATATATTTATACAGATGACAATAATGAGTTGCTAGAGCAAAGTAGACTAGGAAATGAAGACACTACCAAATGATTATAGAGCAATGCCTTGTTGTTTGGAACCAAGGAGTTGTTTATCATCCGCAGAGGAGACAAGAATACTAGCAGGTAAATGAAGCATGGTCCTCTGTCTCCAGTTGATGAAATTGCTTTGATGTCACATAGAATTTCACTTTGTCCTTGTTTGCTTGTGATTTTTCTAAATTCTTAATGGCAAAGCAGCAGTTATCAGCTATTAAGAGACTTTGTGCTAGTATGTAATGGCTGGTGCCATGCTTGACAAGGGGTGCAAAGTTATTGTGCTCTAGTAGATCCTGCTGAACGGTAGCATTTGCTTAGGTTGAGCATTGTCTTCAATCTTTCGTTGGACTTATTACTCTGCAGGTATACAAATTAACATAAGTGGAAAAGCCGTTGTTCTATTTGCGTGTGTGGCTTGTGTAAGGTAAAACGGAGCTTATCCTCAAGAATCATGGGATAAATGTACTAAATCCCTTGGTTGGTCAATATTTATTGCTTTTTAAGAATACATTGAATGAATATATCCACTGTCTATTATTATCTATACTAAGGTTTACAGGACCCATCCCAATACCTATTCTCCTATTTTTTTCTTATCCCTTTTTCTTCTTCTTTCTTCTTTTCCTTTTCTCTCAGCTTTTTCTTATGCTGCTCGGTTGTGTGTTTTTTCTAATTGAACATCAATATATATACAAACAATGCATGTGGCCAACATACACCCACACACACACTCTTTCAACCTCTCTTTTGTATGTCAATCTTTACACTTGACACTTGTCTCTTTACTATTACTTTGACTTTTCATTTTTAAGTTGTTCTTGTTATTTCCATTCTTATTTTTAACTCTCTCAACACACACACACACACATACACACATGTGAGTGTGTTACCGGGGACCCAATTTTTTTTTTTTTTTTTTTCAATCTCATCTCATTTTTTTGCCTTTTGTCTCATATGTTGACCATAACACAATCACATGTTTTCTTTTCTTTTGTTTCAACCGAAATTACAGCTCTCTTTGTATATATTTTTTATGCTTGAAAATAAGTGGGTGCATTTAGTAGGCATTTGGGCTATATAAATTTTCAATTTAAGCTCACTTAAATTTTGGATTCTATAATTGCTTAATTGAGCTATTTTTTTAGCATTTCAATTGAGCTCTTTAATAAATCCAATAAAATTATTTCTTAAGCTTGTACTTAAATTGAACCAATCTATAGATTTCATTTTGGGTTCAATTTATTTTTTGGGTCAATTTGGATTGGGACCTTACAAAGTCTACTAGATTTTATGTTATGAATCATGATTTGATTGTAGTCACACATAGATGGGAGTGTAATTCAACATTCCTCATGTATTTCAACAACGGAATGTTGTGGCAGATATTCTATGTAATTGAAGGATTGAAGCATTTAATTTTAGGTTGGTGGGATAGATCTTTAAGTTGTATTGTAAAGCAGCCTCTTCTTGATTCTTGAAGTGTTTCTGCCTTCAAATATTATATTTTCGTTGATAAATTTTCATAAGCTGGTCACATGACCGCTTAAGTTTTGCTAATGAACAAATATGTGTTATTAAGAAACCTTCTTGTACTCAGAAAGGGTGAGTAGCATAAAATTAATTGCTTGATTTGCACTTCCTTTTTGTGTCAATTAATCCTCTCTATCGTTCCTTCTGTTTTTGTAGCTCTTACCTTTATTCATCTTTCTACCAATCGGAAATTTTTGGTGAAAAGACCGTTTTTGGTTGAGTGTGTGTTTGGTTTGTATGTCGACCAGGTGTTTGTGGAATTGTCTGTGATTGATTGTATTGACCCAGTTGTACATCATGACTCACTTATTCTCCCACAGATATTACCAATCAATCAGTACAATATATTAGAACTGCCGCCCTCTTCACATAAGGAGGGACGTTAAAATCAACAGATTATCTCCATGAAAACATCAATGATCAACAGGTGCTTGCACTTCTTCCACATTCTAATAGACAAAGCATTCACAATATTTATAACTTGAAAAGAGAAGCAAAGGGTATTGTTTTTGACAATTTTTTAAACTAATGGTCTCGTCTTCTGTTCTTTTCTAAGCAATAAAACAAATAATGGGCGGTTACTTTGGCGTATGTATTGTTTCTTGTTTGTGAGTCAATTACAGGCAGCATACAGTTTCTTCTTTTGACTTCACCAAAGAGTTTCTTTGCTTTCATTAGGTAGGTCCAACAAAATCGGAGATCGAAGACAACCTACAACCTCCTTAAGTGAAGCTCACGTTTATGGTAGGGAAAAAGACGAAGCGACAATAGTAGAATTGCTGTTGAAGCATGAAGGTATTGAAGATGGAATCTCGATTATTCCTATAGTAGGGATTGGTGGGGTGGGGAAGACAACTCTCGCTCAAAATGTCTACAACAATGTTAGAGTCAAGAGCCATTTTGATCTCAAAGCACGGGCTTGTGTTTCTGATGACTTCGATGTCATCATGGTGACAAAAACCATTTTGAAGTTCATTGCTCCTGGGAGTCATGATTCTAATGATCTCAATAAGGTTCAAGTTGAATTGAAGGGGAAACTTCTAGGAAAGAAATTTTTAGTTGTTCTTGATGGCATTTGGAATGAGAATTCTAACAAGTGGAAGACACTTCTCCGCCCATTTGAGTCCAACTCTCCTGGAGGGACAATTATTGTTTATTGTTACAACTCGTAGTACCTATATATCATCAATGGTAGGCACTCATCCAACATATCCATTGGAAGGCTAATCAGATAATGATTGTTTGTCTATATTTACTTATCACTCTCCAGTAATAGAAGGATTCAATGGGCATCCAAACTGCTTAAGGGAAAATGCCAAGAAGATAGTAAAGAGGTGTCAAGGATTGCCTTTAACAGCAAAAACTCTTGGTGGTGTCTTGCACAATAACATTAACTGCAATGAATGGGAACACATTTTAAATAGTAAAATATGGAATTTACCAACAAGTAAAAGTGATATTATGCCAGCTCTTAGATTGAGTTACCATTATCTTCCTCTACATTTGTAGCCGTGCTTTCCGTATTGTTCCTTACTACCTAAGGATTACGAATTTCAGAAGAAGGAGATAATATTGTTATAAATGACTCAAGGTTTTTTACAACCAGAATGGAGTATAGAAGAAGAAATGGAGGATTTGGGTGACAACTTTTTTCAGAAGCTATAATCAAAATCATTTTTTCAACAATCAAGCAGTGACATCTTAAGGTATGTTGCTCACCTCATCAATCAAAATCATATGCATGACCTCATCAATAATCTTGCTCAATGGGTAGTGGGAGAAACATTTTATTTTAGAATGGAGAATACAATGAAGGGCAACAATCAAAATAACATCTTCAAAAATCTTCGCCATCTATCTTATGTTGGTGGTTGTTATGATGGCTTTAAAAAATTTGAGGCACTCTATGGTGTCAATAACGTCAACAGTTTAACATATAATGGCGGGCTATAAGATGGTGTTAAGATGTTTGAGGCTTTCAATTTGCTCAAACATCTACGGACTTTCTTACCATTAAGGCTATCATTATATGATAACATTGTTTTCTTAACATCTGAGATTCTTAATAATTTGCCCAAACTACAATGCTTACGAATTTTATCCCTGAATGGATATGACATTTCAAAACTACCAGATGTAATTGGTAATTTGAAACTTTTAAGGTACCTTGATCTTTCTCACACTTCTAAGGAACCATACTGTTTTACTTTTGAAATGGAGTATTTCTGAATCAAGGAACGAAAGAGTTGAGACAGAAGTGCTTTACATGCTACAACCTTGGAATGAAAAACTTGAAGATCTTACCATCCGAGGCTATGGTGGTATGATTTTTCCTACTTGTTTAGGAAATACTTCATTCTCAAGTTTAGTGGTCCTAACATTTGTAAAATGTCGGAATTGTACTTCTTTGCCGTCAGTTGGGCAACTACCATCACTAAAGGAATTCTACATTCGAAAAATGTCTGGTATAAAGAGGGTTGGTCAAGAGTTCTATGGAAATGGTAGCTCAAGGCCTTTCCCAAAGCTGCAGATTCTTCATCTTATCAACGTGGCAGAATGGGAAGACTGGGAAGAGTGGATTTCTCATGAATTTGGTCAAGAAGTTGAAGAATTTCCTCAGTCGCAAGAACTTTCTATCGAACAATGTCCTAAACTGATAGGTAGATTGCCAAAACATCTTCTTTTGCTGAAAAGCTTCACATTTACGAGTGTAACCAATTGGTGGTGTCAGTACCATGTGATCCAACAAACTGCAGTATTGAAATTGCTGGATGCAAACAGGTGGAGCACAGAAATGTAGTCAACATCAGTTTGAATTTACAAGTTATCTCTGATATTGCCAGTCATGTGTGTCTCATAGATAGGCAAAGAATATTTTCAGAAACTGAAAAAGTGGAGATTATTGGATATAAAGAGCATCACAGATTAACATCTTTCTTGCAGACTGGAATTGCATTGCAGCAAGATGATAGCCATGTATGCTATTTGTTGGAATCACATCTCAGCAAGATTGATGTTGACCCTTTTGCCCTATTGAATGTGAAAGAAGAAGAGGAACAAGAGTTGGCTTGGAGACGTCAGTATCTGATATTGGAGAATCATATATGCTTTCCAAAGGTACCACAAGTTTTGCACAACTTTAGTTTCCTAAGAAGACTACACCTTAGAAACTTCTCGGAACTAGTTTTCTTTCCAGATGTTGGTCTACCTTCCCAGTTGAAAAGTATAGAAATTTGGTCATGCAATGCACTGAAATCCCTTCCCGATTCATGGATGCATAGTACTTTTTTCTTTCCAGACGCTGGTCTACCTTCCCAGTTGAAAAGTATAGAAATTTGGTCATGCAATGCACTGAAATCCCTTCCTGATTCGTGGATGCACAGTACTTTTTTCTTTCCAGACGCTGGTCTACCTTCCACTGAAATCCCTTCCCGATTCATGGATGCACAGTACTTCTCTTGAATGTTTATTTATAGAAGAGTGTGTATCTTTGACTTACCTTGCAAGAAACCAGTTACCTCCGAATCTAAAGCAGTTGGAGATTGGATTTTGCTCTAGTTTACAGACATTGATGCAGGAGGATAACAATAACTTACCTTCTGGTATTGCTGTTTGTCCATCCCCTACCTCCTCCTTGACAAAAGGCGAGTTACCTTCCACACTTGACGACATTAAAATTCTTGAATTAAATCTTAGGTCCTTGTCCTCAAGTGGCAATCTTCCTAAGGCTCTAAAACATTTTCAACTTTAGACTTCAAACATTGAGTCCGTTGCAAAAACGTTTCACAATAATACTTGTCTTAAATCAATTGACATATGAAATTGTTACAATCTCAAGTTTTTGCCTGAGGACCTGCAGAAACTGACTCATCTTGAAGTTATTTATATAACTCGCTGTCCAAGTCTTGTTACTTTTCCGTTAGGAGGATTTTACAGGGAAGAATGTGAGAAACTAGAGGCCCTTACCGACAATGTTCACCCACTCAACCATCACCAAGTATCAAGATCAGATTGTTCAAGGCTTGTTTCATTTCCAAAGGGAGGGTTGGCTTCTGCGAACTTGACACAACTTAGGATTTTAATACCTGGTTGTTCAAGGCTTGTTTCCTTTCCAAATGGAGGGTTGCATTTCATGAACTTGACAGAGCTCCTAATAAGAAACTGTGAGAAACTAGAGGCCTTGCCCTGTTGCATGCAGCAACTCAACCATCTTCACAAGATTGAAATATCAGATTGTTCAAGTCTTGTTTCCTGTTTAGGCATACGGTTGCCTTCCACGGGCTTGACAGAGCTCATATTCAAAAACTGTGGAAAACTAGAGGCCCTCCCTAGCTGCATGTATCAACTCAACCGTCTTCGAAAGATTGAAGTATCGGATTGTTCAAGCCTTGTTTCCTTTCCAGCTGACAAAGGGTTGCCTTCCAATAGCTTGACAGAGCTTATAATAGTAAACTGTGAGAAACCAGAGGATCTTCCCAACAACATGCACGATCTCACTTCTCTTCAAGAATTAACGATGTAAGATTGTCCACGCATCAAATCATCCTCTCCTGAGTACGGCTTTCCAACAAACCTTACATCACTTGTTATCAGAAATCTCAAAATGTTGAAGCCACTGTCTGAGTGGGGGCTGCAAAGACTCTCCTCTCTTGCAGAACTCGACATCGAAGGATGTCCAGTTGTGGTGTCCTTTCCACCAACGGAGATAGAAATCATGCACCCAAACTCTCTGATCTTGCTGCAAATTACAAACTTTCCAAATCTTGAACACCTTTTCATCTGCCGTTCAAAATCTCAGTTTCATGGAGAGAGACTGGAACTAATTGATTGTCCTAAGCTAAAATCCTTTCCAAAAAACGGCCTGCCTGTTTCGCTTTTGGAATTATGTATCATTCAATGTCCCTGCTAAAACAAAAGTGCAAAAAGAGTAGAGGAAAATATTGGCCCTTGATCGCCCACTTACCTCTAGTCAACATAGATTGGGATGTATATCATAAAAGCTTAGCTATATAGGTATGTTTCTTTTAAATACTTATTTTTCCGTATAATAATCTTTAACACTATAATTTTCTATCTTCCGTTGTTAAGACAATAATAAAACAAAGGGACAAAACATGTTACATATGAAATAAGTAAAATTATTTGATATAATAGAATTATTATTATTTAATGAAAGACAAATGAAAACAAGGTAGAATGTCAGCTGAGGGTGGTATTTGTTTGATTTAATGAATCATTTGGCTAAGACTTCAAATTTATCTCAATCTCAAAGTACAAGATTTATTGACTGAAAATAAATGTTAGGAGAAAGAGTTAATTGTTTATTCTTTTACTAATAGTGATTTCTATTGTTTGAACCATGCAATTTTAACTAGAAAAGATCTCAATAGATATTGTTTGGTGCTGGCTATCAAGGATAATTAGATGTTTTAAGATTCATTAAGCATACAAATTGTTTCAAGATTTTGAGGCATATTGCTAAAATAGTTGAGATATTGGTCAAGTGTTATGTTCTTTACTTCAATTAGGAATTAACTGGCTAAGAGATTGATTCAGGATTGGGGCTAGGCATGTCTGTTCTTGAATTCGATATCACCTGCATCAAAGCAATATCCATGATCAATGAAGGAAATTAAGCTATATATAATATGTGAACAAATAAACTCATGCAATATGACAACTAAGCAGAAGTTGGTGCAAGATGTAAGTCTGGCCAGTGCCGTAGTAAGGTTTGAACTTCAAAAGAATTCTTATTTAAGTAACTTTGATGTTTGTAATTGTAGTAAAATACCAGGCAATGAACCAGTCATGATGTCATGACAGGCAATTGGATTTGGAAATGACACAAATTCGGCCCTAGACTTACAGGTACTGGTGGTGTGGTCATTGCTTCAGAATGGGAACAGGGCTTGTCTATTCTTAAATTTGATGTGCACAAGTGGTACTCTTTACGTACCAAGTCAATATCCAGCATCCATGGAGTTTGACAGTTGTGAACTCAAAGAAATTCATGAACTAGAATCTGTGATGACTAATATGAGGGGAAGCAGTTGTATTGTTTTCACTGGCATTGGTACAAGCCATACGTTTTCTGGTATCTATCATTTGATTGTCATTAAGATTTTTGGAATTTGAAATTTATTTTTTTTGATCTCTTGCTTATGCAGGGTAGATGAGCACCATTATTATGTATGCATGCTTGAAGATGGAACATGCTTGACAAAATTGTGCATGTGATGGTTGGCAGTGCAATATCAAGGAATATATGCTGTGGATTTCAAAAAGTGATTTAAGTGTGATAATTTCCAACAACTAAATCTCTAATTTTATTGGCATATAAACTTTGATAGATAAAAATGTCAAAATTTTATCTAGGAAAATTCAATGAATGTGATTCTATTCACCCACAAGTAAACTTGAAAGGGCAAGTTGTATTTTGTCTCTATCATTTAGGATTCTGTTCTTTTTTTCTTCCTTCTATCTTAAGCTAAGCAATCTAAAGAGTTATTAAAATCTAATACATAAACGGATTTTCCTTTTTTTTTAAAAAAAAAATATCAAATATCATTTTATATATAATCATTAGAGTAAAAAATGATAATAACTCTACTTTATTTTTTGGTGAGCGTGATCCGTTAGCCATAGATTCTTTGTTTTTTTAATTTTTTCATTCTCTAGTAGATTTCTTAAGGGGTTTTTTTTTTTTTTTTTTTTTTTTTCCTGGAATTGTATCAAGAGAATCATTAGAAATTTTTACCATAAAGTCATATTGGATAATAAATATGACCAGAATAATAAGTCAAATTGGCAAGTAAATATGAAGAGAGTTAAAAGTGTAACTTTTGATTTTGTTTTATTTTCTTTTTTTCTCACTGGATTGCGCTTTGTTCCCTAGAAAAATCAACGAAGGTGCCATATCAAAGGTAATTTTTTTTTTTTTTTTTTCGAAATAAACAAACCTTCATTAAGAACCAAACAGATTACAACTCCTGAAAGCCAGGAAAAATGCAGTTGACACTGACTGAGTGCTAGGAAAGATCCCCAACTGAGGATAAAGCTAAGGAAGCTAATTTGTAAGCCAAACAATTGTTATATCTGGAGATGACTTGACAATTGATAACACCAATATCCTTACAAACAGCCTTGATATTACCTATAAGAAAACTAACTTCGCAAGGAAAATCATAACAAGCATTAAAAGCTGAAGTCACGTTCTTTGCATCTACTACTTCTGCTAAAGATACCAGCAAGATTAAGCGAACGGGCTAAAAGGAGGCCCTCTCTTAACGCCAGCAGCTCACCAATCTTTAGGGAAAAAAGGCCAAACAGTCTCTTAGAATAAGCAGCAGTAACCCAACCTCTGATCTCTAACAGCAGCCCCAATACCAATATAACCAGCTCCAAGTTTGATAGCTACGTCGGAGTATCAAAGGTAATTTTATGCGGTGTTTTTGTCTCTCAGTGAAGGTACTGACATGAAGGACTAAATGAAGGACAATAATGCAGTATGAAAAGCAACCCTACTTTTATTGACTGATAAATATATCAATTGTCTGTTTGAAAATAGTACTAATTTACTTAACGGAAAGTAAAATTTTAGTTTGCGATTTTTTTTTTTTTTTTAATTTTGCTTTGTTGTGTTAATCTCTTTTTTGTTGTATTTTTTGGTAGGAATCTCTTTCTGTTTTTATAAAATTCACACTTGTGAAGCTGATATAAACCGATAAATGATAATTATATAAAGAGAAAAGTATGAAGTTAATTGATTATTCTGTTTATCTGTCGAGACTTTAATTAATGAAGCAGTTGTGATTAGAGACATTTTTAATTTTTTTTAAAAAATAAAATCAGTACTGTACATTTTTGGTAACATGTAACTATTCTTCTAGTAAATAAAATAAAGAATAAAAAAATAAAAGCTCTTCAAAGTAGAAAATATTGTTTCCACCTATACACAAGGAGTTGAAAACAATGCTTTACTGATTTCTGTTATATTAAAGATTCTGAACATCGACTTTTCAATATACATTTATATATATATATATATATATATGAACAACATTTGCATTAAAATAAAAAATTTATTCAATTTTAAATGTAAAATATTTTCCAATTGTTTGAGTTTTGAAAAATTATTTTGAGTAAAACTTTAACAAGAATATCCTTTTTAAAATATTTATTTTATTTTTTTTATTAGAGATTAAAATAACTCCAAACAAATCAATTAAAAACAACATTAAAACATCCCAAATTACTTGAATGCTTTTTATATCATTAACAGAATTTATCTTCATATTCATCATCAATACTATATAAATGTTGACTTATCATTTACAGATTAATTAGAAGATTCCGTAATTTTAAATTAAAATGTCTATAAAAATTGCTTAAATAATGAAAACTAATAATCTATTAACAATTCAAAATACTTATTTTAGATGAATGATTAAATGTAGGTTTTAGAATATGAACAAGGCTATTGCTTTACAATGAAATTTCACGTAGTGTTCATTAATTACTGACTTTTTGGTTAAGAAGTGATGTGACTATTTAAACTTTTTCCTTGAATGAATAGTTTAATATATTGATTCAAATTAACAATGATCAATGTGTTATCAACAGTAATTTTTAAACAATTGAGTATCTTGATTGTAGCTCTAGTTTCTGATTCTGTTTTCTAGGTGAAGTATGTTATTAATTCCTAATATTTTGACTTTGGTTTGATGTTAAGCTAACTTGTATTTCTTCTGTTTTGTGAATGAGTTATTTTTGTTAATTTAAAAAAAAAAATCCTTCTACTTTATGTGAAATTGTATTTATACATAAAAAGATCATTTAATTACATAAACCTTTTAGAATTATGTCCACCAAACTTTAATCATAAAAAATCAGTTTTGCCCTATTATAATAAATGGATAGAAAATTGATGATATTAAAGTATTAAAATTTCATAGTTCTTAATTTATTCAAATATTAACGTTATTATATTTAAATATCATAGTGATTGATTTATTAAATTATTAAAAAAACAATTATTTGTTAATCTTTAAAAAAGGACCGACTTGAGAGAATTTACTCACGCAAAGTACTACAATTAGCAAACTTCAGTATACTGAATAGACTTACAAATAATCAATATCTATTGAATCCAAATACCAAAACTTTCCCTTTCCCCCCCAAAAAAAAACCCAAAACATTCATTGAACTACAAATAGACTTGGAAAATAATCTCTCCATTTATTCTAATAAGCAGAAACGACGTATGAATAGACTTGAAAAATTCTATTACTACAATTTGGAAATCCATATTTTTAATTTGTTAACCGAATACAACACTGGTGTCGGTGACTTCAATCACGATATATAATTTAAAAACATAATTAACTAGCTAATCATAATTGCATGATAGAACAAGCATTTGGAATCTGATGACTGAACTTCTTGGGCACATTGTAGTTGTCCAACTGGGTATTCATTCTCATTTCCAGCATGATACCCATATCTATAACCAAATCCGGCTTCACCCATGAAATCCATATTCTTGCCCTTCATTTCCCCTCCACTATCACTATCACGGTCACTATTATATTTATCACCTTTACCATCACCATCACCATCACGGTCACTACCTCTCTTATTATTCTTTCCTCCACCACCACCATTGTTGTCGTCATCACCACCACCACTACCATTGTTGTCGTCATCACTGCCACTGAGGCGTAGTCTTTGTTTTAGGCGTAGTATTCGTTTTACGGCTTTTTCACCTTCAATTCTCAATGTCTGACAAATGAATGAATTTTGAGAATAAGAAAAATTTGAAGTGCGGCAAACCCACAAAAAGACGAGTAGAAAAGTATAAGCCATATTGTTATCAGCCAAGCCTAATAGGTTCTTCAATTCCTAAATTATTTTAGTATTGAGTAACGCTAAACTATCTAAAAATTTACTCAAATTTATTATTCAAATGATGTAGCAATGCTATGTATAATTACCACATCATCAACAAATCATTTTAAAATTAATGTAACAGCTACAAATCAACTTTTGACATCATTTGAACAAAATTTAAAATAAAATTTTGGGAAATGTAACATTATCCATTAGTATTTTGATAACACAAAACTTTAAGGAAGTTTTGCGATTGCCCCCATAACCTCTAGATAGGGTTAAATTAACATAAATCAGTTAAGAGTTGATTTCCAACATCAATTTTAGAAGTGGGATGGGTGACCTCACCCCAAACCCACGTCTTATCTGTTTATCTATTAATATTAAATAAAAATTAATATACAATTAATAAAAACTAAGATATTTTTAAAATTTTGAAAATACATAACAGATTTCATTAATATTTAACGGATGTTTATTTAATTTTAAAATTAGTCTTATGAGAAAGTAATATACATGCAAGCTTTTACTTTCTGTGAAATAAAGTTTTATCTCAATAATAAAAATATGATATTTAAAGTCTCAATTTTGTTTTTGGAATATTTGAAAACTCAATTTTGACAATAAAGAAATTCGAACAAAATAACTGATTCAGAAAAAGTCAGAAAAGCATAATAGGTCCATATAAGGAAATTAAACGACCAGCGTATAACAAAATTTATATCACAGAACTTGATGATTTCGGCCAAGTTACTTTAAGTTATTTGATGGGCCCATATGTTGGCTTCAACTTGAGTCTTGAATGATGAATGATTGATTTAAAGCATATGTTAACACATATAGTCAAACACGATTACTTTCTAGAAAACATGAACAAGAGGATAGCTGAAAATTTAGGAGCGGTAGTAGTAGAAGGAAGAAAAGAAACCTGTATCGCGATTCCATGTTCTTCTGTATTCTCCAGTTCCAACTGTTTCAAGGTCTTCTGTTGGACCCTATCTTGGATTTTGGATGGATCCTTTTCTTTCTTCTTCTCTCCATCTCCTCCTGCATTGAAGTTGTTCTTATTGTTACCCCCACCAACAGTTTTGACTTTCTTCTTCTGAAACACACACATAAAATTAAAACAATAAGAACAATCAATCAAGAGACAAGAAAAGAACTCATTATTAATTAAAGGGAAAAAAAAATAAGAACAAGAAACAACCATGGAAAAACCAGTTGGGAGACGGAGTTGACTAAGCTTGACCATTGTTCAGTTTCAGAAACAAAAAATTGTGTGGTGTGTGACGGAAGAGGAGGGTGTTTGTAGTAACTCCAAAACACAAAAGGGTGTTTGTTATATTATATACTAAAGTTGGGCGCTGGTTCAACAACGCGGTTTCTTTTTTAAAAACAGTTTTAACGCGTTTTCCAGTTCCCAAGGCCCACAGCGAATAATAAAAGGCCAATATATATATATATATAAATAAGAAAAAAAAACACTTTTTTAAATAAATCAACAGTTCGACAAGACAACAAGTGGAGGTAGGTGAATGTTTGATAATAGCTTTTTATAAACCTCTGGATTTGTAAAAAATTTACAATTGGCCAATAACTCTGACGTTGCCTTCTCAGCTGGAGAAATGAAGATTTTACAATTGAGAACCGGAAGAAACTAATGTGAAATCAAGATAAAGAAAAGCTTGTGACAAGTCTTGCTAATGTTCTAGTAAAGTCAATTCGAGTCTCACCCGCACTTGCTTTTTATAAATTTTAGATACACCAGAATAAAGATATATCAAAAAACATCTTCGAATGCGAGTTCTTTTTTTCTTTTGCTTTAAATGCTTTTTACGCGTTTGTTTTGTCACTCGGTCATTTCTGTTTTAGTTTTGTGCGTGAGCAGTTTGCTTTTGTCGTGAAGTCCATCCTTTTGGTTCTTATCTTTAGTTGACAAAAACCAGGCTTTTTAAAGTCTCCATCCTTTGTAGGAACGAGGAAGTTTCCCAGAAACTTCTCCCGCCATCCTCAGTGTTTTGCTTAATAAAACTGTTTCAACTAAAAAGAACATTTGTTTGGAAAAAATTTTGTTGACATAAAAAACAAATCAAAGATAAGTCATATTAGTGATATTGAAGTCTTGTCCGTATCTATCTTGGCGGATTAAAAAAATTAGAAGCACCAAAACCCATTACCTTTTTTTTCTAAAAAAAAAAATCTATATATATTAATTAATTATGATTTTAGAAAGGTAAACTTAATTCAAACCCGCAAGATAAACTGAAGGAGGTAGTTTTGGTAAAAATGAACTTATGGAAGAAAATTTTGTAGAAGTAAATCTTGTGAAAGGAGATACTTTAATTTGTTTACTAATAAGGAATTTCAAGAAAGAGAATTGGATTCCTAATTTGTGAATTCCATTGTTATCCAATTTTTTGGGAATTAAGTTCGTGGATCTCGCACATAAAATCGGGAATCATCCTCTTACCCTAAGAATCAAATTTTCTTTCATAATTGAAATTTGTTAAAACCCTTCACCTTGAAATTCTTGTTAGCAGCAAGTGACAACTCAAATTTTAAAGTACTACACTCTCGTAAGGGGAAGTGGTCATCGCATCAGTTACCATTGCCTCTCTTGTTCCAGGTAGTCTTCCCTTTTAAATTCAACAACATGCTTAATTAACACCTATGAGTTTTCGAAAGCAAGATCTTTCAGATTCCAGTTGTACGAATATGATAAGTTTGCCAGTTATGTAGTTTTTTTTTCCGCTTTAATTTCTAGGTTCTAGTAAAAACAATAGTGGTTCCATGTCTAAGTTGGTTTCAAATAAAAACATATCGGCTCTATGTTGTTGACAAATGACTATTTTCACATGTCTAATAATGTTCATAAGAAATTGCCTGTTCTTGCATTATTTATGATTATTTTCTTTTAAAAAAATAAGATCATTGTTTATACATTGTGTTTAAAAGATGTTAATTATTATAATATATGAACAATATAAAATATAATTTTCATATTAAATATATCTCAGTAATCAACGTTATATCATTCTTATGTCTTACTCAAATAAACACTTGAAAGGGAATTAACCTCACTTCGTTTCCAATTTTTAAAAGTAAAGTACATGTTTGATTGGAATTAAGTTATTTAATTCCAATTCTTTTTCATTCCTTTTCTAATAGAATTTGATTCCATTTCATTTGATTACTTGTTAGTAAACATTAAAAGTGGAGATTCTATAAAAATAAAAAAAAATAAAAAAAAAATAAAAAAAAAAAGCTTTTAAAATAAAATTGTTGAATGTTTGAGGGCAAGCTCTTTTAAATGATGGATTTATTTATTTCAAAAAAAAAAATGATGGATTTATTATTTATTAAAAAGTGTAAATAATAAAAAAAAATCAATACATCTATTAAAATTTGAAGAGCTTTTGTTTCTTATAATTAAAACATAAAAATAATTACAAAATTTTTTAAAACCGAGTATCAAAATACAAACTTCATTTCAATATATTTAAAAGTAAGTGTGTACAAGGGATTTAAGTTAAATGGGTAGTAATAATTAGTAAACTTTATAAATTTTGATAAGATTATTTTAGATATAGAAAATTGAACTAAAATGCCCTGAAAATAGGGAAAATTACTTTTAGATCGAAAATAATTTTATTGCACGAAGTCATTTTTTGAATCATTTACTAACAATTGTAGTTGAAAGAAACAAATTGATCTCCATGGAGTAGATTGCACCTATGAGATCTCACTCCACATGTTGTCTTTTTCTCTCTCTTATTTTTATTTTTTATTTTTTTGTTTTTGGTTTTTATTATTCTTTTCAACCCAAATTTGAGAACTTGTTAAGGAGCTGCCTCCCTAGAATTGATGAAAATGATGAACAGGTATCTCCTAACAACTAAACTCAAGTGCTAATTTAAATGGAGAACTTACTTGATCACTTTCCCCATGGAAACGCGTTAGAACTAACTCGATGACTTGGAAGGTTCCTAAAGCCACCTTCTCTTCACTTTCACCAGGGACCACCCTCATGTCTTATTTAGGCATCTAATTTTACTTATTTTTCAAATCTTTAATATCTTAGGACGGCTGCTTTGCTTTAGTGCCCTTCCTTTGTCGTTCCGTCACCTTCAATGAGAGACCAAACACCGTGTGAAGTTTCTTTGGTGTCTTTTTCACTGTTGTTTATTGGAAATAAAGCAGAGTCTCATAGAAAAAAAAAAAAAATACAAAAGCTGCGCTTATATATTCTCATTTAACCATCTCCATATTTTACCATTCAGAAACAAAAACTCTCCAGATTTTCTTACAATATAAGAAGAGGAGGAACAAGTGAAACACAAAATCCAAAGTAAATTAAGACAAGAAAAAGAGAACAAAGCAATGTAAGTTTCTTACCTTTTAGTTTTTCTTTCTTTTTCACAAATATTTTTTGACGTTCCTTTTAACTTTAATTATGAATTGTTTCTTACTTATTATATGTGTTAGTGATGGTTTCTGTTATCGTGGAGATTAACGTTTTTTCATGTATTACGTTCCTGTAGTGCAGCAAGATGGATCAAAGCAATGACCATGAATCTAATTATTGTAAGGAGCTAGCAGATTCTTTTAGCGGTAGGTTCAAAGACTTGCGTCCCTTATCTAAAGATTGCTGCATTTATGAAGTTCCACCAAAAATTAGGATGTTAAATAATGGAAGTCTTTACACACCGAAGATGGTTTCAATTGGTCCACTCCATTATGGTAGGGAAGAATTAAAAGCTATGGAAGAGTATAAATTACGATATCTGCAACAATTTCGGCTACAAACTCAAGTAAGTATGGAAAACTTTCTTGAATTTATAAAGGATAAGGAAGTAGCTTTGCGTAATTGTTATGCGGACACCATCAAATATGGAAGTAAACGCTTTGTTGAAATCATTTTTTTGGATGCTGTGTTTCTTATTGAGATGTTTCTTCATGGGATACCTGAATTTCACCGTGTTGACCGTGTGTTTTCAAATCCAGGAAAGATAAAAGATATAGTGTTTGACATTATGCTCCTAGAAAATCAGCTTCCAATGTTCATTCTTCGGGAGTTGTTTGAGTTTGCAAACCTTAAATTGCCTGGCCAGTTTAAGGGGTGGCCTTTGAGTAAGTTTGTCCATGATTTCTTAAAATGTTTTGTATGTCAAGATATTTTGCCTGATACAACTTCTATTGAAACATCCTTTTCTAAAGCAGAGCATTTTGTTGATTTGCTGAGACTTTGTCTTCAGCCACCAAAACATGTTCTTTGTCTTCAGCCATCGGGACATGATGTCAACAAAACGCAAACTAAAACTGATTCTGACATCGAAAATCAAGATGATCGTGAAACTGCACCTAATATAACAAAACTTCACCAGTCTGGAATTACGTTCAAGCCGGCATCAACCAAGAATTTGCTTGGCATAAAATTTGAAAGGGGGACTCTGGAAATTCCGAAGTTGACAATAAGTAATATGATGATTCATTTATTGAGAAATCTCCATATGTTTGAGTCATTGCATGGTGATACTAACTTTATAAATGATTATCATATTCTCCTCCATCGCCTTTTAAGTACTCCACAGGATGTTGAGTTATTAATTCAGGCTGGAGTTATCGAGAATCGGATCTCAAATAGTGAGGGGGTGTCAACACTTTTTCGAGAACTTAGTAAAGATGCTAGGGTAAACTTTGAGGGTTTCTACTATTCTGCTCTTGTTAAGGATCTACAAGACTACTCTAGATCAAATCGGCACAAGTGGACAGCAATTTTTTGGCAAAAATATTTTAGCAACCCATGGGTCTCCATCTCTGTCATTGCAGCATCTATGATACTTATACTCACTTTTATACAAACCGTTTGTTCTATCATTGGACTACGTAATTAAGTTTCTCCTTCAAATTTATATTGGTTTCTGCTTTGGGTATCTACACAAAAAGGCTGATGATGTATATATTTTTGCTAGTATTTTTATTTTTATTTTTATTTTGTTTCTATTATGATAGTTTTAGTCGGATATACAATCAAGAAGTTTGTATCATGTTTGTAAAATAATCCATTTGGATGCTTTGTAATTCAATATTTAAATCTAGTTTCTAGGCTTTTCCTTCTTGAATTCTATTGTTATTGATGATAACAAAAATTTAATGGATACATAAGCCTACAACTTTCGACTGCTCCATCACAAAAACGTAACTGAAATCTGTTTTGGGAATGTAGAGATCAAATAAATGTGCAAAAACTATAGATCAGGGGATGAAGGAATTTTGCTTGCAACGGCAAAAAGACGGAAACAAAAGAGAAACCCAACTATTAGGATCAAAAGATAGCCAAAGATTTAATGTGGAATCCACACTCGTACAGACAATTTTGTAGGAGGAACTTAATATGAAAAAAATATAATACTAATTCTCATTTAATTAAATTGATATAATATAATACTGTTTATAGGTAGAGAGAACTAGTACGATAACAATGAAATACCAAAATGATAAATTTAATATTAAGATAATCCTAATCTATCTAACAACTTAACAAATATTAATTAATGATAACAATACGACTTGGTTTAATTTTATCCAACATTGCCCCTTTAAACAATACTCTACAATTAAAGAAGGAACACCAATATGTATGCTGCAAACACTCTTAAAACTTTTGTTAATATCAACAATAATGGAATTTAAGAACAAACATCTAAAAATTTTATTTTAATTTCCCCAAGTTCTTCAGTCAGCAGAATCCAAATATTTGTTAAGTTATTCTATTTTGCAATGTTGATGTGAGATGATTTCCGGGCAAAATAAATTTGCTCTGAAAATTATATGGTAGTGATGGGTTAAGTATAGTTATAGGGACTTTCGGAAGATAAAACAATTTCAATTGAAATTTGCAATAAATTTCTGAAATTTTGATTGATAATTGGATTCCGTTTAACTTTAGATATAATATCCTATTTATATGGTTTGTGAACAGACTGCAAATGGAGAAAAAAACTGATAAACAGTGAAATTATTACATTTGAAGAAAATATCTCAACCTCCATTAAGTAGTTGGTTGCTTGTGAAGTTGGGTTCCATACCGAACCCTATGAAAGTAGTTGTTTATGAAGTCAGGTTAAAAAGTGTTCTTTTAGTCAATAGGGGAAGGCTTCTTTTCCCATTGCATTATTATCTTTCCTTTGATCCTTCATGTCACCTTGAACGAGAGAAAAATGCACCGTGTTTTTTGACTTTTTCTTTTTAATGTTCGTTTTCAAATTTAATCATGAAATGGTCTTCAATTCATATGTGTCAGAGACAAGACAACGTGTGCATTATCAATTAATCAAGTTCACTTGTACTGAGGCAACTTTCAGTAGATTTCTTTGCAGGAGGACGGGCGACCCAACACACAAACACACTAGTGGTGGTCTCTTAGACCATCTCCAGCGTGACACCCTAATACTGTAAAATATCATTTTAGTGTTAAAATGGCATCCAATGTGAACGCCATTTACAAACTTCAAAAAAACATTTGGTGTATTAGCTACAGTAGATACCAAATTTGGTGTTATACTGTAGCAACGTCAAATGTTTTGTGTTGAGCCATGTGCTCTCTTTTTCTTTTCTTTAATTCCAATAATGCCCCCCTTATACTAACTACAACAATTTTATTCCTTTGTATCCTTTACTGTATTTAATATATTTATATAATTTGATTAATAATTAAAAATTAAAATTAAAATATTATAAAAGATCTCATAGGATATTGTTTGGTGCTGGCTGTCAAAGATAATTAGATGTTTTAAGATTAATTAAGCATATAAATTGTTTCAAGATTTTGAGGCAAATTGCTAAAATAGTTGAGATATTGGTCAAGTGTTATGTTCTTTACTTCAATTAGGAATTAACTGGCTAAGAGATTGATTCAGGATGGGGGCAATGCATGTCTGTTCTTGAATTCGATATCACCTGCATCAAAGCGATATCCATCATCAATGAAGGAAATTACTAGTTATAATATGTGAACAAATAAACTCATGCACTATGACAACTACAATGAGAGGAGGCAGAGGTTGGTGCAAGTAAGGTTTAAACTTCAAAAAAATTCTTATTTAAGATAGCTTTGATGTTTGTAATTGTAATAAAACACCAGGCAATGAACCAATCATGATGTCATGACAGGCAATTGGATATGGAAATGACACAATTTGCTGTTGATCAAAACTGGGCCGCAGTAGGTGGTCTATTTGATTTGAAAGGCCCTGCTTAATAAGGCCCTACACTTACCAGTACCGGTGGCGTGGTCATTGCTTCAGGATGGGAACAAGGCTTGTCTATTCTTAAATTTATTTTCTGGTATCCAAGGTTTGGTTGTCATTAAGATTTTTGGAATCTGAAATTTATTTTTTGATCTCTTGCTTATGCAGGGTAGACGAGCATGATTATTATGCATGCTTGTAGATGGAACATGCTTGATAAAATTGTGCATGTGATGGTTGGCAGTGCAATATCAAGCAATATATGCTGTGGTTTTCAATAAGTGATTTAGGCATGATAAGTACCAAGTTAAGTTTTTAATATTCATGAATTCTTGATGTGTATGCACGTTTTGAGAGTAATTCTCCTAAAAAGTTTCACAAAGAACTTCATTAGCTGCTAGAACAAACTAGATCAGGAAACGTAGGCTGTACCGAAACCATTGATTTTTGAGCAGTTGTTTATCACGCACAGCAAAGAATACTTGCAGGCAAATAAAGCATGGTACTCTGTCCCCAGTCTAGTTGATAAAAATGCTTGATGCTTGCTTTTATGTCACATAATATTCACTTGGTTTGCTAGTGATTTGTCTAAATTGCATGCTAAAAGCGAAGCAACAGTGAGAAATTAGTTAGACACTTTTTCTCTTGTAGGTAATGGTGCCATGTCTGACAAGGGGTGCAGAGAGTTCATGTGCTCTGGTGGTTCTCGTTGAATGCTCGCATTTGCTCAGGTTGAGCATTGCCTTCAACCTATTGTTGGTCTAATTCCTCTACAGGTATTCCAACAACGAAATCTCTAATTTTTTTTGGCATATCAACTTTTGTAGTTAAAAATGTCAAAATTTTATTGATGTTTTCATGTTTGACTTATCTGCATGCGGTAAACAGGAATTTAGTCTCTAGAATCTTTGAATATATTATACGAATATTAAACTTGTGGAACTTCTAAGTGTGTTAGTTTATATGTATATGCTTGAACATAGGCAGACAAAAGAGTCCCAGTGAGGGTCATAGCACCAACAATTTCTTCTTCTTCTTCTTCTTTCTCTCTCTCTCTCTCTCTTTTTAAATATATATTTCTATTGTTATATGTATAATCTTCAATTTTATACAAAATTTATTAATGTCTCATTTAAATATTATATATTAGTTCCTTGACCTCCTAAATGCATTTTTCTGACTCCACTTTTGATATTTCGCTATTATGGATACATCATTTCTCTCCCGATCAGAGTTAGGTTGTATTATATATTGTTTTAGGTTAAGTATAACTCACCTTGCTGTTTTCACGGGATGACAAATTAAGAAAACAGTCACTGTCAGTGTAGGCTTCAGCTCAGATTGAGGTCTTAACGATGATATTTACTGGCAACAAAAATAACCTGAAATTACAATGGAGCAAAAGGTGTGTAGCAATTGTCAAAAAATGTTGAAAAAAACAATGTCAAGAATTCGAAGCACGCCAAGAATGGATCCAGCGGCAGCGCAAGATTATTTCCTATCCTACAATTTTCACAATATATAGCGTTAATCGTATTCTATGGCAGTTTGTACTTGCTTCACATGCTCTGTTTGTGCTGCTTCTTATGCAGCAGAGAAATGATGGGCTGACTTGTAACGCCATCTGTCAAATTGTCGAGAAGAGAACACAGTGATTGATGCTTTATATATCTAATTGAGGGTCGAATCTTTTGGATTTTGTTTGGTAGGATAGACCAAGTGTACACTATTGTAGTTTCATCTCAATTCTCGCCTCTTATAAAATTTCTTTTGAGGTGGATACATCATCAAATAGCAATAAATTAATATGAGTTTTGAAATTAATATCTAATTATGTAAATGATTTTTTTTAACACTAATATAGTTCACGAATAATGAGAATAACACTAAGAACAATGAAAATGAATAAATTACTGTAGTACTATAAAAAGATCCTGTTTGGGATTAATACCTAATCACTTGTGCTAAGTGATTTTCAGTTTCCTTTTGTGCTAAAAATTTTTTTCAATGGAAAAACCCTAATTAATAGAGTGCGAGTGTAAATACTTTAGTAAGAAATGTTTTGATAATTAAAAAAAAAAAAAAACTAGTTCTAGAATAGGAAAATTCCGTTTTACCCATTTTTTTAAAAAAAAAACTAAATTCATTTTAGTCCCTCAAACAAATTAATTGCAACCTATATCCAAATTATCCAAATTGCTCCTATATACCTTATTCTTCTCTTCTATTGCTCATGATATAATATTTTTGGCTTTCTTTATTGATTGTTTGAGTTTTGTTGAGATTTTTTTTTTTTTTTTGTAATGATTTTTGGAGTTTTTCGTGTTTTGGATGTTGGATATTGATATTTAGAGGTAAATTTGGTTAGATTTGACTTGAAAATTGAGGTTTTCGGTGAGATACAATGTGAAAACGATGACTAAGTTATATTGATTTTTAAGTCCCCTTAGAAACTATTACCGGTTTTTAAGTCCATTTAATCATCGGTATCGGTTTTTAAGTTAATGGTTTTTAAATGGACTCAAAAACCACATCTTTTTTTTTTTTTTTTTGAATTGAGGGTATTTTGATAATTTGGATGTAGGATGAAAATAGTTTTTTTGAGAGGTTAAAAACGAATTTTTATAGAAAAATGGGTAAAAATGACGTTTTTTCTTTGCTTTTGGGTAAAGTAAAAAGCTCCAAATAGTACAACTACGACAAATGGGTTGCTTATGTGGTTTTAAGGTAACCTCACCCTTGCTCAAGTCAAAGTTCAATCCACATTTTCCACCATAATATGGATAGTTTTCCCATTCATATTGGATAACCTTCTCCGTTTTTGGGAGTTAGAATCCGGATCGTGTTTTAAATTTCATTTCAACTAGTTCCTTCAATGTTCTATTATGGTACAGTGGATCATAAAAAAAGAAATAGTAAAACTTGTTTGGAGTGTTTGATTAAAGGGATTCGATAGTGCTTGTTTAAGTACTTAGTAAGAAACGTTTTGATAATTAAAAAATATATATAAGAAATAGTAAAACTTGATTCCATATAGGCTCTGTACAACATGACGTAATAATCGTTGGGTCGTGCTTAGCCATGACTCATTTTCCGTGTTCTGTATGTGCATGTTGTGTGGCCCATCAAGCGGCACGACACGCAAAGGCTAGGAGCAGGACCCAATTGTGGCGATTATAATCAATTCTTAAATAAAAACTTACCAATTATTTATGTGAAAGCATTTGCTTTAATTTTAGTGATGCAGCTCTGATCCTTATTATTTATTGAATTTTATTATTTGAAAATTGATTATTAATAGCTAGTTTTACTATTTGTGCCATATTTCTTTCATTATGTATTTGGTCTTTGAATATTATTTTAATTTTTAAAGTTAATAAATTTATAAAATTGGAAAAAAAGAAAACTCTTCATTTAATATTTCAATATAGTCGTATTAATATAAGAACTAAATTAAAATGTACAAATAAATAATTACATAAATTAAATCTATACTTAATAACCATTACTGTTTTACAAAAAGTTTCTGTTTTACAGAAGGGTTTTGCTAGATTAAAACTTACTTAGACCTTCACGATAATAAAATTTCATTGAAAATTTAAAAATTTCTCAAAGAGAGACTAATAGTACCCATATATAATCAAATTTCTCATATAAGGTCAGTATAATTATATCAGTCATAATTTCTCAAGAATTAAAAATTAAAAATTTAAAATTTTTTAAAAAATAATTTGACAATTCTAGCTATTTATTAATTATACAAATTTTATATAATATATAGCCAAAATTTTCAAGATAATATAATTTGAAGGTCAATTTGACAGATTGAAAATTATTATTGTACAGCACCCACGAAACATTTCGATTTCTCCAGAACATTCTAAAACGTATCTTCCATCTCTATCTCCACATCCATCCGACTTTCCAACCTGTCTCTCTACACTCTCCTAGATTTCTCCTTTTCATGAAACATCCAGAGACCTCCCATGCAACCCTATATATTCCCCACTTCACCCCTCTCTCTTCTGATCACAAAACCCAGAAAAAAGAAACAAACATCTCATCATCTAGCAGCTCATTATCAAAACCTCTATTAGTATCCACTCTTTTTCAGCTTTCAAGCTTCTAAAATGGCCAAGCTAACAACAACCACTATACCATTTTTTTGTTCTATCATTGGTTTTCATCATGGTCCACAAGCCA
>CM038000.1:15875544-16059512 GCA_021234005.1 Nephelium lappaceum | reverse complement strand
GGATTCCTTACAACTCTGAATTAAATAACCTAAATTTTAATAAATTACATACAAATCTAAATTGAATACATTTATATTTTGGAGAATGATAAGAATTATTACAAATTTCTTTTTTCACAAAAATCAATTTAAAATTCATCGAAATTTATTCATATCCATCACTTGAATGAAATATAAAGTAACTTTTTGCACTTAGATTTCATTGGATTTCATACAAATCTAAATTGTATCCTAAATTTCAATGGATTTCATGCAAATCTGAATTAAATACAGCTATATTATAGGAGAATATATTATAAATTTCTTTCTTCATAAAAATCAATTTCAAATCCATCCAAATTTTATCCAAATCCATCATTTAAATGAAATCTATGAAGTCAATGATTTTTCAAATATACCTAGAATTTATTGGATTCCATATAACTCTGAATTAAATACACCTAAATTTCAATAAATTCAATGTAAATCTCAATTGAATGTATCTAAATTTTAGAAGAATGATAGATTTATTACAAATTTCTTTCTTCATAAAATCAATTTAAAATCCATCCAAATTTTGTCCAAATTCATTACTTAAATGAAATCTGTAAAGTCAATGACTTTTCAAATGCACTTAGAATTTATTAAATTCCATATAAATCTGAATTGAATACACCTAAAGTTTAATGAATTTCATATAAATCTGAATTAAATACACCTAGATTTTAGGAGAATGATAAGATTTATTACAAATTTCTTCCTTCATAAAAATCAATTTAAAATCCATCAAATTTTGTCCAAATTCATCATTTAAATAAAATCTATGAAGTCAATGACTTTTTAAATGCACCTTGAACTTATTGGATTTCATACAACTCTGAATTAAATACACCTATATTTTAATAAATTACATACAAATCTGAATCGAATACACCTAAGTTTTAAGAGAATGATAATTTATTAGAAATTTCTTTCTTCATAAAATCAATTTAAAATCCGTCCAAATTTTATCCAAATCATTCACTTAAATAATTTGTGAAGTCAGTGACTTTTCGAATGCACCTAAAATTTATTGAATTCTATAAAAATCTGAATTGAATACACCTAAATTTTAATGAATTCCATACAAAGCTAAATTGAATACACCTAGATTTTAGGAGAATAATAAGATTTATTACAAATTTCATTCTTCATAAAAATCAATTTAAAATCCATCCAAATTTTATCCAAATCTATCACTTAAATGCAATCTTTGAAGTCAATAAATTTTCAAATGCACATAGATTTTATTAGATTTAATACAAATCTGAATTATTTACACCTAAATTTTAATGAATTATATAAATCGGAATTGAATATACCTAGATTTTAGTAGAATGATAATATTTATTACAAATTTCTTTCTTCATAAAATCAATTTAAAATCCATCCTACTTTTATCCAAATCCATTACTAAATTGAATAACTTATTGAATGCACTTAAATTTAATTGGATTCATACAAGTCTGAATTGAATACTCCTAAATTTTAATGAATTCTATAAAGATTTGAATTGAATATACTTAGATTTTTAAGAAATTCATTTAAATCTAGATTTGATACACCTAAACTTTTAAAATATCTTAATTCTAATAAATTATGAAATTTAAAACATCCCTTCAGATTTGCACAAGTCAGATCTCCATTGCTCAATTAACTAGGAGCAAATAATCATGAGTGCTCTCAACAAATTTATGTTTCAATTGTTTTTGCTTCTCTTGGTTCTAAATATTGCATGCCAAGCATCATTTTTTAGAGAACCAATAGTGCATGTCATTAAGAAAATCAGTGGATGGGGGGTGGATCTCACAGTTCACTGTGAATCCAAAAATGATGATCTGGACCACATGTCGTCCCATTTTTGCAAAACTACTCGTTCCATTTCGACCAAATTTTTTTGTAAGACCAGGTACATTATTTCATTGCAGATTTGCATGGGGACATGAACATCATTCGTTTGCTATATACAAGAGACTAGAGACATTGTAGAGTTTGTAACTGGCTTATAACACCTGGCGCAGCAGTTTACGTGGATAAGAAAATCAGATTGTAAACAATTATCCGTGGTCATCTTAATTGTATCAATTTCACTAAGTTTATCAGTGTGGCCTGTGAAGTTTCGACTTCTTTCTTTAATAAAAATACAAGTCACAATAATTTATAATTGCTAAGCTGTATTATTCCATTTTTCATGCGCAAGCTTCGTTTCTTATATAACATAAACTCATGGCTCGAAAAGAATGTCGAATCATTATAGCTTTCATTTTAGAGTTGCATTGTTTCAAATTCCTTGTGTATTCAATGTGTTGTTTTTTTTATCTTTGTACAGTCTTATTCCTAATATGTTTTGTTTTTTTGATTATGGTAATATTGTCGTCATTATAATATCATGTATCCACAAGTCATATGTTGTGGTAATCATACATTTAGAAGATAATTGAGTATGGGTGGGGTTATAATTATATCTAAATTGACTTGCCATTACAAGTTGGTTTCTTCCATCTACACAGAATCTGGGATTTTAATTGCTTATTGCTTTTGGATTGGGAGTACTTCTCTTATAGTTATTTGTATTCCATCTCCAAGAGTTATATCTAATTAAAACATCATTTTGTGGTAATATGATATAATTATAATAATATATATTCTGAGCATAAGATAAGTTATAATTTTAGGGGTATTATATTTATTGTCTAGGATATATATGATTATATGTTAAACATTATCTAAGTTCTGATTGGTAGAATATAATTATTTTATAGCTGCAAGTATATCGAAAGATAAATTATTTTCAATTGATATACTTTTTTCAAATACAATTTATATAAACATGTATATTCAATTCACAGAGCCAAAAATTAATCATACGACATGAAGCCATGAACAAAGTATAATCATACTACACATTCTCTTATAAATACTATTGTCGTGTTTGTTAGGAAGGATAGGATTGAATTGGATTAATCTTTTGTCCAATCCAATATTTGTTGAGGAGGTGGGATTGGCTAAAATTTATTCTCATCTCCTCTTTTATTCTACTTTAGTGAATAAATTAAGTGGGATTGATTCATCTCACTCAAATGTCCCTCTTTTTTTATTTCTTATCTTTTCTTTCTTCTTATATTTATTTATTTTATTAATGATTTGTATTTAAGATTTTTATTGATTAATTTATTTTTGTATTTATTAATGATTAATGATTTATTTCATTTAATCAACTCAAACCAACCCATATTAATTTGTTTGGTTTGATTGGGTTGATCAATTTAATTGTTTGTGTGCCCATCCTTCAGTTTATGTTCAATTATGTTTTTTGTTTTGTTTTGTTTTTTTTTTTTTTTTAATTTAACACTACAACAAAACAACTCAACTATACCAGAATATCCATACCGGGCCTGGATACAATTATTTAATTAAAAAAAAATTATATCGAATTATCCATACCGGGCATTAAATGCCCGGTATGAATAAAATTTTTTATCACTTAAAAAATTTTAAAATCAATTATCCATATTGGGCACTAGTGGCCCGGTATGGATAATATTATTTTATTATTTTAGAAATTTTATGTGATTATCCATACCAGGCCATTAATGCCCGGTCTAGATAACCAAATTTGTTTAATTAAAATGTTATTTTTAGTATCCATACCGAACGCATGACCCGCCCAGTATGGATACTCGTCCAGTATAGATAATATGATTATCCATACTGGGCGGGTCATGCGCCCAGTATGGATAATACAAATAATTTTTTAATTAAAAAATTATTTTTAGTATCCATACCGAGCGCAGGCCCTACCCGGTATGGATACTCATATTATCCATACCGAGCGAGTCATGCGCCCGATATGAATAATACATTTAAAAATAAAAATAGTAATAGATTATCCATACCGGGCACAAATGCCTAGTTTGGATAATCTGGGTGTGTATTACACGCAGCTTCTCCCCTTTCCCTCATTTCACCATTTTCGTTCTCTCTCTATCTCTTCTCTCACATCAATCTCTCCCAAACCCTAGTCGCCACCTCTCCTCCTTCGTCGGTCGTTCATCGGTCCAGTAGCTGCGCCGTTCATCTTGTCGGTCACCACCGTCCGTCGATCCACCTCCGGTTAGTCTTCTCTCCCCTGTTCTTCTTCTTCTCTTCTTCTTCTCCTTTTCTTCTCTTCTTCTTCTCTTCTTCTTCTTCTCTCTTTCTTCTTCTACTACTGTTAACATTCTCTCTCTCTCTCCTACAATCTAATCTAATTTTTTTCCAAAACTCACCCATCACCTTCCATTAATAACCCCTCTAATCCTGATATATTTTCTGGGTTCTCCTCAAAATTTTTTCATTGTCTATAGTCATCAAGTTTGTGGGTGTATGTTGATTTTTGAAAATTTTGAAATTATGAGTAGGGTGGTTTATTGAATGTGACTTGTGGATTCTGCAGTTACCACTACAATTAGGCCATCAAAGCTTTGAAGATATTGAAGAGAAAACAAAGACAAGTTTAACTTGGTTAAAGCGATGTGCATATGCCGGACATGATGGTTTAGAATTGGCTTGAGCTTGTTGGGCTTGAGATGGACCTACCTATCATAAGTATGCCAAGAACATTCAACATTCATGGCTTTTTTTTTCAGTCATTTTTTTTGTTTTAATTGAAGTGTTATTATTAATGGATATATTTTGCTTTGATGATGTATAGTATTATTAAAATATCTTTAATTCTGGGATCTTTAATTAGGTTTATTGATATAGGTTGTTATTTTTATTGTATATTAAAATTATATATATTTTAATTTGGAAGAAGAATTATAATTTAAATTTTTTCCATACCAGACACATGACCGATATGGATAAATATTATCCATATGCCCGGTATGGAGAAGGATATATACGGGTCGACCCACGGGGCTATCCAAGTTCGACATAATATCCATGTCGGGCACTGCTCGGTAGGATACTAATTATCCATACCGGTCGGACGCCCGGTATGGATAATTGATATCCCTACCTCTGTTATCCGTACCAGGCATGGTGCCTAGCATAGATAGTCAAACTATACCGGACAATGCCTGGTATGGTTGACCTGTTTTGGTTATAGTGGAAGTACCACTTGTAGCGTAGGCAACTCAAACTTGAGTAATTGCTAAGTTGAATGAGAGTTTTGTATTACTATCAAGTCATATTGAGTGATGATGAGCTCCACTGATTATCAAACAAATTATTTGGGCCATTATGCACATGAATTACTATTAAAAATCCATTAGAAATTTTATTTTTTAATAATTTTTTAAAATAATTTAAGAAGCAAGTTTGGTCTACTTGGGGCATAAGCTCCACCCTTGCAATAAAAATGTTACTTTGTGAAGGTCAGAGCAATACGGAATGATAAAAATGGAACAAATGTTTCTAATAATAACATTCCAAACCCACCCTCCTCCCCCCGACTCATCAAACATTCTTGTCGCCTTCTCAACACTCCCACTCTTAGCAGACATATCAACCAATGTTGTCTTTAGAAAATAATTCCAATGTATTTGTTTCCACTCAAGCATTTTCCTTAATGAGTCCGCAAGGCAAGGATCCACACAAGACAAACACATCAAAACAACTGTAACCTAAGTAGTTTCATTAGGTTTAACCCTACCACCATTGATTTTATCATAAAACAACTCCAAACCCTCCGTAGCAAAACCATTCTAAGCATGACCAAAAAGCATTGCATTCCAAGAAACCATATTCCCCTCTGGCATTGCATCAAAATACCTACTTGCACTCACCAAATTCGTCTCCTAGCATACACCCCCAACACCAAGCAATCCAAGTCACAACATTCATTTCTTTCATCATATCAAACAATTTAACCACCTTAGCTTCAAAAACCCCACTTCTAATACACCGAAATCATCGAATTCCGATCCGCGATAGTTCTCTCAGTCATTTCATCAAACACTTTCCTACCTAGCTCCGCGGAGCCGATATTCTTTATGTAATCATCCATGATCACATTGCGCATGTCTTGCTCCTAAGCGTGACCCAGTTTTAAAAACGTGCGCATGCAAGTGCAACACAGTTTCAATGTCAACTACTGAACATTTTGTCAACACAGTGTATAGAGAAGCACCAGCAGCCTTAATGTGACAAGATTGCATGTGTTTATAAAGATATAAGACTTCATTATGATGACCCACTTGGGAATGGTACTAAACCATGCAAGGGAAGACGTGGCTTTTAAGTCCCATATGGACTTAAAGATGCCACGAACATAAGGTGGCGGTACGCATTTAGGCGCGTGCAGTGGGTAATAAGGAGTGATACATAGTTTTTTTGGCAATGGATGGAGTTTTGGATTATATGTGCATATAGTTATTTGAGTTGGTTAGGTTGGCTAGTTTGCATGCTTTAGTGACCAAATTTGACATCACCTAAGGTTGACACCAACTTGGTTTAACTTTGTATTAATAATATTTCGAATTATTTCTCATCTTGGAAGATTTATTATTTTCAACTTAACATGTTATTATGTAACTAATTATATTAGGTTTTTTCCTTAATGCTAACACCTTACGAATCAAAGAAGTGTCGGATTTATCAAGATCAATCATTGATATGGTTCCGAAAATTGTTAATTGGTAATCAACTGGCGAGAAAATGGTTAGCGATTTATTAGTTACTCGATGAGTAATCAGTAATTAATCGACAAATACTGTTTTGAGGGAAAATTATTATTTTTTAAAATCTAATGGCATGAACTATATTTTTAAAATTTTAGGGCCCAAATTCAAATATTAGTGTAATTTTATCCAAAGCTCAGGAGTGGTTTTTGTAATTTTCCATGATATATATATATATATATATAGTAAACTCATCAAACCCATGCTTTTCTGATTCAACTACCTTCAGCCTATCTCTCTCTCTCTCTCCCCTCTCTCTCTAAAAGCCAAGTTCTTCTTTTTCTTCCTCTCTTGCTTTTACCTTCTTTTTCTTCCTTTCTTATTGACAGAGACAATGATGGACAGTGGAGATGGAGATGATGGCATCGACCTTATCCACCCACATAGGCTTCTTTTCTTCTTTCCTTCTTCGTCTTTCTTTCTTGCTTTTCCATTCTTTTTTCCTCTCTTGTTGTGGACGGAGACACCGATGAACACCGGAAATAGTGATGAACAGCACCAACCTCTCCTCCACCGCTGTCTCAGGCATGTTTCTTTGTGTTTGTGGTGGTTGTTGGATTTTTTTAATGGTGTTTGGGTGTTTTTCGATCAATTTGTGGCAGGTTTTAGTCAAGTTAGACCAATTATTCAGTCACCTCGACTGATTACTCATCTTTGGCAAGTAAGATCACCGATTTGGGGGTTATCAAATCGGTGAGGTGCCAATCAGCAATTCATCGATAAAAAAATCGTCGGTAACCGACAATTTTCATAACAGTGATTACTGATAGCGTGACTCAGATGACTATTCTTACAATCAAAAGATGAAACTCCTATTAAAAGAAGACTCACACTTATACCTTATGTTTTAATTAGGGGTGGCCTTATGGGTTACAATATAACGAGTCAACAAGAATTCGCGAAAAATAAATATATGTGAGTTTGAGTTAAATGAATTCATGTTGTAATCGTGTCTACCCACTTAACCCGTTTATTAAACGAATCGAATTGGATTTGGTTAAATGAATTACGGGTTGACACAATTAAATTAAGGTAAAAGTGTAATACTAACATATTATAGGGATTAGTGTGTAATTATGCATTTATTTATATATATATATATATACACACACACACACACACACACATTTAACAAACCCTAAACCTAACCCATTTGGTCATTTCAAATTCATTTTGAGTTTTCAGCAGCCACACCCACTAACCCATACCACACCACCCATTCTTACACCGAATCCACCCCTTATCGGTTTCTCCCTCATGTTGTCATGCACAATCATCGCCTCACCGGAGCACCACCTCTTCTCAACTTCTCCCTCACATACGGTCATCGCGGCACCAGAGAACCATCGCTTCTCAGCTTTTGCCTCACACACAGTTACCCCTTCTCCATGGCTCCACCATCATATCCACCATCTCCACCACCAGATCGGATCGGATTGGCAGCCGACGTTGCCGCAAAACGACCTCTAACTCCCAAAATGGTCTTGACCAACTTTAGGTATCCTTCTCTTTCATTTTCTTTTGTGTTTTTCTATATTTCGATTCTTGTTTTCAAGTGGTCTACACTGATTTTATTAATTTTAGCAATTTTATGTTATATTATAATTTATTGTTCTTAACTTTTTACATTAATTTATGGTTTAATGATATTATTTATTTTTAGGTTATCATTTAAGCGTTAATTTTTGTGTTTGGCTTTTGCATGTAGATGTGGTGTGTCTATTAGGTGTTTTCAGATGATTGTGGTGTGCTATTGGATTATGTCTATTTCATATTAAGATTGTTAGTTACTGGGATATCGGGATTTATGTCTATTTCATATTTGATGTACTGGTGTGTCTATAAAGTCTTTTACGTTTTGAATTAAAAGCCAAATAGCCTCCTGCTATTATCTATTATACTTTAGGTATAAGTTTTGATTGATATGCCCAATTACTATATTATAGTTTTCAAAAAGACTGTCCTTTCAATTATATTTACTATTAAATTTCCTTAATGTTGTGCACTTCTATCGTTGATAGCTATGAAGCAAAGTGTCTTATAAAGTTGAAAATGTTTGTTTGATCCTAGATTTGCCTCATGATAGTAGGAATGTTTCTTAACGTGATGTTTGTTTGTTTATTAATATTATGTATGTTTGACAGTGATCCTAGCTTAATGGATGTATTTCATACATATTTTAGTGTAACGTAATATGTTTTCATGGTCAATTAGTTCTCATATATGGATCTATGTGTTGACTTCGAAGACAATAGTATCGATCTCGAAGGTGAGGTTGAAGATGAGGCTGAAAATGTGGGAAGTTCAACTCCAAATTCTTTCATTTAGTGATAAATTCTCTTAATTATATTTCTAAACTTTAACAATACTGTAAATGTAGATATCTAATATTGTTTTTCTTGTGATTTTTGTATAGCTTGGAGGTCTCTTTAGAATCAAAGAGGGAAAAATTTAAATTACAAAGTTTTATATTGGAGAATGTTAGATGATGTAATTTTAATTTATACGGATTTGTATGGATTTGGATTGAGTTTGAGCATGATTTTATTTTGTTGTGGTTTTTAAATGTGGTTGATATGGAATTATATAGTTGATTTAATGTGTTGGTTTTTAAATGTATTGAATTAGGTCTTTAAATTAAAGGGATTTTTTTTTTTCATCTAACGCCAAAAAAGAGTGAGTTTGACAAAAAATATTATTTGTTTTTTAGTTGTGAATTATTTATTTTATTTGTGTTAAAAATATTACTTAGGTTTAAAGGGTTAAACAAATTAAACGAGTTAAACGAGGTTAAATATGTTAAACGGGTTAAAAGAATTAACGGGTTGATAGGTTAATGAATTTGGATCTTTTATGATTCAAATAATAACGAATTAATCGTGTCGTGTCGTGTAATGTCATTATTTTATGAACGAGTTCATGTCAAATCCAAAATCTTAACTCGTTTCTTAAACGAATTCGTGTTATGTTAGTTGAATTCATAAACAATCGAATCGAATTCAACTCAACCTGACACACCAATCTGTTTTGCCAACTCTAGTTTTAATAGACAAAAAGTGAGATTTAAACTCTTTACTTCTTAGGGTAAAGGAAACTACTAAATCACTCTTATTAAGGGTTAGTATAGTAATATTTTAGATTCTAATGATCCTTTAGTTGGGGGAAGTTTTTATTTTTTACAAGATCAATTGATTTATAACAATACTAATTGACTTACAAGGTTACAACTTTGCTGATCGATTGATCCTGAAAAGGACCTCTTTCATAGTCAAAGTCAAAAATTTTCATTTTTATTTAAAGGTATTGTATAATAAAAATATGAAGTAAAATTATGGGTGTTGGGGTAGCTTTTTTGGTGGCTTCAAGGAAATTACTTATCATTTTGTATTTTATGGTACATATTTTAATAGAAAGAAAAGCTTTTTCAAGCCAAACCAATTTTTTATCAACTGAGTAAGCATACAACAACTTAAACTAAATTAAACAAACAGCTTGATAACCTTATCACAAACGCAAACTCAAGTTTGTTCTTACTATGAAATTATTAAAATATCCCAAAAGTAGTGGAAAAATGGCAAAAAAAAAAAAAATTAACCATTTTTTTCCAAAATAAAACATTAATAATTTTTTTATTCATTTTCAATTTTCACATCATTTCAAGTAACTACAATTTTTTACGAATAATGTTATATGTGAAATGTTACTGGGTTTGAAAATACCAAAAATAGAAAAAAAAAAAAAAAGTGTTTTGTTATGAATATATGGGCTTAACACCACTTCCTTTTTGATAATATTCTTTATCTTACATATTGCCATCGTGGAAATAACATATTTTTCATTATTATTTCATTATGAAAAATGTTCTCTCAATTTGTCTATAAATAAATCTATATTGTACCCACTGAAAATAGATCAATTGAATTCTATTCACAATTTATCCCTTATTTTCTCTCTTTCTCTATTATTGTGATTAGTGTCTATATTCATTGCTTTTAGGTCTTACTTCACAACATTTTTGCAATTTTATTTCGGATTAAAAATGAATAATTTTTAATATAAGAATAAAAATAAATAAATTTGCCCTTATGTTTTTCCTTTTCATTGAAGAGGTTTTGTTCGCATGTGTGTAATAATACGTAAATTGTGAAGTAATGGGTGTCTGGTATGTGTAAGGACTCAGGCAGTGGATCCCAGTTCCCTAGATGATAGACTTTTGAACCAAAATTGCCATGGTTATGGGATTCGGAATCTACTCAAGGCTTTGGTCTTGAGTAGATTACACTCTTTCTTCTGTTGACTCCGAGTTGTTAAGGTTTATGTTTGCTTCCTCTTCCTTTTCTTTACATTTCTATTATTCTTCTCTTTTACATTTAAATCGAATCATTAACGCCTTTGTAGCAAAAATTACACTACTTTGTTTGTTTATATGCTCCCTTGGAATTCTCCAATTTTGTAATGCTTAATCCAACAGGTTGAATCGATATGTAAAAGTAAAGGTTCTCCAATGAAATTGATTGCTCTTCTGATTTGAATTTTTGTAGAAGACAGTTTGATCTTGCAAATAGGGAGGCAATGGATGAATCTGCAGAGAGGAGACTGAAATACGATGTGGAGGCAGAGAAGGCTAGTAATTGCGCTGAGGAACTAGCTAGCTGAGGTATATATAATATGCTCGCTTCTCATTCATTTAGTTGGTCATATAATGGCAAAGTAGTTGCACTATTAGTTGGCTTTGTTACTGGATTATCCTAGTCTGTTTCTCATTGCTCCATTTGTAAGCCAAAATCTAAGGTGTTTGATGAAAACTGCTTAGTGTTTGATGTAAGGACTGAAAGAGAAAAGAAGACGGCTATAGGGAAGTTGAATGGAGGATAAGAAAAGGAGAAAACATCGAAGAATTTCGTCGATTGATTCGAGTGAACTCCATTTCATCTTTATATGACTGAGTTCTATTAGTCAATGTCAGCCAACACTTATAACTAATCATGACAACTAAGTATTTGATCAACTTATTGAACTTGAAAAGCTGTGTTTCCGGTACTTGGCGTACGGCAGCTCGGTTGTTGTTATACTAGTTGATCATGAAAAAATACCAGAAGTTATACTTTAAAGAACTGTATTAGAGAGCTTTATATCGATATTTATATTTAAATTTGATTCTATATTTAGGCTATGTCCCACATACAAAGTTTGTTAATCCTATAGGCACATAAAAGATGTATTAAAAGAGCTTGATATTATTATTATTATTATTTAAAATATCACCTATAGTTGAGACGAGTAAAGATTCTCTATCATTTTTTTTTTTTTTTTTGCTAAGGTTTTAATAATTTATTGATACATCAACATACAAAATAATGGATGACCAAGATTGTTATATTTTTCTCTTTCTTGTATCATTCAAACTTAAATTTTTCTCATAAAAGTATTAGATCATGTTAACATTGACAAAGAATTTTTGTCCAATTGAGACAGCTTGAAGTTATCTGAATAAATGCTTTTTGTTACCAAGCTAAATTGAACATTAGCAAGAGTTTTATGTTATCATTCAGACTTTTAAGGATATAACATTCCACTTTTTTCTACTATGCAATCATAAAGTTGTCTTTCCTCCACCTAAAACTCAAAAGTTTACTTTTGACCATCAAAGCTTAGAATTTGGAGGAGTTGGATTATTTCAATATTGGGCTGGCTTTCATGTTTGACAAGCTAATTTTTTTAAATAACAAATTAACAATTAAAAAGAGATTAGTGGAAGACCAGAATAGTCGACACCAGAAGATGTATACCTCGAATTATATCATTGGACATATTGACGTGTTTGGTATGTGAAATTAAGTAACATTAGGTTAATAATCCCATCGATTCTTGTGTTTCGATGCACAGAGGATTGACTAGAGCCCATTTGTTGTTGTGCAAACGCAGGACTATAATTGTTTTTTTTTTTTTTTTTCCCTTTTTTAACTTATTTGATTAATTATTTATAATATTAATTATATTAAAAATTATTTAATATATTTTATTGAAAATATTTTTAACAATTAACATTTTCAATATCATATAAAAAATTATTATTTTATGTATAATTAACTTATTTATTTATTTATTTATATTTAAAATATTAAATATATTTAAAATCAGTTCAAGAAAATATTTTAAGAACTTTATATAGTTAAAAATTTTATTTAATCTAATATTATATTAATTAATCTCATAGTATTAATTATAAAATACAATTCCTTTTTGTTCAATTCCAAACAAAACCAAGTAAAATGCAAACAATTTTTAGGACCAGTTTGCATGTAATTTTTAAAATAATCAGTGTTAGTTAAAAAAAATTGCTATAAAGTTGATTAAGCTAACATTTAGTTAATTTTGTTGTTAAAACCAACAAATTATATTATAATCACTTTATAAAAGTATCTCCCCACATGTTTCATAAAATTTCTATTAAATTCACTCAAATTACCAAATTGTCACCCTTGAAAGTTTAACCAAACACGTTTTTCTTATATTAAAATTATTATGTAGTTAGATTTAAAGCTTTTAAAAATAATATCAAGCAAGACCCTAGTCAAATTTCAGTTGCATCAAATACATTAATTTTATCTAATCCAATCCAATCCAATCCAATCCCCTATTCAATTCAATTCCATAAAAATAGTTTAGTCTAATCCTTTGTGCGAAACTATATTTTAAAGATGTAACGAATAAAAATCTTCCATCAAATGAATTATAAGTTCTAGTAAGTGGTGTGGTAAGCACTCCATTTTTCAGAAATTTCTGTCACGCTTGAAGGCTCCATCAAATGCAGGCTCACGCAAGAAATTCCACTATGAAAACATTTCAGATAGATGCATGTTGAGTATGATATAATACGATTAATTGCTTGCTCCCAAAACTCTGAAGTTAGTAATTTTCTTCCGTCAGAACTTAGAATTTGGAGTTGGATTGTATCGATGCGTGCCATATTACATAACTTTATCTTAAATAATAAACTAACAAATATTTTTTCTAGAGCAGCCCTTGCTTTTTGAGTCATGGTAAAAAAAAAATTAATCTATCGATACACTCTAACCACCTAGCTACCATTAGTGCATGACTTTATGCTCGGCAGTATTTAAAATTTCAGGTGGATTTGGATCAACAAAACCACTAACTTCTTATCATATATATATATATATATATATATATATGTGTGTATGTGTATATTTCTCATGGTAAACATAATTAATCTATCGATCAACCCTGACCAACTAGCTAGCATTAGTGCATGACTTTGTACCAGGTAGTATTTTAAAATTTCGGGTGGATTTGGAAATCAACTAAGCCACTAACCTTATATATATGACAGGTTCCATTCCACTTTCCTTGGTCAACATTTTCAAAGCGCAATAGATTGCTTCTCACTATTCTTATTTCTATGTTTGAAAATGAAGTCCATAGTTCGCATTCTTGTATATATACCTATACATCATTACTTGTTCGTCACAGCCAAATTGAGGAAATCATCTGTCATGGAAACAAATCAATCTCTCAATGTTGTCATCGTTTTCTTCTTATTACTTCATGCCATCACTTGTTGCTCTTCATTACTACCCAAAAGTATTACTACTGATAGGGATGCTCTCCTTGCCTTGAAAGCTCATGTAACTCATGACCCAAATACCTTATTGACCAAAAACTGGTCCCTGTGTACCTCCATCTGTAGCGGATTGGCGTCACTTGTGGTGTTCATCACCATAGAGTCATAGTCTTGAATATTGCTTATCTTGGTCTCACAGGGACCCTTCCACCTCAACTAGGAAATCTTTCCTTCCTGATATCACTATCCATCAATTATAGCAATTTCTATGGATCTCTTCCACGTGAGTTGTCACATTTACGTCGACTGAAATTTATTAATTTCAATCACAATCAGCTTTCGGGCAACGTACCTTCCTCCATCTTCAACGTATCTTCATTGCAAGACCTTAGACTCAAACACAATCAGCTCTCATCGATCGTCAATGTATCCGGTGTTGGAGTACTTAATTTGATGTCACTTGATTTGTCTGAAAACTTGTTTGAGGGAGAGATACCATCCTTTATATCAAAGTTCAGGCAGCTACAATTTTTGAACTTGACGTTAAACAATTTCAAGGGAGGCATACCAAAAGAAATCGGCAACTTGACTAAGTTGAAGACTCTAGCAATTGGTAACAACAAACTTCAAGGTAATTAATTAGACTAACACATAATTGTTGCTTTCATCAATAGATGGATAAGAGGATTGAATGAAAGCATATATGTTTTGCAGGAGAAATTCCCGAGGAGCTGGGGAATCTAGTAGAATTGGAGAGACTATTACTACCTGATAGTGTCCTATTAACAGGGCAGATTCCTTCACTTATATTTAACATTTCGTCTCTCTGGTTTTTTTTTTTTTTGATAGGAAACATAAATTTTATTAAGAAAAGAGAAAACAAAGAGAAATACAAGAGTGAACCAGAAATCCACGAAAAGATTGGAAGGCTGCCGTTAGTTAAGGGTCTTCCCTTGGTTGTCTTTTGTTTTTCGTGTTTTTTGTTTCGTCTCTCTGGTTTATTGAACTTAGAAATAATAGTTTGACAGGTGAACTCCCTCACAACATGTGCTCACATAATCCTCGATCTGTTCTTAAAGAGCTGTACTTGAGTTATAATCGAATCGCGGGTACAATACCACATAATTTGTGGCAATGCAGAGAGCTTACTGAAGTTCGCTTAGCAAATAATCAATTCAGAGGACATATACCGAAGGAAATTGGCAACTTGACCTCGCTAAAAGTACTAGTTTTGTTTGCTAACAACTTAACAGGTAGGTACCTAATGAATTACTCTAGAATATCTAATAAAAATTTTGTTATATTCCCTGTAGACCTGATTATTAAATATGCTTACGAGTAGGTGAGATGCCTAATGAAGTTGGTAATCTTCCTAATCTACAGTACTTGGGGTTTGGAATAAACAACTTAGTTGGGCATATTCCAGCTAATATCTTCAACATTTCAACATTGAAGTGGCTTTCCCTGCATGACAACAAATTCTCAGGCAGCCTTCCATCAAATATTGGCTTTCAGTTTCCTAATAATGAGAGGTTAAATTTTGGGGGTAATAATTTAAGTGGTACATTTCCAACCTTCATTACCAATGCTTCCAGTCTTTTAAGTTTGGAGATGGGATCTAACGAATTCTCAGGCTTTATTCCTAGCACAATAGGCAATGGTCTAACAAGTCTTGAGTGGCTTGGCTTAAGTTCAAATTACTCCACGTCTTCTACTCAAGATTTGAGCTTCCTTACCTCTTTGACAAAATGCAAGAATTTACAAGTGATTTCTTTAGGTGGAAATTCCTTAAATGGCTTCCTTCCAAGTTCTATAGGGAATCTTTCTGTTTCATTATACATATTTGATGTAGAATATTGTAACATCAGTGCAAACATTCCCCACGAAATTAGTAGCCTGACAAACTTGTTGTATTTGCCCATGAGTTATAATCAATTGACAGGATCAATTCCTGTTACACTTGGAAAATTGAAAAAACTTCAAGGCTTACGACTTGAAGACAATAAACTAGAAGGATCCATCCCAGATGATCTTTGCTATTTAGATTACATAGTTGATCTGTTCATGCAAGATAATAAGCTTTCTGGAGCCATACCTGCATGCTTTGGTAATCTAACTACTCTAAGACTACTCTCCTTCGCCTCCAATAGGTTGACTTCTGTTATACCCTCCTCTCTCTGGAATTTAAGGGACATCTTACGCTTGAACTTGTCAACAAATTCTCTAACTGGAACTCTTCCATTAAACTTTGGGAATTTAAAGAAGGCTGTAGAAGTAGATTTGTCAATGAATCACTTAAATGGTGGTATTCCAAGTACAATTGGAGGCCTCCAAGATCTACAGTTTCTCTCATTAAGATTTAATAGTTTACAAGGCCCAATTCGTGAATCGTATGGGGGCTTAATCAGCTTGGGACTTTGGATTTGTCCTACAATAATCTCTCTGGAGTTATTCCTAAATCTTTGGAAGCTCTATTATACCTCAAATTTTTAAACCTTTCTTTCAACCAATTAGAGGGGGAAATTCCTACCAAAGGACCTTTTGCCAATTTCCCAAGTAATTCATTCATGATGAACCATGCACTCTGTGGTTCACCTCAACAAGGAGTCCCCCAGTGCAAAACCGGCATTCATCCAAAATCAAGAATTGGCTTGGTCCTAGCCATTGCTTTGCCACTAACATTTGTTGTCTTCTTGGCTTTGGTTATTGTGTTGAGAAATTGTGGAAATTGGGAAGGCGCACAACTGCTTAATAATAATGTTGTTGATGCACCACAACAAGCAATATGGAGAAGAATTTCTTATCAAGAACTTGTTCAAGCAACGGATGGATTTAGTGAAAGCAACCTACTTGGCAGAGGGAGTTTTGGTTTAGTTTATAAAGGGAGACTTTCAGATGGGTTGGAGATTGCAATAAAAGTGTTCCACGTGCAACTTGAAAGAGCAGTTCAGAGTTTCGATGTTGAGTGCGAAGTGCTGAGTGGTATTCGTCATCGAAATCTTGTCAAAATTATTAGTAGTTGTACAAACATTGACTTCAAAGCATTGGTGCTAGAGTACATGCCTAATGGGAACCTTGCGAAATGCTTATATTCAAATGAATTCTTCTTGGATATACTACAGAGGTTGAATATAATGATAGATGTTGCATTGGCTTTAGAGTATCTTCGCTTTGGGTATGCGGTTCCTATAGTTCATTGTGATGTCAAGCCGAGCAACGTATTGCTAGACCAAAGCATGGTTGGCCACTTAAGTGACTTTGGCATTACAAAGCTACTAGGTGAAAAAGATTCTATGACAAGGACACAAACTCTAGCCACAATTGGTTATATGGCACCAGGTAAAAATGTTATAAATGTTGCTCTTTGTTATATAGTATTTTCTTTTTTTCTTTGTTATTGATATCTACACTTTATACTACTAAAATTGACTGAGTCATTTGCAGAGTATGGAAGAGAATGAAGGGTATCTCAGAAAGGTGATGTTTATAGTTATGGCATCATGTTGATGGAAACATTCACAAAGAAAAAACCAACTGATGAAATCTTTACGGAGGAGATGAGCTTGAGACATTGGGTTGGTGACTCATTAAATCGTTCGATCATAGAAGTTGTTGATAACGATTTATTACGACTAGATGATAGTCAATTCTCAGCACGAGAACAATGTGTATCATCTATCTTAAGTTTGGCCATAGATTGTACTGCATACTTACCTGAGGATAGAATTAACATAAGAAATGTTGTGATCATACTTACAAAAATTAGAGCAACATATTTGTCTAGTACTAGAGAGCATCCTGTTCATGTACATGTGATGTGATCTAGATAAGTCATAATTTGTTCAAGTTAATCCCTCAATAATAAATTGATTGTATATATGCAATATTATTAATCATTTTAAAATACACTAATCTTTATACTTATATTTACATTAAGTTTTCGAAATTGTATTATTAGATCTCCACCAACCCTACAATCTTATATAGCTAGTTGTGGTGAATTTGTGGTTTGCATGTGGTGCAGTCACCAAGAAAACAATTTTCGAAGTAAAATCAGTTAGTAGAACATATGAAAATATAACTGGATGTAAGGCTTAATCAGACAATTCGTCTGCAGAAGAATTCAAGTAACATGAAGAAGTACACTGATCAATTGGCTGCACTCTGACAAAAAGTGCAATGATCGAAAGTAAGTGCAAATAATTAAAGAAAGAAAAAGGCAAATGGAAATGGACCTGATAACTGATAGATTTTATCTTAATATCAGAAGGTAACAATGGATTCTAAGGATACTTCTCTTCTAGATAATGACAACCATTTTTGCATTAAACAAAAGGAAAGCTGAAAGTGCATTAAAGAAAAATGAAACTCACCAATATAGTTATGCTAAAAAAACAAAACAAAACAAACTCACCAGGATTATTCTCCAACTTAGTTTGCTTCATCAAAACATCCCTTGAAAAAGCTACTCCTTGTACAACTCCAAGGGCCCCAGATACTTCATCTGCCGAGTGGTTTCACGAACCCAAACGTTCGAAGTGAAAAGGAAAGTCAAAGAGTGACTGGTGAAGGGTGAAAAAAGTGAAATTACATTTATATCCCCAAGATGAGTGTTGCATTTATAAGTTATTGCATCTACCCAGTGTACCCTTTTATTAATGGATTTACAAATTTGAAACTTTGAGATAATTATACTTTCTTTTTTTAATTTAAATTTTTTGATCCATTCTATATATTTAATAAAGGAAAATGATTAACTAGGATAGAATGTTGATCAAAATTTTAAAATAATATATTGGATATTTTATTATGTTAAATGGCTTAACAAATTATAAATATAGATAAAAATTGTTGGCATGACTGATGACACGATATGAAATTAGAGGATTTAGGTTAAATTTTATTTGGCTTAAGGTCACTAATGGTTTAACATATTAAAGCCATTAAATAAATGGGATGTATTTGGGTGTGTACCCCTTATACTATTTAATATGACAAAATATCAAGTATATTGTTTTAAATATAATTTTGATCAAAATTATATATAGTTAATTATTATTATTTATTATATGTGTTTAATTGATCGAACTACATATGTAAATTAAAAAAGTTAAAATTATTTCAAAGATTCGAATTGATAAATAGATTAAAATATAATTGTATTTTATCACATAATTCGTCTCACTTGCAAATTAAGTGATTAAATGGGTTTATTGGATAACCCATCAATTTAATGGGTTGTGTTTGGAGTTAAACCTATCAGACCATAAGTTTAACAAGGCATGTTTGGTTTGAGCAAAAAATTAACGAAAGCTCATATAATTATGCACTTCTAAACTACTGGATCAAAATATTTTTAAACGAGGTTGGTGGGTAAAAGTATATTCTCCAACATTGGAAAAACATGGATCCTATGATCTGCAAGTTGAATCAAAATTTGGGTCCGTATTATACTCTCTTTGAATAATTCTTTACCAGTAGTCATTACAAGAACAGCTCCCATCAATGAAACAATGAAATCTGTTATTATCTCTCACAATGATCTCTCTTCCCTCCAAATTGGAGATCATTTTTATGGCATTGTGGCAATCTTCACACACTCTTAGATTCTTCACCACCCTAATCACTGCCTTTGGTTCACTAACAAGTAATGCAAAACAAATGGCCAATTTCTCACTATGAGTTCCAACCATCTCTTCCTTCTCCTCTTCTTCAACATCTCTTAGCACACAACTCTTTTCGAATTCGTAGCCAAGCCTTCTCATCTTGCTTTGCAATCTTGACAACAGATTGTCGATAGCTCGTGCCATCTATCTCCAACTATGAACTTGTGCATTTTACCTTTGTATTCCACCAAACTCCATGCAGTTGTCTTCTGCACTCCCCTTCCATTCATTGCTTCTCTAATTCTATCAACATCTTCCCATCTCCCTGCAGAAGCATCTATGTTGGAGAGCAAAACATAGTTTCCTGAATTATTTGGTTCTAGCTTGAATAACTTGTTTGCAGCAAGTTCTCCAAGTTCAGCTCCTTTGTGAATCCTACTGGCATTCAAAAGAGAGCCATAAACTCCTCCATGTGGCTCCATTGGCATGCTATCGATCAATCTTTTAGCTTCATCAAGTTGGCCTACTCGACCTGACAAATCAACCATGCAAGCGTAATGATCCACAGCTGGATTTTCTATCGATTCGAACACTTTCCAGCCTTCTTCTAATAATCCTGCATGGCTGCAGGTAGTCAAAACACCAATATATGTTACACGGTCTGGCTCAACACCTTCATCTCTCATCTCTGACATGAGTTCAATGGCTTCTTTTCCATGGCCATGAGCTGCAAACCCTGCAAATAAAGTATTGTACGAAACCACATCTCCTGCATTCATTTCTTGAAAAATTCTCTTTGTAACTGTCATGTTTCCACATTTTGAGTACATGAAAATCAAAGAATCGTACCCTGAAACACTGAGTTTGATCTGATTCTCAGCAAGAAAAGTTACAGACCAATTGCCTAATTCCAGTGCCCCAAGATGTCCACAAGCGGATATAACACTCACCATAGTCACCTCATCTGGTTTTGCTTCTTTAGCAACAATCATTTCCTTAAAAAGATCGATTGCCATACTGATTGTCCATTTTAAGCATACCTAGAAATCATTGAATTCCAAGATACTACATTCCTTTTTGGCATCTTATCAAAGAGCTTTCTAGCTGCACTCAAATCACCAACTCTTGCATACGCCGAAATCATGGCATTCAAAGTAACAACATTCCTATACACCTCCAAATCATCAAACATTCTTTTTGCATTCTCAATACTCCCACACTTAGCATACATATCAAGCAACGCCATCTTTGGGAAACAATTCCAACGTATCCGTTTCCCCTCAAGCATCTTCATCAATGAGTCCGCAAGACAAGGATGCCCACGAGACGAACATATCAAAACAACTATAACCCAAGTGGTTTCATTAGGTTTAACCCCACCATTAATCATATCATAAAACAACTCCAAAACCTCCTCAGCAAAACCATTCTGAGCATAACCAGAAACCATTGCATTCCAAGAAACCACATTTCTCTCCGGCATTGCATCAAAATACCTCCTTGCACTCACCAAATCCTTCATCCTAGCATACCACGAAACCATAGCAGTCTAAGTCACAACATTCCTTTCCTTCATCATATCAAACAATTTAACCACCTCAGCTTCAAAACCCCAGTTCCAATACCACGAAATCATCGAATTCCAATCCGCGATAGTTCTCTCAGTCATTTCATCAAACACTTCCTACCTACCTCCACGGAGCTAATATTCTTCGTGTAAACATCCATGATCACATTGCGCACGTATTGATCCTGGGCGTACCCAGTTTCAAAATGTGCTCATGCAAGTGCAACACAGTTTCAATGTGAGCTGAACACTTCATAAACTCAGTGTACAAAGAAGCACCAGCCTTGACATGACAAGACTGCATGTGCTTATAGAGACACAAGACTTCACTGTGGTAACCCAATTGGGAATAGTACTTAACCATGCAAGTGAAGACACGGGCGTACGGGTCTCACGTAGACTTAAAGATGCCACGAAAGTAATGTGGAGGCGCGTTGAGGCGCGTGCAGTGCGTGATGAGGAGTGATACATAGTTGTTTTGGCGGTGGAGGGAGTTTTGGATGATGTGTGCATGTAGCTGTTTGAGTTGGTTTAGCTTGGCTAATTTGCATGCTTTGGTGGCCAAATTTGACATCACCTAAGGTTGACGCCAACTAGGTTCACTTGTATTAGTAATATTTTCAATTATATTTGTCATCTTGGGAGATCTGTAGTTTTCAACTTCACATGTTTATGTTAATTATGTACCTATACATTTTAGTTTCTAATGATCCTTTAGTTGGGGGGAGTTTTTATTTTTTACAATATCAGTTTATTTATAACAATACTAATTGACATACAAGGTTACAATGTTGTAGATAGATTAATCATGAAAAAAAATTCATTTAAGACTAATCCTGATCAAGGAAGACCCCTTTTGTGGTCAAACTCAAAAATTTTAATTTCTATTTAAGGGCATTTTATAATAAAAATATTGAGTAATACATCATCCATTAATAGGAATGGTTAAGTATTTTCTTTGACACTAATAAATTAAGAGTTTAAATCTCACTCCTTGCCCTTTAAAATATATGGTTTGAGTTGTGAGTCTCTTCTTAGTAGGAGTGACCTTCTCCACGATTATGGGAGTAGTCATCTAAACTACGCTATCAGTAATCCATCTCAACAATTCTATTAGTCTTTTAACCTATAAGATGTCAGTGTTCAAAAAGAAAAATATTGACTAAAATTATGGGTGTAGGGGTATTTTTTTTGGTGGCGCCAAGAAAATTACTTATCATTTTGTATTTTCTGGTACATGTTTTAATAAAAAGAAAAACTTGTCCAAGCCAACCCAACTTTTTATCAACTGAGCAAGCATTCATAACTTAAACCAAATTGAACGAAAAGCTCGATAACCTTATCACAGACACAAACTCAAGTCTTTCCTTACGATGAAATTATAAAATAATAATAACAATAATAATAATCACAAAAGTAGTGAATAAATGGCCACAAAAAAAAAAAAAAAGAATTAACCATTTTTTCCAAAACAAACTTTAATCATTTTCTTACTCATCTTCAGTTTACACAACATTTCACATAAATACAATTTTTCACCTATAATGTTATATGTGAAATGTTGTTGGTTTGAAAATGAAAAAAAAAAAAAAAAAAAGTGATTGAAATTTTACTTATGAGTAAAAACGAATAATTTTTTTATTTAAGATTTAAAAATAAATAAATAAATATGTCCTTATGTTTTTCCTTTTCATTTAAGAGGTTTTGTTCGCTTGTGTTTAATAATATGTAAATTGTAAAGTAATGGGTGTTTGGTATGTGTTAGGACTCAGGCAGTGGATCCCAGTTCCACAGAAGATAGACTCTTGAACCAAATTTGGGTCTGAACCAATATCGAAACATGAAAACAATGAGACACCTTTTTGGTGCTGGTCTTGCTACCCGTTTGTTTGGCTGCTTCACATTTGTGTGTGTGTATGTGGGGTTTTTTTGTGTTGTTGAAAGCCCTCACAGTTTTGTTTCAAGTACAAACTCATCATTATATATTTATATTGCCAAAGCTATAATGTAACCCCAAATCCGAAGTTGTTCGGATGTATTTTAAATAATTATAAAGCACCAAGATATATAATAATGTGTAAATGTTATTTTATAATCTCCTGTCGAGTGAGAAAAAATGAAACTAATGATAAGGTATACACTAAACATATATATTATCATCAAAGCTATTTTAATGCAGCGAGTAACATCTAAGACACTATCCATATTTGCAAATAGTTGTGTTTTTTTTGGGGGGGGGGGGGGTTGGGGGGTGTGGGGTGGGGAAGGAGAGGATTTCGATGAAGTAACTGATGTTTTTCACCATACATCTTGTCTTCTCAAGGCAAACCACAAATTAATTTAAGTTGAAATTACAAGAAAAATATCTTAGAAAAAATGAAAATTTGTTTGAGCCAAAAAGAAAGTTATTTGTTTTTTGAACAAACGAAGTTCATTTATTTTTTGTTCAAACAAAATTTCATTCGGTTTTAATATGTTCTTAGTCCATAGAATATTTTACGTGAAACAAATGTTTCATTTACATAAAATGTTTTAAGTGAAAACATTTCACATAAATAAAATATTACATTTAATATGAAATATTATGCAGGCTAAAAATGAGTTAAAAATAATTGAATTTTGTTTCAGCTAAAATTGAATAACGCTTTGTTTTAGGCTAAAAAAACATATTTTCTTTCTTGTTTAGGCTAAACATGAATTTGTTCCATTAATTAAACTAATCTTCCTATGATGTATACCGGTGTGTTGTATCATTTATATGATAAATAATTAATAAATACTTGAGGGGCTAGAACAACCAACATTTAGTATAATTGATATGATTCTAGTATTTTGTTTTTATTTTTTTATATCCAAACATGTGTAAGATTTACATTAACACGCGTGTGAGGGAATACTAACTCGAATTTATAATAATCTCCCATTATACTTGCGTGAAAAACTTGTAATATCGGACTACCTCAATTTCCATCAACAGATAAAAGGAATGTGGATATATCATATATATGAAGATGATGATAAGGTGTATACTGAAATAATGTAGGGACTTGAATTATATATTGGACCTACTCTCATAAAGTCTGTATATATATGTTTTTAGTACAAAGGCAGATGACGTTGTCACTTGAGATAAGCTGTCCGTGGATATTAATCACTAACAAAACAATTGGTGTAATGTTTTCTAATGCAAACAAATCAAAAGCATGTTGTGTGTTTGTTCGGACAACAACTTATATCTGAAAAAAGAACATGAAACCAAACACAAACACAAAAAAGAATGCGTAGCTTTTGGCTGTCTGGCTTGCGCAGACCTAATTATCTTGATTAGATTATATTTAGTAAGCTGCCTAACTCCTATGATTTGGCACGTCTAAGCATTGTTAATTAGTTAGCAGCACTCTAATTTTGACTACTTTGAAGAGAATTTAATGCTAATCCCTAGTTGATTTACATTGTGTTTTACTCAATCAATATAGATCTATAAAATGTTTCAACTATTTTATTTTTCAAACTTAACGGTAAAATGAGGCACATCAAATTTAACCATTTTTAAATAGAAGATAAGTTATGGTAGACAATATCCAATTCTCGAGGTTGAACTAATGTATATGTGCACGCCAATTTAACCATCAAATGTTTATGGAATTTAAAAATATCTTATCAAATTGAAATGTAAGTCCAGAGATATATTTATATCTAGTATTACTTATTATCGAAAATAAGTAAAATATATATTCTGAAAATTTATCATTTTTACTACATTTCTAATATCAATTCCATATCTTATTACTATTAGTTGATAGATTTACATTGTTTCGTGCAAATTAGTAGCAATACACAACTTTTCTATACCCTTCAATCTCCAAAGATTCAAGTAGATAAAAAAATTTTGAAAAACACAAAAGAACCCAAAGATTGCATGTGATTAAGCATTTGCTTGTAGATGGCAAAGCATGTTCTAAGGACCAAAAAAATATTGATTATCCTCGGTTATCTTTTTTTGAGTAGCCAATCACGTGCAAAGATCTGATTTGGGTATATCTTTTGGGGTTTTGTTTAATCAGGAAAACAATTAAATTCTAATCGCCAAAGAACATAATTATCAATGACATGATTGAAAGAGGTTGTTTTGTGGCCTCACTCACATGCTTTGGGAGTATATTATTAATGCATACAAAATAGAAAGTGACTAATCTGCGATGCCTTGACCAAATAAGCAATTGTCTACTTGTGATTGTCACTAGTGAGCCATTTAATTTGTATGGCAGCAACATATTTTTATTTTATTATTGATGCTAGTGTAAAGGTTGATTTAGACATGATTATCGTGCCAACCATTTTATCTGAATCATAGATAATAGATAAATTCGATATAATTTTATATTCAGAAATTCATATTTTAAATATTATTAGTAGAATATTAGTTATATATGTAGGTACAATACCACTAAGATGTGTTTTTATTGGACCATATTGGATCTTGCTGGATTGTTTTCAACATGCTTGTTTGAGTCATATATATTGTGTCTTTTTAATTTTTGTCAATTTTTAGAGCTTATTTTTATGGTCTTTTTCCTCAATTTTTGTATGTGGTTGTTTAGTGTTAGGTAAAATTCAGATTGATATGATACATTTAAAAGTTTGACAATCTAATATGACCTAAATATTATTATGTATTATTGGTCATTAGCGTGGTAATGTCCTAGTTGGTATAGTTTATCCTTTGGTAATAATCCGAAAAAATAACTAAATAATAATAATAATAATAGTAATAGCTTTTATTTTAATATATATAATAGTTTAGTTACACAGCCCAAAAACATTAACTCAAATAATATGATGACAACTTTATTATATTTTACACCACACCGTCCAATGATTTATATAATAAAATCAAATCCCCTATTATGATATTTTAGTTAATTTAAGTTTATATAGTATTACTAGTTAAATAATGCTCATATAATTACAATTTCGGCCAGTCATATTTGTCTTTTAACAAATTTTATATCTATAAGATAAAACATACTTTATTTTTTAAAGTCTTATTATATATATTTATCGACGTGTAAGTAACGATAAAGTTTTTCATAGTGTTGTGTGAATACAAATATCACTCAATTATATGAATAAATACATATTCTTAAAATTTAAATATAATCTATAATCCTATAGGGAAAGTGAAATGATCTCTCAACATATTTCTTAGATACAACTTTCTTTTAATTTTTTTTTTTTAAAAAAAAAGAAGTCTTTTTCATTCATATTTTATAGGAAATATTCATCTATATATATATATATATATATATATATCCTTGAAAACACAACTTGCATTGCTTAATTAGGTTGTTGTGGCTTTTTTTTTTTTTTTTTATAACTAGTATTTAGTCAAGAGGGCAATCGAAACTAATAGAAATATAACTTTAGGATGCAACTTGAAAAATATTTCTCAAAACAAAAGAGAGCAACTCATATCGAGTGGAGATGTAACCCACATATGTAGGGGAGGGAAACCTACAATTGTGGGGGAAGTAGATGTAGAACTCACAACCTGTAAATGGGTGGATAATGTTTATTTACCACTACCATGTTATCCATGCTAAAGATTGTTATGTTTCTTGTTTTGGAGCTATGACCCAAAATTAAATCTCCCAACCGGTTTTTTTTTTTTTTTTTTACTTTTTTTTTTTTTTCATTCCAACCAAATTTTCCATTCACAAGTTTCATTGAACATTAAATAATATCAACCATATTGGTTGAAATAACCTGGCAAAATTATATGTACTCCAAAAGTAATGAACACGTTTTGGTAGGTACCTTTGAGAAAAGTGTACTCAACCAATAATAGATATAAAAACAGTAACTTCAACTTTAAGATGAATATCAAGATGTTTTTTTGCAAATTATAATATACTAATTAATTAATCAAAAGCTATATATACAGTTATTTATGATTAGTAATATCAATGATTCTTTACAATTATTAGTACATATAATATAACTAATTATTAATCTTTTTTTTTTTTGAAAGTTTGTTTATAACATTGTTGATTTGTTTCTTGAAAACTAGTTAATTTATGTCAGTTAACATTGACCTTAATTTACACAATCTAGATATAACATTTTGATTGATACTTTAATGCGATTAATGATAATTGCTATATAAAATAATACAGGATTATATATGCTGTTTATCATATACGTTATTTTTCATAAAATTATTTTAAAATTGACAAAACAATCCCAAATTTAGTGATATCCTTAAAAAAATCCCAAATTTAGCAATACCAAATTTAGTATTATTCTCAAAAAAAAAAAAGTATTTGTGATTATAGAGTAATGAATTATCTTTTAAAAGGAAACAATTATCACAAAAATATGTTGATGATTACATTTGAGACCATAATTATCATATTCAAGTCAAGAAAATGCATCATCCACTACATATTAATACACTTGATACACTTACAAATATGGACTACCAACTATCATGCCTTATATTTATACAGATTACAGCTATGCATTCACAAAAACATTCAATTATTGCATAAATTTGCTCAACGAGAAAATAAATTTCAAAAAATAAATAATTTTCTTTCTTTTCTTGGTTGCACCAATAAAGGTGAAAATAAATTGTTTCCCTCCAAATAACTTGATAATATGCACCGTGGATTGATAAGTTGGTTTTGGATATGGTATCCCATCTGAGTAAGAATTCTCTACCATCATTTTTTTTTTTTAATCTTTTGATAATCTAGTGACATATTAACATTTAAAAAAATAGATGATCAAGATTGATAGATTTTCTTTCTCTCATACATCACTCAAATTTAAATTACTCTCATAAAAAAATTAGCATTATGTCAACCTTGATAAAGAATCTTTGTCCATCCCATCTTATATATAATGCTTCCTTATTAATAAATTTTCATTTTAAAAAGAAAATCATTTTTTTTAATAACTTGATAAAATATGTATGAAAAGTAATAAATTTGTAATTAGCATATATTATAGACCTTCCCATCCAAAACTTTTTTTTTTTTTCCTTTCTCTTCAAAGAACCTTCCCATCCAACTTAATGGTATGAGTTTAAAATCTATCAAATACAATTTATAAGTTTTATGTGAGTAGCTTTTATATTTTATTATGGGAATTGTAATCCAATATTACAAAAGTAGATGCTGATTTATTTGATGTTAACTTTATATAGAACTTTTTTTTTTTAAAGAGCCTTCTCATCCAACTTAATGGTAAGAGTTTAGAATTTATCAAACACATTATATAAGTTTTCTGTGAGTAGGTTTTATATTTTGTTATGGGAATAGTCTAATATTACGAAAGTAGATGCAGACTTCTGATTTATTTGATATTAACTTTATATAATTTTTTTTTTTTAAAAAAAAAAAGCATTCCCATCCAACTTAATGGTATGAGTTTAAAATCTATCAAACACATTTTATAAGTTTTATCTAAGTAGATTTTATATTTTATTATGAGAATTATAGTCTAATATTACGAAAGTGGATGTAGACTTCTGATTTATTTGGTATTAACTTTATATATATAATGATTCTATTGTTAATGTTTTCTAACTTTTTTAAAATTAGGATAAAAAAATCCCAACCATCCATTAGATCAAATAGACAAAATATATATATATAAATAAATAATTATCATTTAATTATTATTCATGAGTTTTTTTTTTGTAATAATCAAAAAATAATTATTTATTTTATTTTTATCTTCTCTTTTTCTATTCATTAAATTTAATGGATGATTAAGATTTTTTGTCATAACTTTTTTAAAGTGAGGAAATACTGACCGTAAAACCAATATATACATACATACATACATACATATATATAAATTAACTAGATTACATGTTAACAGCATAATAACACAAACTTGTGCAATGAAATTCTTAATATGATTGGATAATACATTTACTATTTTTTTTTTTTTTTAAAAAAAGGACCAAATCACGCTAAATTGTCTCTTAAGTTAATCTCTCTCCACCATAATATATATATATATATATATATACACATTTATGAAACTATTTATAATTAGAAATCTAATTCACATGCCTAGCAACGAAGAATGCTTTTTAATAAAAAAAAAAATTATATAATTTTATTTTGAAATTTGAAATTTTACAATTTTAATATCTGTAAACTATGATAGTACTATTTCAGCTCCATCTAACTAAATCTGTTAGCTTTAAATTTGCACATGACATAACAGTATAGTATTTATACATTCAAAACTTTTTATCTTATCATAGATCCAATCATAAGTGTACGAAACTTTACATGTGATTAAATATGGACTTAAACATTATAACATCACAAATTTAAATATATGCATTAAAACATATTTAAAATTTTGTCATCACAATAAATACAATAACTACTCTATTTTACTTTTTTTCTAAATAAAACATAATTCATCCTCTTTATTACAATAATTTTAATAATGTCTTTTCCTACAACGACATCCTAAGAAACCAAACAAAATAAAGAACACAATTGATCAAATATACAATAACACACATGCTATTAAGATTTTATATACATATCCTACCACTAAAATCATACTATATAATATAAAAATCACATATAATTAATTCTATATACTTCATATCTGTATTGTTCCAAGTAAAAACGAAAGTACCTAACTTTTTTATTTCGATTTATATCTTTCGAAATTCAATATACTTCATGTTTTTACTGTTTCACGTGATACAATCTAACTTTTTTATTTCAGTTTATATTTACCATATAATACAAAAATCACATATAATTCTATATATTTCATATCTTTATGTAGCATGCAAATGCGACTATATCTAACTCTTTTTATTTAGGTTTATATTTTTCTAAATTCATGCACAATAATTTTAAATCATTACAAAATGATCCCATTAAAGACATTTTTCCTATTACATCTCGCATGTAAGAAACCAGACAAAACAAAGAAGAAAAAAGTGATATATAGAACTAAATAGAAGACCGTATAAAACACACACACACACACACACAACATAAAAAGTAGAATCCCGAAGTTCTCGGGTGTTTTATTTTTTCTTTTTTTAATTGTGATGATCAAACAAAACACACTAAAAACTCAAACCCACTTTCAAGTTTCACTCAACTTTCAAGGACTTGATTTGAGGCGCCAAAAAAGTGACCCAAAAAAAAAACCCAGTAAAAAAAAAGAAAAAAAAAAAAAAAAGTTAAAAAACTGAGACAGAACCGGTCCATTTTCATTACATATATGAGAAAATAAGCCCCACTCTGCCAAGAGAAGACTTTTGTTTCTGTTTCCCATCTCACTCTCCATCTGTTCTTTTCAAGTTTTAATATCCCTCTACTTGTTAGATTTTCTTTTACATTTTTTATTTTTAATTATTTGTTTTATATGAATACATATATATGTATTTGTATGTGTATGTGTTTGATGAGTGGGAAATCGACATGGGGATGGAAAAAAGAGTGAATTTGAAATGGGTTGTGGGGATTGTTGTAAAGTTTGAATCTTTTTTATTTTTGGTTTGTTGAAAGTGGTTTCTATTTGTGGAAGTGAAATGGGGTTGTGGAGATTGTTGTAAAGTTTGAATCTTTTTGATTGGTTTTGATTTTTGATTCTTCAAAGTGTTTGCTTTTTGGTAGTGGAAATGGGTGAAATGAGAGGGAGACTTGAGTTGAAGAAAGAGCTGACTCAAATAAGGAAGGCAGCGCGGGTTCTGCGTGATCCGGGGACAACTTCTTCGTGGAAGTCTCCATTGAGTTCCTCCAGATCTATGGCTGCAGCCATTGCAGCCTCTGGTTCTGGTTCGGGTTCGGGTTCGGCTTGGAAGAGTAGGAGGCAGTTGGGGGAGGATGAGAATAGTAATGTTAATGTTAATGGGAATGTGAATGCGGTTGGGAGAGAGAAGAAGGTGTTTTTGTATAATTGGAAGAGTCAAAAATCTTCAAGTGAGACAAGTGCAAATGCAATGGCAAGAAATCGATATGAGGATTTTGATGACGGTGATGATGATGAAGGGGGGTCTTCATCACTTCTTGAGAGTTTTGATGATAGCTTGAGTGACGCCAGGCATGGTGGGGATTCAAAGAGTGACACATATTTGGGTGACACTAGGTCTGCTTCCAAGATTTTCAGGTGTAGAGATGCAAATCTTGTGTCATTGGCTACTCCAACAATGAAGAGAGCACTTGGAGGAGGAGGAGGAGCTGCTAAGAGGAAAAGTAAGACTACTAAATCCAATACTCATTTAGATTATTTATCTAGATATCAACAAAAACAAATCGTTCTTGCTAGGAACTCTAGGAATCCTAATTTGAGATTGAGAGATGGTGGTCATGCTTCAATGACATTAGGTTTAGGGAGGGATGATTCTGTTGAGCAATCTGATGATACTGAGGATTATTGTAATTCGGAAGATTTACGAAAATATTCTGGGGCTTCCCCATTGCTTTCAAAACTTAAGAATAAGAATTGGTCACATTCGTCATCTAAATTGTTAAGAAATAGGATAAAAGAGGATTCGTCTTATACTTATAGCACGCCTGCATTGTCGACTAGTTCTTATAATAGGTATGTTAATCGTAATCCAAGTACTGTTGGATCTTGGGATGCTACGACAGCATCGTTGAATGATAATAATGATGATGATGATGTGGATGATCATTTGGATTTGGCTGGTCGTCAAGGATGTGGGATCCCTTGTTATTGGTCGAAGAGGACACCGAAACATAGAAGGGTATGTGGGAGTTGTTACTCTCCTTCCCTTTCAGATACTTTGAGGAGGAAAGGAAGTAGCATCTTGTGTGGGGGTCAGACGATGTATCGTGGAAGGAGACGTTTGTCTTCCACTTCTCATAAGCGAAGAATGGCTTTGAGAAGTGCACAAGGTATTCTCCCATTACTTTCTAATAGCGGTGATGGGGTAGCAGGGTCATCTATAGGAACTGGACATAGTGATGACGAGCTTTCTACTAACTTTGGGGAGCTTGATTTGGAGGCACTAAGTAGATTGGATGGACGGAGGTGGTCATCAAGCTGTAGGAGTCAAGATGGGTTAGATATTGTGGCTCTTAATGGAGAAGGAGAAGAGGAAGGCACGATGGAAAATATAAAGAGTTTGAGCCAGAAATATAAGCCTATGTTCTTTGATGAATTGATTGGGCAGCATATTGTGGTTCAATCACTTGTTAATGCCATTTCAAGGGGAAGGATAGCACCAGTTTACCTATTCCACGGTCCCCGAGGGACAGGTAAAACATCAACAGCAAAGATCTTTGCTACAGCTTTGAACTGTCAGGCTACCGAAGAAACGAAGCCATGTGGGTATTGCAGAGAATGCACCGATTTCATCTCTGGCAAAAACAGGGAGTTTTGGGAAGTTGATGGCACCAATAAAAGGGGAATTGACAGGATAAGGTACTTGTTGAAAACCCTGTCTGTGGGGCCTGCATCAGCCTCTTCTCGATACAAGGTTTTTTGTTATTGATGAGTGTCACTTGTTGCCCTCCAAGGCATGGCTGGCTTTTCTCAAATTTCTTGAAGAACCACCGCAGCGAGTTGTGTTCGTATTCATTACAACGGATATTGACAATGTGCCGCGTACCATTCAATCACGGTGTCAGAAATACCTTTTCAACAAAATCAAAGAAGGTGACATTGTAGCCAGGTTGAGGAAGATTTCTGCTGATGAGAATCTGAATGTTGAAGCGGATGCATTAGATTTGATAGCTTTGAATGCGGATGGATCTCTTCGAGATGCAGAAACTATGTTAGACCAGCTGAGTTTGCTGGGGAAAAGAATCACAACATCTCTTGTAAATGAACTTGTGAGTTTTCTTAACAACGCTTCTTTTAACTGCCTTTTTTTTTTTTTTTTTTTTTTTCAGTTCAAGTGTTTGACTTGTGCAAGTTTCTGACTGGGAAAAAAACAATATAGCTATTTAGTAAAGAAAACATAAAGCAACTCAGTGCATGTAAATGTTTGTTTAATAATACTTTAGTTGTACATTTAAATCGTTCACACTTATTAATGTGATTTGCTGTCTTGTTCGTAGGTTGGGGTTGTTTCAGATGAGAAATTACTGGAACTCCTGGAATTAGCAATGTCATCAGACACTGCTGAAACAGTGAAAAGAGCCAGAGAGTTGATGGACTCTGGAGTTGATCCGATGGTTTTGATGTCTCAGCTGGCCAGCCTTATAATGGATATCATTGCTGGCACATACAGCATTGGCGGGCGGAGATGTGAGTATCACTCCCTTCACTCTTCTACTTTTCTTCTGGAGGAAAATATCTGCTATGGATGGCAAATTCGTTCTTTAATAGGATTTCTCTTGTTCTTGAGATGGTATTTAACATGCTTCTGTTAAGGTGATATGGAGCACCATGAACTGTGTGATAATATTAATGTCATAAGTAGACAATATGCTCTGTTTTTCAAATAAATAACGAGAGAAATGTCCGACTCTATTAATGTTGTTTAGAGTGTATACGATAGACATGTAATGTTTACGGAGCCACCAAATGATCATTAGTTCTTCTAAAGACAATATTGTTAAGCATCTATGATCGTAATTCATGAGTTCTAAGTTATAAAAATTTGGTAGAAGATAGATTTTCTGTCAGCGAGTACTGGTCATGGATTTGCAGTTTAATGAAAGTTGATCAACATTGTATTCAGAACGTAGGAATGTTGGTTGTGACTGCTTACATAAATAAATCCACTAATACCACCTAAACATCAATTTTTTCTTACTGTTTGGTTACATGAAGATGCATCTTGGACTAGTGTCATGCAATTGGCTCATGCTATTATGGCAATGTTTCTTCTTGATTTTTCTTTCTTTGTGGTTTCTGATGTCCGAAAGGTTCTTATCCTCTACAGTATATGCCTCTAGCTTCTTAGTAATATTCCATTAGTGAATAACAGAGATAAAGAGAGTGATCTCGCCTTGGTTTTGTGTTTTCTTTTGGTACCTCTTAAGTTTTCTAATGTTTTATTGTATTGTTTTCGAAATTGCTAGCTTATAAATACTTGATAAAGTTGTGATATTTATGATTGGCATCACTTTTCAGTGAATGAAGCAGAATTAGAGAGATTAAAGCATGCTCTGAAGCTTCTTTCAGAGGCTGAGAAACAGCTAAGGGTTTCAAGTGAACGGTCAACATGGTTCACAGCAACTTTACTGCAGCTCGGTTCAGTGCCTTCACCAGAACTTACACTGTCAGGTAGTAGTAGGAGACAGAGCTCTAAGACAACTGAGGAAGATCCGTCAAGTACTTCAAGAGAAGCTACTGTTTACAAGCGGATCTCAGGGGCTCAATACATGCATCGGAATTCGGCTTCTCCTGCTTCCTTACATGAAGCAGTAAATGGAAATTCCAGCCATCAAATAGAATTATTAGCACGAATTGATGGCTATAATTCTCATTCCAAGCCCTTACATTCACGGTTGAAGGACGTTGCTGCCTTGACTGCCTCACATGATAATAATATGGTTGGAAATATGATTATTACATGCCAAAATTCAGACAAGCTGGGTGTTATCTGGGCAAAGTGTATTGAAAAGTGCCACTCCAAGACGCTGAAACAGCTTCTGTGGGTGCATGGAAAGCTTTGGTCTATATCTGAAGTTGAAGGTAAGCTAAGTTTTCTGGTCAAGTTTATGGTTTCACTGCTTTCTTTGTCGAGTGAAAATCCTTATTTTCTAAGTTTGCTTTTGATAGTTTAGTTTCAAAGTACCATTTACAATGAGACACCATCCTCTTGTCTGTCTCTCTATCTCTCTTTGTGCTTTAATACTGCAACTGTAATATAAATCCTCTTTGCAGGTGTTTTAATTGCCTACATTGCATTTGGTGACGGAGATATTAAGTCTAGAGCAGAAAGATTTTTGAGCAGTATCACCAACTCAATTGAAACAGTCCTAAGACGTAATGTAGAGGTTAGAATAGTTCTCTTGTCAGATGGCGAGGCTTCTGTAATCCGTGGAAATGTGAATGTTCCATCCGAAGGCCTGAAGCAAATGGAAACAACTGTGGTTGACAGGGAAAGAAAGGCAGATATCTTAAATCCCAACAATAATTATTCTGATTCAGACTCACTGCAGCTGCCCCAGAAAGCATCCAAAGGAAGTTTTAATGACTTGGATGGCAAGCTTATAGGAGCAGAAGATTATTCCAATTCTTCCCCATTTCGGGCTGGAATTCAATCTGCTGGTGGATCGTTGGAGTTGCTGGCTGAAGGTAGTTCCGATATTGGTGGTACAAAAGAGGGGAGGCAAGCGATTCCAATGCAGAGAATAGAATCAATTATACGTGAGCATAGGTTAGAAACTGCTTGGTTACAGGCTGCAGAGAAAGGCACCCCTGGATCATTAAACCAGTTGAGACCTGAGAAGAATCAAGTACTGCCTCAGGATGGAATCTATCATCAAAATCATATAGATTCTGTGCTTTCGTCTGGATTGTCATCTCAGAATTGGGAAGATGAACTACACCAGGAACTCAAAGTGTTGAAGCTTAATGATGAGAGATTTCAGAAGGACCAGAACAGTAAAAAGGGCGATAATTTTCCTATTTCGCCAAGCTTACTGCATGATACCAGCTTTATGGCCAATTTCAGCAAAGAGAACCTGTGAGTCTTCCCTGATCACTCTACAATTTTACATGATTGTTTCCTGGGAACTCTATCAACTCCTTAGTACAAACTCAATTGCAAAAACTACCTAGAATTTCTGAAAACAATTAGCCATTTCTTGAAATCTATTGAACCATGCACTAGCCCATTCATATATCTTGAAAACATCCTGGTATTGTATTTACAGAAGCTCACAGAAAACTGGTTTGGTTCAAGATTCATAGGCTTTGTATCTGTCTGTTCTATACATCAGAGATCGAGTATTTAGTCTTCTAATTTTATCTGAAATAAACAACAATAAGAGTGTAATAACAATGAAGAGAGAACATTTATGTCGTCTAAGTATTGAACATATTCTTACTTCTTCATTGTGGCTCTTTTTTCATCCAACTCAACTTAAGCTAAATGTCGGTGTTTTCTCAGGGCGGGGTACGAATCAGGGTCAGCCACTGGAGGTTGCAGTGGACTTTTCTGTTGGAACAACACAAGACCTCATAAGAAGGGGAAGGTAAGTTATTGGTGCATTTCTTTCTTTCTTTTGAGAATTTCGGATATGTTAAGAATGTTTGATTTCTGTTTCTGAATAGGTCAAAGGTACCCCTGTTTGCCCACGCAAAGGAGGAAGGTTTGCATTGTTTGGTGATTGCGCGAAGGCAAAGAAAAGTGACAGCAGAACTAAGAAGATAAACGGGAAGCTTCACTAGTTTGGAGATCATGATTTTTGTCTCTTTTATAACTTCTCTTCTTCTTGCTTTCTTTTTTTTTTTTTTTTTCGTATTTATATTCCTGTTAAATCCATTCTTCAACAATATGAGTTCAGAGAAAGGAAAAAAAAAATGAAATGTTCGTGGTTGGACTCTGGCATTTGCTTAGCTCCAGCCAAATTTTATGTCATGATTCGTGAATAAAAGAAATCAAGGACAGTAAGTTGACTACAATTGTACTCTCCTTTTCTTCTTTTTTTATGTCCTGTCCTTCTCTTTTGACTCATTCTGAAGATATTGGATTGAAGATTCACCCTCTCATATGTCATTATTTCTTTTGGAATGTAATTAACATTTTGCAATTTTCTTTGAAGAAATGGTTATATACTCAGGACTCTATAAAGAAAGGAAATCTGTTAATGACAAACCTGTTCATTTTAGATGAACTGATGTGGTGATCCAATCTAGAAGACCTCTATTGATATGATTTGCTTTATTATTGTTGTCAAATGAAAAGTTGTATGAATCAAGTTACTAGACCAACCTTTAAATCTGGACGTAAGAAACTCACCAAAGAGGTTAATTGGTATCTACCATTGATCTCATTATGACGATGATTGTGATTGGTATATAATTTCAACATGAATTTGAACAATTTAGTACTATTTAGTTACTAGTGATAAAACTGTTACATGACAAGATATATTAACGCTTGATATAGTTCAAATCAGTATACAGATCTTAATTACAAATCATTGAGAACTGAGACCAAAATGGCAAGCCAGAATTTCCCACCATGATGGATGCCTTGACAGAAGCTGTTGAATGAACAATAATGAAGATAAGAAAAAAAAAAAAAAAAAAAAGTGTATCTGCAATGATTTGTAAAGAGTGCAAGAATTGACAGCTGAGAATGAATTTGCATTATTATTCAAAGCTTTTACACGGTCTTTCTCTCCTTTTTCCCCTTCATTAAGGGAGAAAGTTATTGAACAGTTGTATGCCAACATGAGGCCTACCATATCAAATCATCCCATCCCTTTTGTCAGCATTCAAGTACAGAAGACCTTCTAATTTATGTAAAAAAAAAAAAAATTGATGCATAATTTTTCTAGTCAAGTAGGTCAAAGTGACTAGAAAGTCGAGCATAGAAAATGAATACATAATCTTCTAGTCAAGTATGTCAAACAGACTGGAATGTCAATGAAATAGAAAATGAAACGAAATGTATTGCATTATGGATATCAACTTCATTCCTCACTCATACTCAATATTCTCTCTGCAAGTAACAAATCATCAGGGGTTGTTACCTGCGATACAGAAAAATCAACAAGGTGACTACAATTCATCTAGGATAAGATTACTTTCTGTCATGCATTAAGCGTATGAAGATTAGGTTGTGGAAGCTAATTTATTGCAGGCAAATCCAATTGACCGTATATCATAAGCCATTTTTTTGTGAAGGAGTTTAGAAAAGAACTTGACTAACCTTGATGTTGGTATAAGATCCTTCAGTGATGTATACAGGATGTTTAAGGTGCTCCACTATTGACACATCATCGGTAACTTCAAGACCTTCCCTGTAGATAAGTACATATCCCACGAACTTATTTTCTGTTGGTTTAGGATTTGATTATGAACAGAGATAGAGTCTTTAAGAGTTCACATCAAGTCATCCATTTTGTTAATTTTATTTCTGGAAAAGAAACTTGATAAAAACAGTTGTGTCGGCAGATTTGAAGTAAAATGGAGAATCAATAAGTACCTATTAACAAGCTCAAAACCTTTTTTAAGCAACTCAGGCTTAATAACCTGTAACAGAAAGATATATTCAAAATTAAGAAATATATATATACATATCTAATATGTTCGACTACAAAAGAGTACATATTATGAATATGTATAATTTTGTTATCATTTTTTTTCTTTTGAATGGCAAACCTGAGGGGTCTGCATTTCCCAAAGTGTCTTCCGGTCCAGGGTTCTCACAACAAAAGATTCGCTGTTTGCCTGTACCATTTCAAGGAATTGATTTCCAAATTTATCAATGAACTGAGACTTTACAAATGACATGGTACTATCAATAGGCTATATTACGTATGATATAAGGTCAATTTAAATAAAAACATATCAAGTGTGAAAGACACACAAGTAGCAAGAGGTTATGCACAAAACAGATTTTAATTATGCAATATGCTGACTCGATTTGATATGTACATATACAACTGTCATTGATTTCGGAAACCATTTGCTTCATCCAATGGGATTGCCAACTGGACTTGTGAGTACAAGAAACAGGATGAGATTATTTATTAAATGGAAAAAGAAAGTCATATGCATAGATTAATAATTTAATATGTACCTCTTTAATTGTAGCTTTAGCAGGAACACCGAGTACGGCTGCCCCTACTCTCCAACCGTCTTTAAGAACCTAACCATGAGTAGTAGATAAACAATGAGGCATACGTAGGGAACAAAGATAACAAAGCAAAGTCTAGGTCCTTCAAAATTAATAAAGAAAATGAAAAGAAGTTTGATTCCAAAGTTATTCTGGAGAAATTTTTATGAACTCCTCAAAGACATGGGACACACGTGTGCATTAAATCCAGCAAACCAGAAATGACATATTTAAGCCCTTTTCGTAGGTAAACAAATATTAAAAGTTTCAAAGCTACTTCCATTCATCACATGAAATCTCATTTCTTAATATGTTAATGCTCCTATCAAGTTACAAACTCTTCTCATGGAAAGACATTCTGTTGAACAGAAATATAAGTTATGCCGGGGAACAGCAAGTACTAGTCACCGAGACCAACTTCTAAAGCAGAATATATATTTACAGAAATCCCAGATACAATATAGTTTTGTACCAGTCAAACAAACATGAGCACTTTCATGTCTTCCGCTAAACACTACAACCTACACAGCCACCAGAACTCTACAACCTACACAGCCACCAGAACTCAAGCCAAAACTTTTGACACTGCTTGACTATTCACTTTGTCACACAAGAACTTCAAGATATAATTTTTACTCACACTGGTTAAGTGTTATGATCCAATTCTCCACATATATTAGCATAAAGTAGAATAACCATAACCTTTTTAATTAATTGTAAATGCACAAAAGTAATTACCAATGTCTATGAAATAAGCAAGTCAAGCACATGGAATGAAATATTCCAACCCATACCTTTTCAACATCTTCAGTTGATACCAAAGGTCTTGCAGAATCATGGATGCAAACAAGCTTAGAATTTAAATCAACCGCCTGGGGACAAAAGCAGCATATAATGGTTTAAACAAACGTTTATTATCATCAAGGACATTGTTACCTAAACTTGCGACTGGTAGCAAAGCAAAATAAACCACTTAAGGTACAGTGACACAATAAAGAGAGCATCAGAAATCTTGGTAAATGATCAGACTGAGAAAACCAGTGAAAGTATCTAAACAAAACATCATATGCTTCATGCATAACAAGTATGTTGAAAGTCTACCTACCAAATGACATTTACTATAAATAAAATAAACAGAAATAAAGACTTGTCAACTGTCGGTTAGAAGAAATATCATTCCCCCACCCCAGCCAATAAAATATATGAAAGTTTCAGCAGACTCTAGAACAACAGTGAGCTGACACAGAAGAATCAAACAAGCAACGATATGTAATAATTCAATAATAAAGTTTTTCTCAGTCTCAAAGCACTCTGCACACCTGAAGTCCACTGTATACTGAATCTTGCCTCTCCTTCCCAGGTAATGAGAATTTAAGGTCCACGTTGATATTCTCTTGAGTGTCTGAAACATTACCAAATAATTAGTCTGACTATTACCTTTAGCACTAATACATGCTACAGAAATAAAACCAAAGTTGTGTTCACACGTACAAGAGAGAAGGGGGGAAGGGGGGAGGGTGGAGGGTGGGCGCAGGGGGTGCGGTGTAAGGGGGGATGGGAGGGTGGGAGACAGAGACACAGACACAGACAGACACAAAAACAAAGAGAGAGCAAAAGCTAGAACCTTCAAAGATATCCTTGTAGGATGGATCACAAACTACAACAATTTCCTTCACTTCAGTCATGCGCGAGAAAGTGTAGAAGCTGGACAAAAAAGCATATTATTACTTTTCAGATTAGAGTGACTTTCTGTACCAACTAACTGAAAGCTCAACTATCATAATTTAATCCATCCTTATGTGTGCTTCAAGTTCCAAACATGCCAGTTAATGAATCCCGCATAGGTTACCACTAGACCAGCGAATCAGATTAGTCAAACTAGTTTTGTTTCTGGATCAAAACCAGAACTCACTGTTCCCAACAAGCACACTTCTGCATTGCATTTGACTCTTCATACTAATTGTAACCTATGATGGATTACATTCCAGCCATGTGGTATACATCAATATTGCATATTGTGAATGTTATATCTCAAAGTCATCAGGAAGCAACATCATATTTTATCAGATTCTAATTGAACCAGACCTTCCAAATAAGACTTTGTGGACCATGCATGACATCCTTTCTACAGATGGTAGCCTAAGTTAATTGTTATGAGGCTGATGGATATAAGGTTACCAAGACTCACAAGTACTTTTGAATGACTTAAAGCTACCATGAACAGTCGCATGATACCATAAAGTTGGAACAAGTTATCACCTCTTACCTATACAATGCAATTGGCTGGCCTAAAAGTGGTAAATACTGCTTTGGCATGCTCGCCTATTCGGACAAACATAAGAAAACCATCATCTGAAAGAAGAAGATATAGAACTACAGATAATGAAGAAAATGAGAAATCTATGCATATAACAAGTGCACACCTGCAAGTACAGACACAGATATACAAATTTATGCATACAGACACAGAAAGTGCATGCCTATTGATATAAACAGCACAACAAAATGTCATTAAATATAACTCTCATGGAAGGACTAAAGAATCAATACAGAGAAGAATACAATAGCTTATCAAGTAAGGTTGCATTAAAGTGTAAAGCTACATGAACTGCATCAGGCGATAACTTTACAGAAGTGTCACAATGTTAGAATTTGTTCAAATTGCATCCAACTGAGAACAGTTTCTGGATAGTTTATTCCTCGTTGCAGCTGAAAACCATCTATATCTTATCCAATTGAACTATAAATTTGCAAAACAACTACAATATAAACTCTAAACAACTCAAAAAGAAAATCATTGATCACATATAACTTTTTTCTCCCAAACAAGTTTTGGCTCGTAAAACCTACAGTAGTAATGAGTTCTGACTACCAAAAACCAATTAGATAATCATTGAACATCGAAATAGGGCATTGTCTTTCACAATGTGATACTAAATGAACCGAAACAGGATGCTAAACATCAAATGCTACACTGCATGCTAATATGCCCTATACTTCAACTGGAACAGCAATAAAAGTTCAAAAAATTAGAGACTTACACCCATTCTTTTGCCCTTCCCTCCAGCCAGAAGAATAACTGATACGCTATTCTCTTTCACAGCTACAGAACTCTGCCATACAAGAACACAATATCAACAACTAATAAGGCAAAAAAAATGATTTTGAATCAACCCCATTTGGCCATTTACACTATCAATATAATTGAAATAAAACCACTCAAAAACAACAATTGCCACTTACATTATCAACTTTTGCAGAGCAACTAATCTTTGTTGTGGCAATTCTAGCCTTCCTTGTCAAGTCAAAGATCTGTTTTTTATGCCCTGAGCAGCACCAAAATCAATTAAAAAAAAAAACACTTAACATACATGAGTACAAACAAAACAATTGCTCATTGGACACTATCTAACAACATCAAAACTACCTTTTCTAGGGAGAGTTTGATGGCTATGTGGAAACAGACACGGAGAAGAAGGTGAAGTGAAGTTGAGGTTCAGTTGAAGAAGCCCCATGTCTGTGTTTTTGTCACTTCCGCTCACACACACCCCCACAAAGACGAGATTTTTGGACAGACCATATATAAAACTATAAAAGAGAGAATTTAGGAGGCGTTAATTCTTCTTGTCAAAATTAGGACAAGACAAAAGGGTCATGTGTAAGTTGCCATCCAAATTATGTTTTATATTAACTGCTGCTTACAATATTAATTAATTATATATTAATTATTATTTTTTTAAGACTGGGACTAATCCAGAGGACAATCGGGATCTATCGGAATATGAATACTAGTAGCATGGTCCGGGTAGCTGCTCTCAAATGGGAGAGATTCACTCATACGAAGGTAGAAAAGAGGGTCATATGAGGGTAAGAGGGCAACTCACACAAAAGGTGGATGAACATCTTATTTTTGGCGTCATGGGGTGTCCACCCATGCCTTCCAGGGCATGAGGGCAGCCAGCACACTAACTAATGGTGCCAACTGTCATGGACGACAATATTAATTATTGAAATCAATAATATTAATGAATTTTATTTTTACACACTAACTACCTTATTCAATCAACATTCATATATATATATATATTAATTATTAGTGTATGCTAACTTTTAAATTGTTAAGACCACTAATCTCAATTATTCATTGTATTTAAATTAAATAGGGGACAGAAATATCTTTGAGAGAAATAATGCAATGAATGGCTAAAATGCATTGACCATAGAATATATATATATATATATATCTCTCTCTCTCTTAATTCTACCATTAGTATTTTCTAAACTTAAAAAGTTAGGACGAATAAATCAAATGCATCCATTATATTTGAATTAAATAGGAGATAAAATTTGTTTTATGAGAGATAATGTAATGTATGAATTTGATTGGTTTATCTTAACTTTAAAAAGTTATAACGAACCAATAAAATTCATATATTGCATTTGAATTAAATGTGAGAGAATTTGTTTTAAAAGAGAGAGCGCAATGAATGAATTTAATTGGTTCGTCTTAACTTATTAAAATTATGAGATCCTAATAGTCGAATTAATCTATACATATATAAGTATTTTTAAAACAAGAATTCCGTTACTTAAAAAATAAGGACCAACCAATCAAATTTATCTATTGTATTTGAATTAATTAGAAAAGAGAATTTATTTTAAGAGAGAATGCAATCGATAAATTTGATTGGTTAAGTTTTATATTTTAAAATAAGGGAGTTCTCATTTTAAAAGCACTTATATATATATATAATATATTTCAGATTCCCTGAAGGCCCATCTTAGCACAAAGTTTGGGCTTCAAATTTTCTCAAAGCCCTTCTTAGCACAAAGTTAGAAAAGCAGCCCAAAACGAAGTGAAACGTCCGCGAACACAAACCAGCCACACCCCACAACAAACTAGCAAGGAAACGAGAAATCAATCAGCAAAGCAATCACAATTTGAGTATTGACGAGAGCAGGTGAGCTTTGTCTGTTGGAGAAACAAAATGGGGCACACAGGGGAGTTCTTCAGGAGGAGAGACGAGTGGAGGAGGCATCCGATGCTGACCAGCAATCTCCGCAATGCCACTCCTGGTCTCGGCATCGCTCTCGTTGCTTTTGGCATCTACTGCGTCGGCGAACAAGTCTACTACAAGCTCATCGCTCCTTCTTCTTCTCACCACCACCACCAATCTCCCGCTGTTTCTTCTTCTTCGTCTCACTGATCTGCAACCCTCTCAGGTTGTATTCTGCTTTCATTGTTGGGTTCATTGCCATTTTGTTGGTTTTTGTCAAGTGGGTGTGTATAAAGTTTAGGTCTTTGTATGATTTGATGGTTTTGTGAAGTGTTGTGGGTCAAGTTTAGGTCTTTTTGAGATTTTGGGTGTTTTGATGGTTTTTGTGAGGTGGGTTTGTGTGAAAGAAGGGATTTTTATTGGTTTTGTGAAGTGGGTGTGTGTCAAGTTTAGATCTTTTTGTGATTTTGGGTTTCTTTTTTGTTGGTTTGGTGAGGTGGGTTTGTTTAAAAGTTGGGATTATTGTTGGTTTTGTGTGAGATTAGGGATTTGTGTTTGGTTTTTATAAAGTGGGTGTGTGTAATATTTAGGTTTCTTTTCTTTGATTTTGTGATCCATTTGGTTTCATTTCTCTCATAATCAACTGATAGTGATGATAAATAGTTTAAGTATTTCTGTGTGTTGTGGTTGTGTTTTGGTCAAATGGGGTTGTATCTGATGAGCTAATGCTTGCTGGTTTTGTATCGGTTTTGATGGTTGTGTTTTGTCTTGATTGTATAATTGGTTGCCTTTATTTTCCTGTATAAGATGTTAACTGATAATTTATCCGCTCATGTGTAAAAGGTTGATGTTTCTGTGATTATAGGTTGTATAATATTTAGATTTTTCTTTAACTTTGATCTAATCATTTTCATTGCATATTGATTAGAGATTTAGGGTTCAGTGATATCATGATCAATTGACATTGGTCATATGATTTGATTTTCAAGTTGTCTCATTTGATAATCTCTTATTGGCTTCTGTGTTACATTGTGTAGTTCTGTTGTTTTTTTGTAGTGAAATGAGCACACCTCCTTCTGATTTGCATAAACTAGGGGTTTTGTGGATATTATGATTGTTTATATCCATGTCGATCTGTTATTGAGTTCATTGTATAGCGTTTTAATTGTACCATCCGAGTTTAAATTTGAAAGTAGCACTATATAGGCAGTACTAGTACAGTTACAATGTTCTTAAATGTGGCCTATGCATTATCCAATCATTAGACAAGTATGTACTTGAATTTAAAAATTTTCTCAACTTAAGTAGATGTATAATAGCTGGTTAAGTCGTATGGAACACTAAAATCAGACTTTGTTGAGACATGTGAGAAATTACAAGGCATTGTGACTAGGGATCTGTATTGTACTTATGGCTTTAAGAATGATTTGATCCATAGGTACTTAAACTGATCAAGGAATTATGAATATTTAGGTGCATTAACTTACATGATTAATTATTGGAGATTTCAATTCTTTCTTGATTCATGTGCTTCATCTAATATCTTTTACTATTACCTAATTTCCTACCATGTGCCTCTGTGCTCGCATACGTATGTGACAAATAAGACTGTCTTGTGAAGTGTTTTTACTTCTGCGATTTCATTGACGGAGATTACGTTACATTAGATAATTATCCTTATCCCTGAAGTTGTTTGGTTTATATATCCATTCAACTTATATGGATCCAAATGAAATTTGCTTCTGACTGACTTATGTGTAGAGTTAATTAAGCAGTAGTGTATTATGGAATGCCTCATCTTAATTGACTGTATTTGAGTTAGTAATATTTCCAAACATTAAATTAAGATATAACTATTTTCATAGGGTTTCCATTATTTCACTGTGGTCCAAAATAACTATCCCTACTAAACCAAGAAATGGTATGAGAAGTACCTTGTTGATCATATGTTTTATTGGCTAAAACTATCTCTTTATTTTTGAATTTCCAGTTGTTACTCTTTGATAAGAACAATGTAATCAGGAGCCGAATGAACCAGTTCATGCAAGTTTAATAGGATTGAACAGATCTCACTTTCTCTGTCATAATCTAACGATTTTTCTTTTTATTTTTAGTGGGTGGCTATATGGAAGATGAAGCATGGTGGGAGGAACGAAGCTTGGACCTGTTTCAATTTCCTGTCTTTGTGGTTTGATGTAATAAGACCATAATTGACATGTGATACCATTACTTTTATGTAGCATGTTTGAATGTGAGACTCAAGTTTGTTCTACAGATGTTTGATTTTTTCTCTTTCAAAGTTGATAATCCTTCAATGGCTTCATTTGGTGCCTAATATGCCTTTAATAAGAAGTTCCTTTATAATTTAACTGCCTTTGATTGTAGCAAGATTCACTGTACATGAAATAGATTGCTCAGTTCATACTTGAAAAGTTTGCTTAGCTATAGTGAGAATCACCACATTTTGCACAAAAAGGTCAAGGAGCTGCAAAGAGGGCCAACTTCTCTTTTTGCTGCCATAAGTTTCTGTGCTCATTTTTATCTTTACAGCAATCCCGGAATTGTATAAATTCCCTCCATTGTAGCAAGCTTGCACGGCAAACCAGAGCCTTGTAACTATGCATATTTTGTGTATATGGTATGAAAGCTCCTTCAAGTCTTAAAAATATTAGGGTAAATTTCATTTCGTTGTTGCATTTTGATAAACTTATTTTTTAAAAGTGTGAATCCATATATAATTCATATGGTTGCTCACGTATTAAAATATATCATTTTAGTCTTTCTTATCAAAATTTTAACCTTGGACTGATGGGAAAAAGTAAAAATATTATTTTATCTTTAATTTAGAAAATTAAGGAAAAAGCTTAAGGTAAAAGTAAAAAATGTTTTTCAATCGTTTGGTGTTTGGCACCATTTTTAAAACCTGTTTTTCATTTTTTTAAAAACGAAAAATGCTTAAAAATATATTTGTCAATCTTTTTTAAAAATATGTTTTTAGAAATTAAAAACATGTTTTTAAAAATGTACAGTAAAACTTAAGATAAAAGTAAAAAATGATTTTTTTTTTTCGTTTTCTAGCATTTTTAAAAATCATTTTTTTTTATATAGTAAAACTCAAAAAAGTAAAAACACTAATTTTTAACTATTTTATCATCATTTTTAAAAATAATTTCATCCAAATACATTTTCAGTTTTTATCTATTTTTAAAAATGATAACAAACAACATTTTATCATTTTTCGTTTTTGAAATATATTTTCAAAAATGTTATCAAACGCATTATCGTTTTTAAAAATGTCATTTTCAAAATATGTTTTTCGTTTTTTTAAAATACTTTTCAAAAACATCATTTTAAAACAGATCCGAGTGCATTTAAATATGTTTTTAAAATGATTTTTTTTGAAAAATATTTTTAAAAATGAAAAACATGTTTTGAAAATAACGTTTTTGAAAATAATAATGTGTTTGGTAGTATTTTTTAAAACCTATTTCGGAAACGAAAAATGAAAAAAAAAATTGTTTGTTATTATTTTGGAAAACTAAAAATAATAAAAGATTTTATTTTAAATAATAATAATAATATAATAAAAGATTTTTTTCTCTCACCTCATTGGTCTCTCTCTACACATAGCCCACTGTCTCACTCATTTCTCACACAACCCACTGCTCTCCCTCTCACCTTCATTACTGTCCAGCGATCTCTCTCTCACCTTACTGCTCTCTCTTTCATCTTCCATAATCGATCTCTCTCTCACCCCACTACTCTCTCGTTGCTTCTGTCATCCTCTTTGCAGGTTCCGATCTGGTTTTGGTTGCATTGTTGTGGTTGAACCAGATTGATATTGCCTTCTGTTGGGTCGGGGTTTTGTGGTTGTTCCGATTTGGTTCTAATTACTCTGCTTGTCTTCTTTGTCATCTTCTTCTGATGATTTTTGTGCTTTTTTTTCTTGTTTTCTTTTTTGGTTTTTTTCATTTTTTTTCAACAATCTGTTTTTGAAAATGATGGAAAACGGAAAAAAAATCGTTTTCCACTTTCACGTTATCAATTTTGAAAATATATTTTTCATTTCAAAAACTTATTTTTGACAACGATTGTCTAACATATTTGCAATCGTTCATTAAGAGAAAAAATCAAAACTGTTTATCACAAAAAAAAAAAAAAAAAAATCTAAATAGGGGGTTAAGTTCATCTGGGTTCGTTGAACCTAGATGAAGCTCCTCATCTGGGTTCGATTGAACTTAGATGAAGACGCTCTTGGTCTGGGTTTGACCGAACCCAGACGAAGCCTCAAACCCAACGTCTTCGTCTGGGTTCGATCGAGCCTAGATAAAGACTTCATTAGGGTTCAACGGAGAATGGATAGAAAACGAATTTGGGCATAAGAGACTGAAGAAGAAGGAGAAGGGACGGAGGAGAAGGAGATAGAGGAGGCGAAGGAGATGGAGAATTGAACTTTTTTACCTAAAATCTGTTTTTGTGTTAAATTATTGTTTAATTTAAACAAGAAAAATAATAAGATTTTTTAAAATATATATAATCATATATATATACGTGTCAATTTTTCATTGCTTGAATGTTATGTAATATTTTAATTGTATTAAGGGTAAAATGGTCATTTTAAGTCGTAAGGGGGAATTGAGTCTTTTTTATTTTTTTGTTTAGTTTGATTGTTAGTTGACCAATTGTTTAAATCTTTTTGACGAGTTTTGGAAAAGTTAAGAATGAAAAAAACTATTTCCGAAAGATGTTTAAAAATTTGATATTTTTCGAAACTTCAAACCTCAATAATTAAAATGAAGTTTCTCCAAAAAGTTAAGATCAAATTTATTTATTGCATTTAAATAAAATAGAAGAGATGAATTTAATTGGTTTATTCTAACTTTTTAAAGTTAGAGACACTTATGGTAAAATCACTACATATATATATATATATAAATACATTACTATGATAAGTCAAATGAGGTTTTCTATAGACTTTATAATATTTTACCTTTTGTATCCCAACTTGATTCAAATTCATATTGTGTTAATTGATAAATGAATATATATTTTAAAGAAAAAAATTATGACAAATAGCACCTAAAAAAGTGTGAGTTTGGAAAATAACACTTAAAAATGAATTGAGTGTTTTTTTGCATTTCCATAAACTATTCTTCCTATGCGAACTAACAATATTTTATGGAAGTGCTAAAAAAACTCAATTTAGTTTTTCAATGCTACTTTCCAAACTTGTTTATTTTTTTATGCTAGAAAAAAAAAAAAATCCTTTTTTGTAAATATAATAAATAATCATTAATAAGCATCTACTAATTAATTAACACATCATAAATTGTAATTAAAGTTGAAATATAAGGTGAGATGTGTTTAGGAAAGTGAGTGCTTCTTGTACATTCAATTGACTCTAATCAATGCTATTATCAATACCAACTAAACTTCTATTTGAAGAAATATTTGAGAGAAAAAATTGAAGGTTGTAAGCATCTGAACAATTTGGAAGTTCCAATCTCTCATCTGGCCACCATATTCAGCATAGGGTGGTGGAAAAAGATATTTTGGTCCACATGTGTGGTGAACTTGCACAAATCCTTGGCAATTCAAGTTCAAACATCCTGTTTTTTGAGATCCATCTCCCTAATAATATTCAATAATTCACATATATAATGATAATAAGGTAAATTTTAAACAAATTTTCATTATAAAATAAAAGAAGAAAATAAAAAGTGAACTTACAGTTCATCAAAGTTGAATTAATGAGATTGAAAAAAACTATTTGCAATTAATAGTAAAAAAAAAAAAAAAAACCTTTAGATCTCCATCATCCATCAAAGTTGTGATGGATGGTGGGGATTTAATTAGAAATATTAAATGTAAAATAAAATAAAATAAAAAAAATTGAAAATGTATCTCCACTGTCTATCTCTTAGATGGACGATAGAGACACAAATTATATAAACAAAAACCAAACAAAAAGCAATAAAAAGGGAAAAAAAATGAAGAACATTGAAACACAAGGTTTCCAAATGGAAACCAGAAGAACATGAAGGACAAGGAAAAAACAAAACATAAGAGGAAAAATAAATGAAAAAAAAGGAAGATCTAGGATCTTTGAAGTTTGAAGATCTGGGGTTAAATCCAGATCTTTAATAAAGAAGAAAATAGATAACTTTTTTTTTTTTAAAAAAAAAAGAAGTTATGGGATCATTTATTCTTATGTTTATTATTATTTTTTTTTTTGGTTTAAATCTATCTAAATTTTCAAACTTTGAAGATCTAAGTTGAATCTCGATCTTTATTAAAGAAAAAAAGAACCAAAAAAAGAAAAAAAAGATCTTCAACCCATATCTTCAAAGTTTGAAGATCTAGATTGAACTTAGATCTTCAAGTCAAAAACTTAGTTCCACAAACCAACCATCTCTTCCACAAACACCATCGCTACCTAATACCACCATGTTTTCCACCTCCATGCATAAGACAATGCTCTTTGCCTTGTCACCTTCAATCTCCCCACCAAAACCCAATTCATCAAACTTAACACAAAATCCACCACCATACCACAAACCGGCCAACTCTACCAATCAAAACCAAACCAATCAAACCCTTCACCAATTAGAGCTCTAATTGCAAGATGGCCATGGAGGGCCTCATCGCCAAATAGATGTGCCGACCGTGGTTGTGACTTCGTTTTCTTCTACTGCGCACAAGACACCCTTACTATGACTCCGTCTTCGTCTCATTCAACAACTCCAAACATCAACTACTCCATTTCAAGCAACCTAAATCTTCATTTGAGGATCTGGAGATCTAGGTTGCTCGAACCTGATCTACATGAAATGATTGTGGTTTTTTTTTCCCACATTTTTTTATTAGTTTAATATTTCTAATATAATAATATAATATTATTATATTAGAAATACTAATGTTATCATTAAAATGTTTTTCACATTTTTTTTAAATTTTTAATATTATAATCATTTAAAATTTTTATAATAGTTTTTTTATTAGTTTAATTTTTGATGTTATATTATCATTTAATTTTTTTTAATAATTATACATTTTTTATTATTTTATTATTTTTAATTTTATTTTGATTAAAATTTTATTTTTCCCAAATTTTAATTAAAATAAAAATCAAATGATTAGGGTGTTTTGGTCTTTGTACATATTCGTGAGGGTTGACCGTTAATTTTTTGGTCAAAGGTACCAATTTTATGAATTTTTAAAACACTAGGGATGATGAGAACTAAAAATGCATAGTGAGTAAAAATGTAATATTTCACCAAACGTTACAGATTGAAACGTTAAGGACTAAAATGAAATTTTTCTTTGACTATTTGGCCTCATTTGGTGTTCAAGATAGGATGAGATTATTTATATAAGATTGGATTAGATAAGATGAAATTAGATTGGATATCCTATGTTTGATGAAACGTAGGATATGATTAAAAATAATGGATATAAATTGGGATTTTAAAGCACTTTTCCATTGACTTTTCACAAATTTCACCAATTTATGGATTAAAAATAATGGTTGGACTGTTGTTGCTAACCTCCTCCACCACCACCGTTCTGTGTGATCGACAATGTAAAGAAGATGGGCAATCGATGGTGTCGAAAAAATTCGAAGAAGCTGGACGATAGAAGATGCTAAAGATGTCAAAGAAGATGGTGATGTCGAAAAAGATGTTGACGACATTGAAGAAGAGTGCGACGAAGACGAAGCAGAAAGAGAGAGAGGCAAGGGACAAAGAGGACAAGTACCAACGCACGAAAGGAGAGGGAGGTGGGAAACGAACACAGACGACGACAAGGCTGGAGTTGGAGGAGAACAACCTAGGAGTATTTTAACCCATCTGCTCGATAGGTAAACATGGGTTTGGACCAAAAAATAATGCTATCCTAGTCCTAATTTGCACAAAAACACCAACTTTGAGCATTTGAAATACTATACAATTACAATATTTATATATATATAACCTATTTAAAAAACGGTAGTAATTTAACATTTTCTATCAAATATGGGTAGGATGGAACACAAACGTACATTCCTATTTTAATTGAATAGTATTTCAAATTTACTATACTTAGGATAGATAAGGATCCCACTTTTAAATCACTGACTTATGGTAATGTATTAATTGATGTATAGATACCATGAGTTGAATTGAAATACAAATGTGAGATTTTTGCCATTCTTGAAATGCTTTACATAACCATTATTATTAATGTTTTTTTGACAAATACATAACCGGTATTTAAACCAAAACACAATCATAATTCATAATTTAAAATTTATCCTTTTAAAAAAAATAGAATTCAGAAAATAAAACAAATTTGGCTACAATCTAAAAAATAGAAAAAACAATAAATTACAAATTTTACCTATCTTAGACAAATTTCCCATTTTAGCGTCAATAATTCAACATTAATCCAAAATGGGCCCCACAAAAAATTGTACGGACCATTCCCGCGTCTTTCGCGTTTTCAAAAATTTCACCTCCAAAAAAATTTTGCCTTCAGAACCCCTCCCAATTCTCCAAAACCCTCGGCATCAAAATCCAAACTTTCTCGTCTTCTTCAGTCTCCGCTCTCTGCAACCCCAAATGGGTCGATCCAGAAAGCGGGAGCAGCCAGACCCTACCCCGATTTCCTCTTCCGTGACCAAGAAAGTGAAAAAAGTGGAAGCTGAAGAAGTGGAGGAAGTGAAGGAGGAGGAGGAGGAGGAGGAGGAGGAGGAGGAGGTGGTGTTGTTGATGTTGCAGAAGAAAAGGAAGACGCAGAAAAACAAAGCTGACTCTGAGCTGTCTCTTGTGTGTCCACCTGTTCCTGCTAGCGAGGCTGTCAAGAGATGGCCTGCCCGATACCGGAAGGTTTCACCTTTCTCTGTTTCTAGTGTGGTTTTTTTTTTGAGTTTTGAGTTGGGTTTTTTGATTTTGTATTTGGGTTTTTTTTCTGAAAAATTTTATATGCTGGTGTTTGCAGGGTTCGATGAAGAAGAAAGGGACTACTGCGGTGGAGAGTGTTGAAAGGTTTGATTTTTTTGTTATGTGTTTTGATGGAATGTTTGGTTTTTTAGTTGATTTTTGAGGTTTTGTAGATGGGTTTGTGATTTATTAGAGTTTATTCTAATGGGTCTGAAAAACAATTCTTCTTATTTATTTATATATGTGGAGAGTCTTGAAAAGTCTTTCTTTTGTATATGTTTTGATGGATGTTGGGTTTTTCAGTTGGTTTTGGAGGTTTTATTAGATGGGTTTGTGATTTGTTGGAGTTTGTTCTAATTGGTTTTGATGGATTGTTTGATTTTTTAAGTGATTTTGAAGAATTTTTAAATGGGTTTGTGGTTTTTTAGAGTTTATTTATAGGGGTTATGAAAAAATTGTTTTCTTTTTCTTTGTTTTTGGTTTGTTTTGTTTTGTTTTACAATTTTTTTATTTCTGTTCTTGTTTGATAGTGTGTAATATTTATATTTGTGGACGTATGTAAATTGACTGTCTTGGACTTTAAGGTGTTTGTGTGTTACTAGGAATTATAGGTATGAAGTTAGATAAAAGAAAGAATCAAAAAGGAAAAGTTTTGGAGTGACGAGAGACAGAATCATGTTGTTATTGCTGTTAACCTGAGTTTGATGTTCTGGGTACAGAGGATCCAATGAAGATGAGGAGGTGTTGCAAGCAAAGTGTCATTATACTAAAGCAATGGTAGATGGGTGTATTTATAATCTTGGTGATAATGCTTATGTCAAAGTAAGTTCTTCAAATCTGTAATATGCAGCTCAGCATAGTATACCTCAGTTCACGGTGTGTTTAACTGCCATATCTTTATTGTGTATTGTGTCAGGCTGAGGAGGGGGAGCTTGACTACATCGCTAGAATTGTTGAGTTGTTTGAGTCCATAGATGGGGAGCCATATTTTACAGCTCAATGGTTTTATAGAGCCAAAGATACTGTGAGATTGTTTCCCCTTCTAGCTTACTGATATGTTTATTATTTGCTTGTTATTGTATTAAACTTGCAATCTTTGGTTGTCGTTAGGTTATTAAAGGTCATGAAGATCTCATAGACAAAAAAAGGGTGTTCCTTTCAGATATAAAGGATGACAATCCCTTGAACTGTATTGTCTCAAAAGTTAAAATTGCCAAAGTTGCTCCAAATGTATGAGTATATATATTTTCCCTTGCCATTTTCCTATTTGACATTTTGATTAATTGCATTCATTATCCATCATGAAGGATCATAACTAGTTTACTTCACGTTGCAGATCGATTTGGAGGCAAAGGAGAAAAAGATTCCTCCTTGTGATTTATACTGTGATATGAAATACACCTTGCCTTACTTGACTTTTACAAACATTATGAACGGTAATTCATTTAGATTTCCTATGTAATTTTATTTTGGAAATGTTATTTATTATGATGACAACGCTTGTTAGTAGCTCAACTTTTATAATTTTGTTATCTTACCACTACCATCTATTATTTTTATTATACTTATCCATCTATTGGTGTTTTTTGGTTCAACAATTTAGAAACTAATGGAGGAGATAACGATACATCGTCTACTATTTCGAGTGAGAGTGACTCAAATAGTGTACCTGCAGAACCTGAGATGTGTTTGCTGGACTTGTATTCTGGTTGTGGAGCAATGTCCACTGGATTATGCATTGGTGCAAGTCTATCTGGAATTAAACTAGTCACCGTAAGTTAATAGTTGAATTTTGATATCATTTTCATCAACTTATCAATAAATGCAATTATATTTTGTGAGTAGACAAGGTTTGTACCTTTGGCTAATGCATTGTATGTTATTTGTTGTATTTATTCATGTAGAGGTGGGCTGTAGATATAAATCCTCATGCGTGTAAAAGTTTGAAAAAAAATCACCCTAAAACACAGGTAAATTTGTCTTCATAGTTTACTTAATATCTATTCAATATGTTATAGTAAGCATTGAATACTTGTTCTTGTTTTGATGTCCCATCACTATGCATCCTTTGTTTGACAATCAGGTAAGGAATGAGGCAGCAGAAGATTTTTTGTCTTTACTTAAGGAATGGCCAAAGTTGTGCCAAAAGTATGCTGTAGGCAAAGAACTAGACCATAGTTCGCATTTGGAGATCAAAGAAGAGGAGGAAGAAGTAGAAGAAGAAGAAGAAGAAGACGAAGAAAATGAAGAAGAAAAAAAAGAAGAAAAAGATGATGATGATTCTGATCTCTCTGATGGAGAATTTGAAGTGGAGAAGTTAATTGCTATTTGTTACGGTGATCCAAACAAAGCTAAGAAACCTGGAATATATTTTAAGGTACTCCAAATTTGTTTTGAGAAAAACTGGTCATCTGTGACATTTGCTTGATGTGCCCTATTTTTTTGTTTAGTCCTAAGATTATATCATTGCTTAATTAACATTTGCAATGGTGTGGTGGTAAACTTAATTAGAAATGGTCTTATGTGCTTCCTTGTTCCTTACACAGCCATTTATATAATAGTAGAATCCTTTCATGACTCGGTGAGACTTTCAAGATTTTTTGGATACAGTCACTTTTTACTGTTGTTAATTCTATTGTGCTTATTATCTGGAGCTTTTAGGTACGTTGGAAGGGCTATGGTCCAAAGGATGACACTTGGGAGCCTATTGATGGCCTTAGGTACTCTATTGCATTTCATTTTCTTATATCTTTGCTTGGTTTGAACATTTAGTGACGTGTGCCACTATATATAATTTCATCAGTGATTGCCCGGAGAAAGTGAAAGAATTTGTGACAAAAGGGTATAGGTCAAACATATTGCCTTTTCCTGTGAGTTCCTCGTCTTATCATATATTTTACAATGACTGCTCTATGTACTTGTGAATGCCTTTCTCTTTTTTGTTCATTTTTGCCTGATATTCCTTTCTTTGTTGCTTATGTTATCTTGTATGTCTACTTAGGGTGATGTTGATGTTATTTGTGGTGGACCTCCATGTCAAGGGATCAGTGGTTTCAATCGCTTTAGAAACCCAAAAGCTCCCTTAGAAGATGTAAAAAACCATCAATTGGTGGTTTACATGAACATTATTGATTACCTAAAGCCTAAGTATGTTCTGATGGAGAATGTGGTAGATATTTTAAAGTTTGCTGGCGGGTTTTTGGGCCGCTATGCCATAGGGCGTCTTGTTTCCATGAACTATCAAGCACGGTTAGGGATGATGGCAGCAGGATCTTATGGCTTACCACAACATAGAATGCGGGTCTTTTTGTGGGGTGCCCAACCGTTGAAGGCAAGTAGACATTTTAATGTTGGTTAACCTGGCACCGCTTGCTATATGATATTGATGGCATTTCTTTGATTTTCAGAAATTGCCACAGTATCCATTGCCAACACATGAGGACAAAGGAAAGGGTGGTGTTCCAACTGAGTTTGAGGTATGTGTTTTTAAGTTGATGGTTGTGACTGCATTACTGTAATATTTACACTATCTTGTCATGCATTCAGGAAATCACTGTTGCATATGATAAAAGTCAACCTCATGAGCTAGAAAAAGCTCTTTGTCTTGGTGATGCAATATCTGATCTGCCTCAGGTATGTGTTTTCAAAGTTAATCATTCAATTATACTTGTCCAAATGTTTGTTAGAGTTTTCTACCGACTACCAAGTAATATGAATGATCTTTTGGAATCTATATTTTGCGTGTCTTAGGTCAATAATGATGCAAAAGAAGATGAAAGGACTTACGGGACAGCAACTCGTACTGATTTTCAAAAGTTTATTAGATTAAAACGGAACAGTGAGTTTATGAAAATTTATTTTGGTCTTTCTACTCGTATTATTATGATATTCTGTTTAATATTTATCTTTTGATCAACCAACTTTTAAGATATTTTCATGGCTGGGTTTCTTTTACTTGGTTTTGTTGGTTCTTGTTTTATTATAGTTTTAAATTTGTATAATTTCTTTTTTCTATTGAATTCTGTGTGAAGTACATAAAAGATTGGTATAATGAATCAACTTATTAACTAAAAATTTTAAAATTGATTATTTAATACAATGTGAGTCTTCGAGGACAATAAATGTTTGAAGAATGGTGAAGATTTCAATTATATATAATGATATAAACAATTCATTTTGAAGAAAAAGCTTCCAGATGAATATGTTTAATGTTGGGGTTCATGTCATTAGATGCTCATATTTGTTGAAATCAACTCTCAATTAGCTCTTGATTGATTGAGATTGATTGAGAGTGATTGAGGAGTAATTGTAGAATGATTAAGGTGTAATTGAAAATGATTCAATTACTTTTTCTACTCTAGGTTTAGTACTATATATATTTATACCTCTGGCCTTGGTTTAGTAAAATATAACAATATCTTTTTTCTCTCATCTATTATGATTTTTGTGCTTTTAATTATGCTTTCTGTTATTATGGTATTAGAGTTAAGTTTCTTCTCTTAAACACAATTCTAAAAGATATATCCTTTGTGCCACTGTCTGTAGTGTTTTTCACTGCAGACAGTGGCGATATCCAAAATTCTCCTTTTACCAATACACTTATCACTTAGTATAATTAGCATATTAAATATGTTTTTAAACTTTTTTTGTTAAAGTTGTTTCATTGATCCCTCTATCAAAGCCCTTTCATTGGCCTTTGTGTTAAAGCCGTTTCATCGGCATCTCTATCAAAATAATATCATTGGTCTTTCTATCAAGTTGTTTCAATGGTCTCTCTATCAAATCGTTTCAATCGCCTCTCTTTCAAGTTGTTTTATTGACACTCTATTAAGCCATTTAGTTGGCACTTTGTCAAGTGTTACGTCAACACTTTATCAAATTATTAAGTCAACATCTTTGTCAAGTTGTTTCATCAATATCTCTATCTAATCACTGGTTAAACCTATATATATGAAGTTGGTTTTTCAACCTTTTAGTGGATGATTACTATGTTATCAAAACTTTACAAACTTGTACTGTTTCTTCTCTCCATCATATAGAGCTTGAGAGGGGATGCTAAAGAATCTAGAAATAATGCATAGTATGTGCTTTCATTTTATTTTATTTTAAGTTGAAGACATTCACTAAAGCTATGCACGAGGGGATATTTCTACATCTTAGTTCTAAGTTGGGCTTTGAAAATATCTATGCTTCAACTTGACTTGAGGGGGAGTGTTAAAATCATCTATTAATAAGCTCTTAATTGATTGAGGAGTAATTATAAAATGATTGAAAGTAATTAAGAAGTAACTAAAAATGATTCAGTTATTTTTTCTATTCTAAGCTTAGTACTATATATACATGCATCCTTGGTTGAATAAAATATAATAATCTTTTTTTTTTCCCGTTTATTATGACTTTTATGTTCGTTTTTATGTTCTCTGTAGTCAACATCCTTACTCCATCTTTTTGATAGAGTATCTGAGTACCAATGCTGAAAGTTGCATGCAATTATTTGAATTTGTATGTCATGTGCTTGATATTTGAATTCTGGATGTGGTAATGACTGTACCGAATCATTTATATATTTGTACATAGCCAGTAACGGGAATCCTTTAAGATAAAAATCCTATGAAAGTTCTAAAAGATGATAAGCTTTTGACTCTTTGTAGATGTAGTTAGTCTTTCGACTGATCAAATTGCTTCACGTCCTGGGTTGTTATATGATCACCGGCCTTTGGAATTAAATGTTGATGATTATGAACGGGTCTGTCGCATTCCCAAAAGGAAGGTTTGTTGCTTTAGCTTTTAAGGTATTAGAGGCCTCGGTGTAGCACCTCTGGTCTGTACTTTCAGTTTCCTCGACTAATGGCACCTACTCTCTGTGCTTAGGGTGCAAATTTTAGAGACCTACCCGGTGTATTGGTTGGTGATGACAACAAGGTTTTATGGGATCCAACAATGGAAAGAGTGAAGTTGAAATCTGGAAAGCCGTTGGTACTGTACTGTGAAATTAAGTTACAATCTTATCTCTCTCTTTATGTGACAAGCTATCTTATTAGTTAATCTTATTGTTTAGGTCCCGGATTATGCAATGAAGTTTGTTCGTGGGACGTCAACCAAGTATGAGCTATTTTCTTTCATCTCATAAATTTTTTGAAATTATCACTTATTTGTGGTAACACAGTTTCTGATGAATGCTGCACCTTATTTGAAACTAGGCCATTTGGTCGTCTATGGTGGGATGAAATCGTCAACACGGTTGTCACAAGAGCAGAACCTCACAACCAAGTTCGTATTTAGAATTCACCATTGTGTTTCTTATTAATATTTCTTAACCATCTATAAGTTGCTTGATTATCCGACTATTGCTAGGTCATCATTCATCCTTCACAAGATCGTGTGCTCACAATACGCGAAAATGCAAGATTGCAAGGCTTCCCTGACTGTTATCAACTTTTTGGTCCTATCAAGGAGAGGCAAGTCAATTTAAATTCAAAGAAACACTAGGATGTTGAGTTGCTTTCCTTTCTAATTTGTCTTGGATGTATGTTGTGCATTTTAGTGGACATCTTGCTTCTGCTTTTAGCCTGTAACCTTGTATGTTCCATTGTCCATTTTCAGGTACATACAAGTTGGCAATGCAGTTGCTGTTCCAGTTGGTATTGCATTGGGATACACTTTTGGTCTGGCATGCCAAGGGTTATCTGATGACCAAGCCTTGACTACACTTCCATTTAAGTTCCCCAATTGTCTTGCGCAGGCGGCTTCAACTCTCACGGCAGGAGATGAATGTGATTGATGTTGTAAGTTAAAGGAAAATAAGAACAGGTATGATATCATACTCCAGTCCATTCCTACCAATTTGATTTATGTACCCTTAACATTATTTGCTGGTAGCTTTATGTACTGGCTGCCTGAGTTTACAACATTTGTGTACCGGAATCACTAGTGTACAATGACCCTTTGTAGACAGAATAAATTATACTTCAGTGAAATGATTGTTCCTTTTCAAGAATCATGATGTAATTAAAAATTGGAGATTGTATTGTGGTATTGAAATCAATTTTATGGGTATATGGGTATTAGGTTTAGGATGCTTGAATATTGTTGTTGGGTTTGTTCTATCAGGTTAATTTTTGAGTTTGTTGTTCATTAATAATGATTGAAAAAATTGATAATATCTTTGATATTCTTATCTTCGTAAATTAAGGGTGCTAACATTGATGTATCGACTGTAATATTTTTTTATAAAACATCTTGAAAGAAGTTTTTGAAATATTTGTGATATTTTAGTAAAAGTTCAAGTTATTGCCATCTAGAAAAACAATTTAAACATCTATTTTTTCAAAAATATTTATATGACAAAATTATTCTTAAATAAAAATATAAAGGACAAATACATATTAGAAAAATAAGTTTACTTTTAAAAGTTAAAGCATTTTTTCTTATACATATATATTGAGTAAAAGAAGAATTTTAGTTCAAAAGATCATTATTACGTCTTTGAAATAAGGAAAAATCCTAAAAAATTGATCATAGTTTACAAAAATATCTATTTTATAATATATAGTTTCATTTTTATTCAAAATCTTTCCTGACGTTAATAAAAATACTCAAAATACCTTCTGAAGATGTGTAAAAAGATGATAATACCTTTAACGGTGACAGATTTTGTTAAGTTGACTTAGTTGGTCATTTGACTTCAAGGGCAAAAATGGAAATGTAATAAAAAATTAATTAAAATTGATTAAAATAAATTAATACAAATATAATATTTTTTTGAGAAATATAAAATGTAATATTAAAATTGAAAATAAATAAACATTTTAAAATATAATAATATAATAAAAAAAAACTGGAAACCATTTCCATTTTTTAATTTTCATCTTCTCCTTCATTTCTTCATTTTCTTCTTCTCTTCATCATCGGCGCTGCTGCCGCCCATCTCCACTTGTCTTTTTCTTCCATTCTCTTTTCTTTTTCTTCTTCTTCCACCGACTCATCACCGTTGCCATCCATCTCCTCATCGCCGTCGCCGCCACCTATCTCCACTTGTGTTCTTCTTCTCCTTATCGCCGTCACGGCCACCCATCTCCACTTATGTTTTTCTTCCCTTCTCTTTTCTTCTTCTTCTTCTTCTTCCACTAATCTCATCACCGCTTGCCTCCATCTCCATCGCCGATGACTTTGTTGCAGCCATCTCCACCACCCTCGAGCTGACACACTCCCCTCACACAACTAGACCAGACCTCACCGTCCCTTTACCCACTCTCACCCCATCGCCGGGTTGTTGTCCTTCTCTAGAGTCTCCTCGCCATCGCCGGTCCCTCACACGGACGACTCTCTCCCTCTCGCTTTCCCCTCGCCGATCCATCACTCGGATGCGCTTTCTCCCTTTCACTCTCCCCTCGCCGTGTTTCTTCTCACTGATGGTTGGTTGGTTGCGCTGCCGTGCTTCTCATTGGTTGATTTGGTTGCTGATTTTGATTGATTTTGGTTGTTGATCTTAGTTGATTTTGATTTTGGTTGTTGATGGTGTTGATGATTGATGATAACTGTGTTGATGATCGATGATGGATGATTGGGCTAATGTGGGAGATTTAGGATGATGATAATTGGGTTTCCAGTGGTTGAAAAGCCATATTGGAAACCTAGAAATGAGGGGAGAGAAAAAAGAGAAGGGGAGAGGGAAAAGGAAAAAGAAAGAGGTGGCGGCTGGCAGCGGTAATCTAGTAGAGTCTAGGGCTGGTGTGTTGGAGGTTGGTGATGAAGGCTGCTGGTGATGAAGATGGAGGTTGAAGGTGGAGGTTGGTGATGAAGCCATAGATATCTTTTTTTTAAATCAATTTTTTTTATTAGTTTATATTTTTTATTTTAAAAATTATTTTAGTTTTTAAGTAAAAGTGTTTTTATCAGGGTTAAAATTGTCTTTTTATAATTTTTTAAACTTTTCTTTTAGCTTAGTAACTGTAGGGGGGATTTTTGACAAAAACGAAACTGGTGTGGTAAAATGGATAGTTTTTCAAACTACACGGTTTTTTGGGATTATCCCTTGAAATAAATAAATAACAACAATCAATCCAAATCTAATAAAGGATAGGTAATAGTTGAGGAAACTAGAAAATAGGCCATTATGTTTTAATTGGGATGCGTGTTGATAAAAGCCATTCTTAAAAGATCATAATAAACCCCTAATATTGTCAACTATCAAGGAATCAAAAGAAAAAGATTTACCATGTTGGATAGCTCGGATTGCATTAATGCAGAGCATTAGATTCAATCTCTAAAACCACGAAGCCAGCCTGACAAACAATCTTTAGACATTCTCTTATAGCCAGCAGTTCTCCCAAAGCAGCAGAAAAATTTCCCGCAAAATTTGAGTGCCTATCAAAGAAAAACAAAACCAGATGAATCTCGAAGGACTCCCCCTAATCCAACATGATCCTCACCCACTCGAATAGCAGCATCCATATTCATTTTCAGACCCGTGGCAGGAGGAATCCATAAAGAACTAAGGGACGGAACAGCCAAGAAAGAGTGAACACCATCAACAGATAGATCCTGGGCTTTATGAAACTCCTCTAGATGGTTAACAGCAAAGCTAAACGGAACATATGGATGCCTAACAGAAAACAAATAAATATTTTAAACAAAAAATCTACCAAAAAATATTATGAGTCTTACATATATCAAATTATTCTTTATTTTTTTTCTTTAAATATAAAATACTATTTTTAAATTTATTTTTTATTCATCTAAATAATAAAAATTGATTAAAACACAAAATAAAATCTTATGTTTGGTGAAAAATTTGGTGGCTTTAACATTCAAGTGTGGTTTTTTTCTTCTTTTTGATGAAGTATAAAATTAGAGTAAGAGTTAAAAATTTATGTTCAAGAGAATTAAGAAAAAAATAAAGACAGAAATTTTGCTTTTAATGACTATAATTAATGTTTTTTAATTAGGGTTAGTATATATTTATGGATGCTTGTATTAATATGTAAAATTTTAAATTTAATTAATAGATGTATAATAATTTGGGTTTGGAAATAATATCTGTGAGTGACAATATCTATACCCTCTAGTAAAATATTGATATTCGTGTATATTTTGTAAAATCAAGAAAATTTTGTGAAATTTGGGAGAAATGTTTGGATAATATTTGGTATATTTACGTCAATAAAAATTACAAATTGATGATATTGTTTAACATTCTTATCAATAAAAATTACAAATTGTGAAATATGTGGTGGTTTATTTTTATCACTTTTCACTTAATGAGTGTAAACTATATCTGTTAAAAGATTTTTATTTGTTTATTTAAGTGATCAAATCACTTAAAACTATCTAAAAATCACTGAAAGAAAAAGTTACAATTTTTAATTTTTATCTGAATATCAAATCACTTGATGATTTTTTAAATATATTATTCCAAATCTATCATTTCCAAAATAACTTATTTCCAAATTTGTTCTAATTTTACATTATATAGATTTATTTTAAATATAATTAATAAAATATTACAATGACTGAAATATATATTATTTTACAATTTCAACTTTTGTTACAATAGTAATTCAATTTAATAACATTTTGTTTATTTTTATTTAAATATATAAATTTAATTTACTTTATTATAATAATTAAACATATTTTAATTATGAACAAAAATATTTTTAATATATACATAAAAGTGTTTTAGTATTTATTAAATAATTTATTATAATTGTTTGTATTATATTAAATGAAATTACATAACAACTAATTGTAAAAAGATATAAATGTCAAGTGACTAGTTTTCAAACGATTTTAATTTAAAAAAGAAAACAAGATTATTATATATTCAAAGGTAAGAAAAAAAAAACATGTCATTTAGATTTCAGATTTCAGTTACTATTTAATATTCAGCAGTATTGTTTAGTCTTCAGATAAAAAAAACAAACAATCCCTAATTATGTATACATATAACTTTTTATGTGTGTCAATTAGGGGTGGCAATTTGGAACCCGACACAACGGGTCGACACGAATCCGACACGATAATTACGGGTTAGGGTTGAGCATTAACGAATTGGGTAAATTAACGGGTTAACCCGTTTAATTCGTTAACTTATCGTGTCGGGTTCGTGTTCATTTAATCGTGTTACAGGTTAACCCGTTAAGGAGGATAAAATGGTAATTTTACATTAAATGATGTTTATGTAATTTACTAATAATATATATATTTTTGAAAATCACAACCCTACCATTCTCTTCTCATTTCATCTCTACTTTTTTATCTCTCCTGCAGCAGTCGACTACCCACGCCTGAGCAGCAGCTGCGCAATCCACCACCCACACACGCCGATCTGCTGCCGCTGCACCGTCTCACCTCCGTCGTCTAGCATCTTCTCCTCGCGCAGGGTCGTCTCCTCGCAGCATCTGCTACTGTCGTCTCCTCCGTGTAGCTTCTTCTCGCCCAGCTGCGTCGTCTCCTCAGATCTGCTGCCGTCGCCACGCCGTGTCACCTCCGTCGTCCAACATCTTCTCCTCGCGCAGCGTCATCTCCTCGCAGCAATCTGCTACTGCTGCGTTGCATCTGCTACATCTCCTCTGCATCTGTATCTGCTACTGCTGCGCTGCATCTGCTACTACCACGCCGTGTCGTCTCCTCAGACTTGCTGTCGCCGCGTCGCGTCGTCTCTGCCATGCAGCTCCTTCTCTCTGCGCCGCGTTGTCTCGGCAGATTTGGTGCCGCCGCGCCGTGTCTCTATTTTTAATTTTTGATATTCATTTTGTGTGGATAATTGTATTTTTATATTTTGGATGTATTTTTATGTTTTTGATTGTATTTGTGGAAGATTGTGTTTTCATGTTTTGGATTGTATTGTATTGGTAGATGATTTTATTTTAAGCTTTGGATTGAATTTGTGGATGATTTTATTTTATTTTTGGATGATTTTATTTTATTTTTTGAAATATGGATGATTATATTTTTAGATTTTGAATTGTATTTGAGTATTTTAATGTTATTTTTTATTAGATGTGAATTAAAATTTAAATGTATTAAATATGATTAAATTCATAAACGGGTCAACGGGTCATAAACGGGTCAATTAAATGACCCGTTAATAAACGGGTTATCGTGTCGTTTTCGTGTCGACCAATTTCTTATCGTGTCGTGTTCGTGTCGACTAATTTCAACCTGTTTTCTTATCGTGTCGTGTTCGGGTCATGTCAAAAATTATCGTGTCATGTTCGGGTCATGTCCAACCCGACCCGCCAACCCGAATTGCCACCCCTAGTGTTAATTGCATAGAAGATGAGGACAATAGTTATAGAGCTGCACGATTATGCAGAGGGTTATTTGCGAGGATTATATAAAGAGAAATCATGAAATGCAACATGAAATGCAATCAATAATGCAATTATCTAATGAAGATAATCTTTCAATTAATTTTGAATCTATAAGTTTAAGGACTAATGATGTTGGTAACAGAGAGTTTGGGATCTCCAATTATCTTTCCATGCAATTTTCTATATATACAGATGGTGGGAAGAATAGAAAAAACTAAGAGATTATTTGTTTTTATCACTTTTCATTTAATGGGTCTAAATTACACCTATTAAATGATTTTTATTTGTCATCTTAAGTGGTTTAACCACTCAAAACCACCCAAAAATCACTGAAAAAAAAGTTACGATTTTCAATTTTTAATTAAATGTCAAATTACTTAATAGTCTTTTAAATATATTATTTCAAATCTATTATTCCTAAAATGATATAATTCAAAATTTGTCTTAATTTTATATTATACAGATTTCCTTTGATGTTATTCCTTTTAATTTTAATTTTATTTAATTATATAACAATAATAATTCAATTTAAAATTATTTTGTTTATTTTTATTTAATCCAATCTGGTATCAGAGCCTTATTCTTGATTCATTGGCAATCCCAAAACCTTTATGGTTTGTGACCCAAGCGGGTCTATAAGACTTCTGTCTCTGTTAAAGAATTCATTTCTTCATGATTTTAACTATCTAAGAAACTACTTGCGTAGTCTTGAGGTGAAAGGGATTAAATATTTGTCCGTGGCTTCTACATCTGAAATTACACCTGCACGTCTCTCATCTTCTGTTTCTTTTCCTCATTCTGTAAAGAGAACAAATTCTAGTAAAATACAACACCTTGTAGAGTATACATACATCTCTGAGTCTGTACAAATCTCAAAAACTTATGTTCCTTTTCTTAACCCATACACCATCTTCAAAAAAGATAAGTCTTTTGTAAAGAAGATGTCTATTCTTTTCTCACATAGATCTCCTCATGTAAAAGAATACATACAATTTACAGCCTTAGATAATTGTTTAATTCCTTCTACCTCCCAGGACCAATACGTAGATTTAGAGATCTCTCAGTCCATGATAGATAACTGGATCTATGAGGGTTACTTTCATCTGTACTTCGGTGCTATAAAGATAATTCTTACTCTTTATGGCCGAAGAGGCCTTCCTGCTACAGCTCGTATAGCCTTGTTAAATACTATCTGTCGACAGTATAAACATGCCGTAATAGGTACTCTTCTGACCACCTTACATGCTGGAAGTATATCTTTCACCTTCTATCCAAACTTCAATATATCTCTGAGAAATAAAAACCTCCACAATTGCCTGAAAGTCTAATTCCAGATCTCTGGTGTCCCTTTAGGCTTTAGTGGCAACCTTAAATATGGCCACCCCTCACCATCAGATCATATATAGGCTTCAGAACCATGCCCTGGATCTACCCCTTCAAGGACATAATGGTGATATTATTATGATCACAGCAGATAAGGAACATGATGTCTCTACCATGTTCCAGGTGCTCAGGTAGATAACAAAGGAGCATCTCCTGTAATAGATGCCCTTAGAGTGGATCACTTCTTATGAGAAGTTATTCTCTGATGACACTCCACTCTTCACTACTGAGGCTACATATGAAAGACATTCAGATGGTACAGTCAAGACCATCTTCAAGCCTCCTGAAGGAGTCGCTACCACTAACACTCTTCCTGTCTTCCAAACACTAATGATCAAACCAGTCCTCACTGATGATGAGATCCTTGTCCATTATGTTACCTCAACAGGATCTCTCATTTACATTAGTAAGATCAACGGTCATTTCATCTAGGATATCGACCCTGGTATGTATGACCCAGACTATGACTGCATATGTGAAGAAGAATTTGAAGAACTCACACCCTGCTATAGCCATAGAAAATACCATAGGCCTAATGACCCTAATACTCCTTGGATCGGCTTACACAATCCTGACAAAAAGCCTCTCCCTGTTTGTGAGAGAGCTTTACAGATCATTCAATCTGAAGGACTCTTGATAAAGCCACAGAAATAACCTAATCCAATAATTCCTAGAGTACCTAAACACCGTCCACAGCCAATACCCTGTTTCATGGCCTAGAATTATAATGATGATTTTCCTCCTTTAGAATCATCACACAGAGATCACATACACTCTCGACCATATATACAACCAAGCAAAGTCCAATCTGATGGCTCTCGCAAACCCCTTTCATAAGCTAAACAGGTCCTTAACTAGCAGTCTTTAAATGCTAGATCTCAAAATAAGATTCTGAAAAGTATTGATGAAAAACTTAACCATGTCCAGAAACATGTTTTTCACTATGACCACTGCCTTATGACAATGGATTCTTCTTTCAGAAACATGTATATTGACCTTCAGTCCAGAAATGAGCACCTTGATATCTTTCTAAAAGGCTTAATTGCTTATGGATACTTTGGTCTAGAGTTTGATAGGTAAGAACGATAAATTAGAAAGCTCAAAGAACAATTCAGTTTTATGAAGGAAGATCTAAAAAATCTACTTCTCCCCCTTCATACATACCTATAGCTTATCTATATTCCTCGTTCATACATTTTCCAGAAAATTCGCCACCATATCAGGCTTCCCCTTCAGAAGTCCTACCTATGTTTAAATCCACATGAGAATTATTTAGGAGATACCTTATTAAGTTTCATTCACCAGAAAAGAAACTCAGATCTCCAAAGAAAACCTCGCAGTCCAAACACAAAACCCAGACCGCCTTTCTTAGATAGAAAACAAATGAGCCTTTAACTTCAAAAGCTCATGTTCTCTCTGTTTTCCCAGAACAACATAAATCTAGAGTCTCTGATGTCTCATCAGAAACTCCTTCACTAGAGTCTTTCCATACATCTAGCTATGCAACAGAGTCCAACTTAGAAACCCTTACTGGAACTGACACTTAGTCTAATAATTCCGTTGACTCTGATTAGATGGCCAAGATCTTGATGGCTTCAAGATCTCAAGAACCAATGTATTTTGAGACTACCTAGATAGCAAAATCAGAAATTGGTGCCACACCAATTATAGAAGAAACTCCAGAAAGTTCTTCCAGAAGTACCTCCCTACTAAAGCCAACCAATGGCCCATAGTTTACACTTGATGGATATCCACCCAAAAAATGACAAACCAAACTTTCTGAAATGAGTGTTTGGCTAGACTTACAGTTAGCCAAAGCAGAACAAACAACATAACAAATTCTACGTGAATTTATCTCTCGCTTTACTGGCAGCCTCAAAGATTGATATCAAGGACTTAGTGATTACAGACAATTACAGTTTGTTAAGTCCGCTACAACCTCTATTGTCATAGGAATCCTCTTCAAAGAATTCCTTGGAGAATCACAGTAGTTCTATAAGCAATTCAGAGAAAAGTATTTCCAGATACGATGTTGTTCTCTCCAGAAAAAAGATATTGAAGTTTATTATCAACGAATGAACTCTCGATACCATTCGCTTGGAGGTCCAAACGATGAAAGTCTCAGATAAGTCTACATTAACTCTTTGCCAACTGAAATCCAAGATGAATTGCAAAGAAAAATTGATGCTACAGGTAAACCTCTCAAAGACATCACCATTAGGGAAATCCACATGATGTCTCTACAGTCGCTAAACAAGCTCTGTGTTACACAGGCTTTCTTGACAGACATGCTACGTAATTCCAAAAAACACAAAAAGCAGTGCCACCACAACAAACTGCATTTCAAGTGCAAAGATGACAAACAGTGTAAATGCAAAGTCAAAAAGAAGCACCACTACCACCAAAAAAAGAAGAAAATCTTGCAGCACTCATTCTGCTCCCAAAAGAATAAAAATATTCTTTTTACAAAAAGAAAGTAACGCGTGCATGACATAAATCCACTAAATACTTTTTATGTGGACAACGTGACCACTTTACTAGAAACTGCCCAAAAAAGACAAAATCAGCAAAGTTGATCCAACAGATCCAAGCTGTTGATGGCAACTTACCTTTTGATGCTGATATTGAGTCCCCATACACTGAACAGGAACAACAAGACAGTGACACTGCCTTCATTATGGAAAAGTTAGATGCTTCTGACTACAGTTCATTTGAATCTGACTCAAAATCTGTTTCTGAGACTTATCAGATCCAACCCTATTTCAAACAGACTTCCTTTTCTGGACCATATATACAATCCAAAATCCTTACAAAAAAATATGCAAAGCCTATAGAAGTTATAGGCTTCTTAGATACAGGAAATCATAAAATTATGTTGAATCCAAAGATTCTGCTTTCACATCTTTGAAAATCCTCAAAAAGCCTATTTAAAGCTGCTGATGGAAATACATTCTCTACAAACTTCGTATCAAAACCCAGGATATGTATTGGACTGTTTTCTTATGTCATAATTGAAAAATTAAAAATTTAAAAAATCTCATATATAGATAGTGGAGATCAACACACAAAATTAAAAAATAAAAAATTTGATAAAAATAAGAAAATTAAATACTAATAAAAATTTATGAGATAGACGATGAAGATGAACACATAAAATAAAAAAAATAAAAAAAATTAATTAAAAAAAAATGCTTCCAGATTGGATCGAAACTCCATCATCATCAATCTTCAACCTTGCATCTGGTATGGACTCTTAACATTAACCCATATTTCTCATCATCTATCTTTCACAATCATCAGTAAACACCATTAAAAAAAAAAAACCAATCAACAAAAATCAACAAAAAAAGAAAATCCAATTCACAAAAAAAAAAAAAAGTAGGTGGCATTGGAGGAAATAACAGGTGGTGGTGAAGGCTCTCAATGGTGGAGATCCAAACTGGTTCTCCATCGAGGAGACCCGGATGGTCTCTACCATCAAAGACCTAAGTGGGTCTTCGATGGTGCAGACCCATTTGGGTCTTGCGTGTCGTAGATAACACGGTGTTGTCTTCAATAAGAGGGAGCTTCACGTGCTGTCGTTGACAAATTACGATGGCGAGAGAAAGGAAGGCGTCGATTTTGGTAGGAGATAAAGAGATAAGAGAAAAGAGGAGAGAGAGAGAGAGGAGTTCAGAGGATTTTTTTTTTCTTATATATGTTTTTTACTTTTTTATTTTAAAATAAAAATATCTCATTTTTTTATAAATTTATATTAAATATTATTTATTTTGATTTTTATATTTTAATTAATTTTTCATTGCTTTTTTCTTTTTGCTTATGGAGTCAAACGGTTAACCATATCAACCTAGTCAAACGGTTAACCATATCAATCTAACAGAATACGTAACTCTCAGGGACATTATCGTCCTTTCATAAGTCTCCAGGGGGTATGTTGGATATTTAATTTAATATCAAATGGTATTTTGAATAAATATGAAATAATGGATGGTAAAATCTATATATTCTCATATATCAAGGGTCTTTTCGGGATTTTTCCCTTTAGGAAGCCCATCGTTAATCTCAACATTCAAAGTTTCTTCATTGGTTTTTTTTTTTTGAAGGCAAAGTTTCTTCATTGTTGATTGTAAACATTGGATCAATATTTATTGTATTTTCTAATGGTTTTGAAAAATATTAATTTATATCCATTTTTACCTTAAAAAATTTAAAGTGCATTAGATTATTATTATTATTAAACTTAACAATGAAAGGTCTTAAGATCATTGGAGGGCTGACCTTATTCAAAGTGAGGCCCTAGATGAAGTTATAATGTGATACTATTTTTTCCAAATAAATTACTTTCATTCAAATAACTCTTTGCTTTTCTTTTTCTTTCGGTTTTCATACCTAGATTCATATTTTTTAGTAGAAATTTTTCTTGAAAAAATGATGAAAGACAATAAAGTGTTACAGTAAATAAAATGGTTAAACAGCATCTGATCTTTATAAGAAGCAAATTCTGATAAAGTTGAAGTAGCGCCCAATCTTCCACAATGACTAAAAGAAAACAAAACCAATGAATTACTTAATATAGTAAAAACAATGAAAAAAAGATAATTCAAATAATAAACAAGCATTAAATTAAAAGAAAAAAATTGAAACTTACCCTTTTTTTTTTACCCTTGGTAAACACAATCGAGATTGATTGTAATCGAAGAGAATATTGATTGAGATTGATTACAATCAAAGAGCCATATTGATGTAATGAGCGGGTTTGCCAATGCAGGAAAGAAATAAAGTTGTTATTATAAAATGAAAATGCATTTCCTATATATAGGGTTAATTGCAATAACATACCTTGTGGTATTCCATTATGGCTTAATAATTGCTACAACACCCCTCAATTTTAATGGAGTTCGGTCCAAGCTGACGTTTGAATGGGCTTTGGTCTTGAAAGGTCGAAAAGGGCCCTAGAGTGCAGGATAAGTGATGTGACCTGCTATGTCATTAACATGTTTACATATTGTATTTTAGTATCTCAATTTTATCCTAAATTACTTGAAATATAATTATATGAATATATATTCTGAACCGTTGACCAAAATAAGACCGTTTCCAATGGCTTCTGATAACTCATCAACTTATTTGACCATCTAAATAGTAAAGGTTTTCTCTTTAACTAGAAAAAAAAAAGGTTACAGATATGGAGGTGTTCACAATTAACGACTACTCCATAAATTTCCAACTCTTAAATAGAGTGCAACTCTGCTAAAACCAAATTTAGAAAAAAATCTTTGGTTATTACATTCATAAATATGCAAACCCATAAAATTTACAACATAAAAAGATCTCAGTTTTCAGTATATGCAAACCCTGTTGCAAAGTATATACAAATTCTCTATTTGAAAAAAAATAATAATAATGAAATACACATTCTCAATATTTTTGTTCGAAATAACCTTAACTATTTCATTTCACATTACATTTATACACTCTTTCTCTGATGTTCATATTTTTTCCTACCACATCATGATTCCACGATCAATTGGCAGTATCTAAACTTTGATAAAGATAATACAAACCCCATTTCATCAGACCCAAAAACTTTCATTAAAACCCTTAGCAGATTCTAAACTATGTTTCGTACATTAGACACAAAAACATCAAAATCCATTTCTTTAGTCAAAATTCAAAACTAACAAAATCTTTGGCTTACATTACATGCATGCTTTTTTCGGAAATGAAATTTATGGCCTTTGACAATTCTGGTTTTGCTGGATACAATAGCCTTTTATTTTTCCCAACCATTCCTTTTACTTCAATTGTCAGATGAGCACACTGCCCCTGACAAGTTAAATGCTAGCGGATCCCCGTTAACATCAAGGGGTGCTGCAGCAATTAATGGCATTTGTTGAACATTGAAGCTTTATTGGAATACCACAAGGTCCCTTGTTGCATAAACCCATATATATATATATATATATAAATATATCAGGTCTCTTTGGATACATATAGAGCATCGATATATTTGACCAAAAAATAAGTGATAGTATTATAAAATATTGATTGTAATTTATTATATCTTTATTATATTCGATTACAACTAAATGAATCAAATCACATTTATAATAATGGACATACATAACCATATTTACCTATTGCAATCTGACATACCTCTTTCCTTAGGCGAGACGATCTGCCGGCACCCTACGGTGACCCTCCAGCTAGCCCTTGCGCTCAACTAAAGGATCCCCGCAGAACTAAATCATGTTCTTTCCAAAACCTTTTCGAAAACAGCGAAAATACGGGGAAATTTTTCGTTTTTATTTTAAACCTTTACAAAATATTTTATAAAAATTTGAACAGCATCCCGTCTGTTTTTCGGACTTTGCCACCCTGCAAATTATAAAATTTAATGCTTCTAAAAGATCACAAATTATTTCCCCCAAACTACAAAGCCTCAGGCTCTCATTTTTCAACACAACCATAACCACAATTTCATATTTGAATTTATCAACTAAATCATACGTCATGCATCAATTTTCTTCAGAAACACAAGTTAAATCCATAAAATGATATTTACAAAATCATATAGAGATAATAAAATATATACATCTCTTAATATCAAACAAAAATAGGAACAGGTAATCACATCAGCACTATCGCTGTGGCTGCCTGGTATCATCTCGAGATAATCCGCAACTATGGTACCTGTGCCTGGGGAGATTTATTTAAAAATACAGGAAATGTTTGGTGAGCTTTGAAAGCCCAGTGAGTGTCATATAATAATATATTTGAAATTACATTTTTATAAAAACCTCCCTAAAACATTTTTGATAATTCAAATATAATCCATTTATTTTAAAATAAGTTTCATGCATTAATATTATAAAACATGTGTTGTACAGTTATCAATTTTATAAAGGGATCTCCTATGGTTGCGGGGTTTTTGTTCTACAACCATTTTTCTTTTTATAAATCGGATATGGTCCGACTCCGCTTAAAGGTTTCCTGCCAACCAATCCGACTCCCGCCAATGTATAGTGACCCGTGCCTCATGGCACCCTAGTATAGAGCGGAATCCTGCATCGCTCTCTGTCGGGTTCATGTAGCGGAATCTTACATCACTACAGAGCGGAACTTTATCTTGCTCGGGTAAACTAGCTAATAATATACCCTCTACGTGCATTGGGCTAATCTCTTAAACATACGATTGACACGATCCCTTGCGGGTACCTCTTGCGGTTAGTATAGTTAGTGACATACTGACACTACTAACTCTACCAATGCACGCTTCGGGTACTCAACCTAGACTGGTAATAATCTAATACTCTCTGGGTAAGCCACAAGTTTTATTTTTCTTCTTTTTAAAACTAAAATCTATTTCATTTACAATTTAAAATGAAATTCATTGAAAACCATTTTGACACTCACTTTAGCTATCACTTCCGAATAGATCTCTGGAAGGCTCTAAAATGCTCCCTATCGGTCTTCCTTTGCTCCACCGGCTTGCTCGTCACCTACACAACATATATATTCGTCAAATTTATGTTCACGCCAACTTCTGAAAATACGAAATAATTAAAATTACATAATTGCCCATAAATGACTATTTTTAGGCGTAACTCTCCATTTTTGGTTCCTTAATTTAATCTTCGACTTTTATTAATCTCAATACACTTAATTAACCTAGTTAGGGTCATCCGAACACTCAACGGATGCATTATGGGTCAATTTATGAAATTACCCTTTAAACTAGTTTATTACGCGTTTTAGTTTCTCTTTAATTCTTTGATATTTTCTTGGTTTTCTAAACTCCCAATATGTACAAATCCACTTATTTTTACTCAATATCAATCAATAACGAATTGTAATAAAACCCAATTCAAACTCAACTTAAATCATCGATAAAAATCAACTTAAAACTTAAACAACTCACCTCTATTCCTGTTCGCGTCAACTTCGTTTTGAGCTAGTTTTGGGGTGGTTTTTGGACTGATTTTGAGCTGTTTTTGGGCGTGGAACAGCTAGGTTTTGTTCTTCCTTTCTTCCCTCATGCGATCCTTCTCTCTTGCGGCTGATCTCTCATTCTTTTTCCCCGATCTACCTTCTCTATTCTGGTTTCAACTTCAGCTGCACTTGGGTAGGGTTTGAGTGATGGTTTCGAGCTAAAAACGAGCTCGGTTGCAACTAAAAATGTATGGATCGGACGGGTTTCACGTGCGGGTTCTACAAGTGATTGGACGGCAGCTCGTCGCTGTCTTCTTCCGCCCCGATCGGTTCTACATGTGCGAGCAGTCAGCTCGTTTTTGGTTCTGGTTTGCGGCGAGTTCAGCTTCGCTTCAGCTTGAGCTCGGCAGCTGGATGGCATGGCAACGGCGAACTTGGTTGGTGGTGATGGCGGGTCGGCGATGACTTCTTCTTCTTCTTTCTTCTTCTCTTCTTCTTTTTTGCTTTCTTCTTCTTCTTCGCATTTGAGCGACTGGTTCTGTCTTTTGTTTTCTGTTTTGACTTTGAAAGTCAACAACAATGTTTTTGGATTCTATTTTCCTCCCCAAATTATTCTAAAAATGACAGTCATGTCCTGTTAAAATTTCGGTCTCCTCCCTTAACTTTTAGCTTAATTTTACTTTGACCATAATTATTAAAACTTATCTTCGATTTAGTCCTTTTTCACCTTAAAATTATTCGATTTCATTCACCATTTTATCTTTCCGTTTAATCTTTAATCGATTTTAAATCAATCTCTATAGGTTCCCTATAGCCTTAAGCACTCCGTAAACTATTTAGGGTCTCTAATCGATATTTAGGGACTATTCCTGGAAAACCCGTACAATTTAAAAATAGAGGGTTTACACTATTAGATAAAATGCAGATGTAATAAATTATAATAAGCAATTTTAGAATGTAATAACTAATTTTTTTTTTTCAATTGTATTTATATCCTAGGTGTATTATAAAATATACTATTATATATATATAATCAATTAACACATAAAATAACTTAAGCTGTTATATAATTAAATATACTTGTTCTCTTCTTTATTGAAAATATATGTTATTATTTTTTCAAAACAATAAATTTTATTACTTTATTTTGAATGTCTCACATCTATCCTCTCTCCAATTTCTTCTCTTCTTATTTTTCCAGTCTCTTATAGCCAGCCACTCTAACCTTAACCTTTAAATCGGCTGGAAAACTCGTCAACATATTGGATCTAATCCATTAACATGGTGTTTTTTTTTTTTTTTTTTTTGAGTTGAGAGTAATCCTATTAGTGTTTGTCTAACTGTAAATTATCCATCCCTATCTCCATTCTCTATTAATCGTCTTTAATAACATTAATGATAATGATTCAATTGCTGTTGGATATGCATTAATAATATAATTTTGTTTTTGTTTTTTATCTATAAATCGTGTATTCTTATTTATAGAAGGTTTTTAAATTTTGATTTTGACTGGTGAGGCTATCAAATTGCATGTTTATGCTTTCTTTTCTTTTCTTTTACTTTTCCTCTAATTGTGATGATTTCTAGACTATTTATAAGATGGTGATAATCTGATTTTACTTTTAAAACTTTAATTCTTTTTGTAGTGAAAATATTATATGAAAAAATATAAGGATCATTTGAGTTGAAATTTTAGAATTTGAATGAGTTAGTGAGAGAGTTTGTTCATGAGGAGATCAGAGAGGGTAGAAAAAGGTAACAGAATGAAATAAAAAATTTATTATCATTAATAAGGAGAGAGAATATGTAAAAGAAAAGAAATAGATATCTATCTATATATATATATATATATATTTGAAGGGGAAGGATCGGGGGACACAAGTTTTGACACAAATTTTAACACGATTTTATTGACCATTGGATGAAGAAGATTTTAATGGTTTAGATTTACTCACACCACTACATACAACTCTATTTTACACTCCACATAAATATTTTCTCTCTCCCCTCTCTTCATTATTACATTAACTCTCTCCCATCTCTTCCTTATTACATTAGCTCTCTCCTATCTCTTCATTATTACACCATCTCTTTCATCTCTCTTCATTATTACACTATCTCTCATCTCTCTGCTTGATATTAAAATCCTAATATTTAAATTATTTTTTTCTCACTCAATCCAATTATATTTAAAAACTCATCAAGAAAATTAAAAAAAAAAACCAGCAATTGTTTTTTTGTTTTTAACTTGATAAATTTATTATTTAAATGATAATTTATTTTTTAAAATAGTTTAAATCCAGCAATTTTTAGTAAGAAAATTTTTACTACCATTAAAAAAAAAAATCTTATTTCAAAAATAATTTCTAACCAAAATAAGTAAAATAGATTTTATTTCTCAAAAACACAAAACACTTAACCAAAAAGTTTTTCTTACTAAAGATTGTTTGGTTTAAACTATTTTAAAAAATAAATTATCATTTAAATAATAAATTTATCAGTTAAAAAAAAAAACAATTTTAGCTTCTTTTTTTTTTTTAATTTTCTTGATGGGTTTTTAAATATAATTGGATTGGGTGGGAAAAAAATAATTTAAATATTGGGATTTTAATATTAATGGAAGAGAGGAGAGATAGTGTAATAATGAAAAGAGAGGTGAGAGAAAACATTTATGTAGAATATAAAATGAAGTTGTATGTTGTGGTGTGAATAAATCTAAACCATTAAAATCTTCCTCATCCAATGGTCAACAAATCGTGTCAAAATTTATATCAAAACTTGTGTCCCCCGATCCTGCCCCATATTTGAATGTACAACAACTTGTATTCCTTAAATCATTAATTGATCTGAGCCATTAATTATCTGTTCATCTAAGAGTTAATTGTGTGTGTAAGAATTTGTGTAAAAAATCGGGGTGGCTGATTGTGCCCCATGTATATATATATATATATATATATAGAACTCAAGAAATTTTATTCAAAAAACATCGGTAAGAACAATGTTTGAAATATAATTTGAAATAGAATCGAACCAAGATTGGCTAAAATTGCTACTAAAAACTAAAGTGACTAGCCGATGTGCTGTTTCATTATTCTTCTTAGGAGTAAATTGGCACCAAACATCGTCCAACTCAAATAACATCAGTGAGATATCCCTAACAATGAGACATTCTATAGCAGAAAAGTTTTTAGTTTTAATAACTAAGATAATCAACTGAGCATCACTTTCCACAACTTGTGGTCTGAGATAATGAGCCAAAACAAACTTCAAACCCTCTTTGATTGTCAAACATTCAGCTATAAAAAAGGGGTGAAAAAACTAGCTAACTTCATAGATAGAGCACTCTTAACCTTTTTGAAGTGATCATGAATCAAGACTTCAATCCCTATAAAACCAAGCCTATTATCTATTGCTGCATCCATGTTTAGTTTCAAGGAGCCTCTATCAAGGGGTTGCCACTTGACATGCAGAATAGGAGAAGATGTACTTGGACTCTCTCTATTAACCTCATTGAGCTTTTGAAAGTTAGAAAGGGAAAAAAATAGCTTCTTCCAATATCAGCTCCTCTTTTTTAGATACACCACTATGCAAAATATTATATATATATATATTAATTTCAAATTTCTTTCGAAAAAAGAAGATTCAAATTATCTTGATTGCAATTTGCCGTTTGTGTTGTTGAAGTTTTCAAATAAATTAATGCCAAATTATGTTAATTAAAATTGTAAAATTTGGATGGTTGGAAATTTCAAAAGAAAAATTAATTCTAAATTATCTTGATGCTCATATTTTTACCATTTGACTTTAGGATATATATCATTTGTCTAAAATATTAAAAAGAAAAATATCTTATAAAATAAACTCTCATTTATTGAAAGAATACTATCATTTAAATTTTCATTTATTACTTTGGAGATAATGGTAATTTTTTAAAATAAAATAACGATGATTTTTTTTTTTTTTTTAATGGTGGGGGAGGGAGAATTAAATTCATAGAATACTACCCACATTTTTCACAAAAATAAGATTTGAACCCTTGACCTCTTAAGATCAAGAGAAGTAATTAATCGTTTCTATTAATAGGTGGCGAGTTAGATAAAATTATGATTTATTACAATAATAACTTATATAAAAATTTACTCTTTTTAAATAAGAAAACATAAAATTATTTTGTGGCCCTCCAATATTTGGATAAATATGGCGGCTTACTGGCCTTATCGGGAAAATTACACTAAAGTACCTCGACCTATTGTGTTATTACAATAATAATGCGAGTTTAGACTAAATTACACAAAGATACCCTTGACTGAGTTTGACTAACAGTCCATCAACGGCAAAATAAACGTCCCAAGGGCAAAATGGTATTTTCATATGTCAAATTTCTCTCTCCCTCTCTCGATATCTCTCTGTTTTTCTTCTTCTCTCTTCTTCTTCTTTTATATGTCAAAAACCCAGTCATCTCAATTGACTTGCCACCACAACCACTCTCAAATCAATATAGCACCCAAACAGCAAACTATCACCACCAGCAACCAACCATCACCAACCAACCACCACCACGTAAAAAAGGAAAAAAAAAAAACAAGAACAGAAGATGACAGTTCGATTAGAACCCAGAAACTGGGTTTCGATTCGAACCCAGATCTGGGTTCCAATCGGACCTAGTTTCTGGGTTCGAATGGAACCCAGAAACTGGGTTCGAATGGAACCCAGTAACTGGGTTCCAATGGAACCCAGTTTCTGGGTTCGATTCGAACCCAGAAACTGGGTTTGAAGGAACCCAGATCTGGGTTCCATTGGAACCCAGAGAAGAAGAAGAGCAGAAACAAAAGAAGAAGAAGAAGAAGAAGAAGAAGAAGATGACGAGCAGAAGCAGAAGAAGAAGAAGAAGAAAAAAAAAAAAAGAAGAAGAAGGAGAGAGAGAGATTTTGTTTTTTAGAGAGAGAGAGACATTTTGTTTAAATAATATTATTTGATATATAAAAGACGAATTTACCCTTGAGATGTTAATTTTACAGTTAATGGATTGTTGTTAAACCAGGTCAAAGGTATTTATGTGTAATTTAGATAAAACTCGCATTATGACTGTAATAATTTAATAGGTCCGGGTACTTTAGTGTAATTTGCCCAGCCTTATCCTAAGGCCGACCCTGAACTGTTAGGATCAAATACTAATAGATCGTAAAACTAGTTGTGCAGCTCACATATCTACTTTTACAACAAGAGACAACCACTTACATTGAGATCAAGTACTAATTGATTATAATATTATTTGTGCGGTTTGGATATTTACTTATATATATATATATATATATATATATGAGATAACTAGTTTCATACACGAGAAAAAACTACCCACACAAACTCTAAATTGCGTGTTGAGATATATGGGAGATAACTATATTTTCATAATGGGAACAAAAATACTCACGGAAACTTTTAGTTATAGAAATTTTAAGTTGTGGTTGGAAGAATTAATTAAACTTCGGCACATTAGTGAATAAGGAGGTGCCCCATCACCTCTATTGAGAGATCATGTGCACATTAAATATTTAATGAAAATAAATTATTGATTTGTATCCAACAACGGTAGTATTTATTTGTTATCGCCAAGATTCGGTAAAGAATTCATTAATTTATTATTATTATTATTTGTATGCAATAACAGTAAAGAATTCATTTGTAAAAATTTTATGTGTTAGTTTTTGTTTTTGTTTTTTTTTTTTGTTATTCATCAATTTAGTTCCCATTTGAATTCTTTTGTCAATGCTTTAATTAACAGATTTGATTAAATTAAGTGGGTTTAGGTGTATGGGTCATAGAATGTGTAAATTGGTTTTCAATGAAATTAAGTAAAAACTATATATGCTTAGCTTTTACATTTTAATTTTTATATTATTTACGAATTAATTGGTTCCCTCTCCACCCCTTAATATGATACATAAACAATCCTTGTAAATAACTCCCTTTTCTTATTGTCCTCAGTTGACTAGCTTCTTCCATCTGAGGACGTGGTAGATAGTGACTTGGTAGAAAGCCCTGAGACCCATGAGATCACTGATTTCTTCAGTTTCTACACTCTTCCTTCTTCTATCCTCGGAAACCAGAATTATTCAACATTGAATGCTGCATATTCGTACTATTAGTTTGATATATATATTGAATATTGAAGATAAAGGAGGGTCATTGATATGTTCCAATACGAATTTATGGCTGTAAATATTGAAGAGTGGGTTGTACTATAATTTGAACTTAATTAATTGCACTTTTTTATGGGTAGATCATTATGGATTAAAATAATTCTTTCTCAATTTTATTCTCTGAACAACTTGTGATTGTGTATTTATTTATTTTAAAAAGTTACAAAGGCAAAGCACTGACTCAAAACAACTTGCATTATATATATATATATGGCGTAGGATTAGAAAATATAAATTTTGACATAATTTGTTGATCATTGGATAATGATAACTTCAATGATTTATATCTACTCATCAGACCTTTATATATATAATACTTTTATATACAATTTAGTTTCACATTCTATATAAATATATTCTCTTTTCTCTCTCTTCATCATTATGTCATCTCTTCTTTATTCAGTTAATATTAATATTTCTCACCAATTAAGAAGTCATCATCTCTCCTCTCTTCCATTAATCTATACATATACTAACTGGTTTTTAACCCATTAAAAATTGCTTGATCCAATTAGAGTGGCCATCAGTGTAGTACCACCAGCGCATACACGATAACTTGAAAATCCATTTTCTGTACATATAGTGGTAGTGGAGATTCTTTGACTAGTAGGAATCCAATTTGGTTTATTTTGTAGAGAGTTCTCGGTTTGGTTTTTATTGTACAAATGAGGTGGTTTGGGTTCTGATAATTTGAATCTAACCCTGTTTAAAACCATTAAGCTATTCTCTAGAGCTGTTTTATTTTTCAAAACAGAATCTTCTAAACTATTAGTAATGTTTCATATCATTTCATTAATCTTTTAGACTAGTTCAATCTTTGAACTGCCAAGACTAAGGGAGTAACATATATATATATATATATATGGAGTGAGGAAGCATCATAAGCACTTCAACTATAGTCCAATTAGGATGCACGACATTAAAATATCTAGTAATAACGAGATTAGTTTAACTTACATTTACACTATTAATTAAAACTGTTCAAATGTTGGCTCATTTCTCCGAATTTCGAAGGAATTTTACAGTTAAAAAAGAAAAATGTATCATGCATACCCTTCAAAAACTGAACGGTTAAAGTGTTTGGAACAAGCAATTTTTAATGGGATGAAAACCAGTTGGTATATATATACATTAATGGGAGAGAGGAGAGATGATGACTTCTTAATTGATGAGAAATTTTAATATTAATTGAAAAGAGGAGAGATGTTATAATGATGAAGAGAGAAGGGAGATAACACATTTATGTATAGTATAAAATTAAATTGTATATAAAGATATAAGTAAATCTAAGTCATTAAAATCATCATCATCTAATAGTCAATAAATTGTATCAAAACTTATGTCAAAATTTGTCTTTTCTGATCCTACCCCTATATATATTGTGTATTGTTGGTTGTAGATGTGAGTATATATCAGTTCATCTGTAAATTTAATTAGTTGTTTAGCCTCCCACAAATCATATAATCTTCGATTGAATTCTGTAAAGGAAGTACCTGGAATTTTCAGTTCAACTGATTTCTTCCAACACAAGAAAAAACACGGCATATTCTTATTATTTCTTGAATCTACCACGTAGTTTATGGCAGCCTTGGATTTACACAATAAAGTTGTATAAGATACAAAGGAATAAAGAACTAGTTATTAAAGCTTCAAATTACGGTATTCTAGTTAGACACTCCATTCTCAATCTTTCAAATTTGTTACAAATCAAGAAAATAAAAATACATATTCGAATTAGACCAACTTATGAAGAACCCTAAGAGAATCATTTGTAATTTCTAATATTTTGTTTTTAACTGAAAACATGATTGCAGGATCTACTTTGAATAAATAAAAGTTGCATTCTTTTTGTACTTTTTTGAAACTGCATTCTTTACTGGAAATTAAACAAGATACTGAAACCCAATTTATCCAATCAAGTTTTGGATTTGAGCTAAATTATTTTGGGTATTTTCAGTGTTTGATGGTCGGTTTAATTTGATTTGATTTGATTCGATTTGATGTTGTTAGCGTAACCGATGACACTGGTTAAATTTGCTTCTAGATCTGCACGCAGGTAATCATGATGTAGTAGATCTTCAATTTCATTTGGAATACTACTAGAATGACTCGATGTGGATTCATTTGGAGTACTACTAGAATGACTCGATGTATATTTTGAAGACGAATTACTTCCTAACATGCTTCCTGAACGACTATTCTTCTCATTCTTTTGAAACGCGAACGCAACAGCTATTATAGCAAAGACTAGTGGGAAAACCGATGGACTGAAATTGTTGTTGGATCCTAAAATTGCCATGATGAAGTGAACAAACACAACCACCAACTGGATAATAGAGAAGACGATATCCACTGTCCTTAGTTGCCTTTCAGCTTGTAGTCTGGTTCTTCTTTCTATGAAACAAGTGTAAACGGTCATACCAAAACCAATTATTGACAAGAGCAATGCAGCTGCAACAAACCTTAACCTGCTTTTCCCTACCATATCCAACACAGTTGAGATTGCTTCCAGCGCAAGGAAAAGCACAGCAAGTACTTGTTTCTTGTATTTACCCAGAAACTCAAGACAACCCTATATGATTTATAAGAATGAGATTAACCAATTAAATAAGACCATACAGAGCAGTGCACAATTGACAAACTAATTTAAAAAGCTGAAAATTCACTTTCTTAACAATACATAAAAAATATTATAATATCTAGAGGGTGGATAAATTTCATTTGCCACCATTATACCTTATATTAAAGATGGAATACGATGCAAAACGTGCTCGGATTTCTTAAGAATTAGTTCATGTACAAAAGTAATATTGTTTGAACAAAAAAAAAAATAGTTCTTGAACAAATTTGTTTACGGACAAAAATGATAATTCACAATAAAATCTTAAAAAAAAAAAAAAGCAGGAAGCTTCTTACACTTTTTATAATGAGCATAATAGGCCATTCATCTACTTTTGTGCTAAAAAATTCATTTTTCATTATCTAGTACAATTACAAAACTCTTACTAATTTTAGTACTTAAAAAAAAAAAAAAAAAAAAGCTCAATCACTACTGTTGGTCTGATTTTCTAAATATTGGATATATATAGACCTCTTCTTCATGTTTTGACGAATTTCAAAACCTTTAAAATTTGCATGTATGTTTTGACCAAATCCAAATTGCGTTCATTAAAAATTTCCCTTAACAGAGAAGTACAATAATACAAGTTGGGTATACATGTATGTATATAAATGTCTGCTTCCACAGAAAATACTGAAAATCTGAAATCATCTAAACAATAACTATTATAATCGTCTAAAATGTTGAGATCAAAGAAACCAAGCATCACATTAACAGAATCTATTATAAGTTACCTTGAAGATTGATGAAATGGGATTGATGAAGCTGCAGCATATATTTCGCAAACGATGCATGGTCTGGTTTCTTGTTGTCATATAATATATATCTCACTTCTCTATAAGTTTCCCCTTCTGGCTCTAATATGTCACTATTTATAAATGAAGTCCATCAGCACTTCTATCATATTTTTCCGGTCGTCTCCTGATCTATTAAGCGAAGAATATAGTGAACGAAAAGTATAAAGCAACTTTTGTTTTTTTTTTTATTTGAAGTAAAATTTATAAAGCAATTTGGTGATAAGTGGCAAACAGATTAGCAGAAGGCATGCGCGCAACAGAACAACTTCTCAACTTCTCGTGCTAAAAGCACTTGATCTTTTTTGGCCTTTTTGACTCTGCTTTTTGACTCCGCTTTTCGTTATTACTGGAATCTAAGGAGACATACATCCCCTTGAGAAATTTCATACTAAAAAATGATTGTTTATTTCAAAAAAAAAATGTTAGTTAAAAAAAAAAGATAATTAAATTAACATGAGGTGCAATGATTACATGTCTTAAAACAACTTTTCAAATTAATTTTATACAGTTATTGCCGTTAATAATAAGCACTGTTTCAAAGAAAAAAAAGAAATGAAGAAAATTGTGGGCCAAAGAACATTCTATACTAATGTATTAAAGTGGCAATATTTTCATCCCTCTAAAATCGTATTTACACCCTTTAATTTATATATTTTTAATATTCCAATATTACTCTTAAATTAAATTATTAACACTTTAATTAAAAAATGATATTATTATTATTACAATTAAATTTGAATGCTCCAACTTCAAATCTCAATAAAAAACTTGATTTGCTTGATAAAAGATAGTCAAAGATCAGAACTTTTTGTTGTGTTTTTAAAGGTTTTATAAATGGTGAAATTGAGGTCTAGATTTGAAGGGTTTTGTTTTGTTTTTGTTTTTTTTTTTATTTTATTGTTATTTTTTGGTTTGGTTAAAGTTTAACTTGAGTGAAAATGAAAGTTTTTAGTTTTGTTTGATAGTTTTACATATAAAGCTTTGGTGAAATACAAGGATTTTAAGTGAAATTGAGAGAGAACATAATATGGAAAAACTATTAATATAAAATAGAGCATCAAAATAAGTTTAAAAAAGAAAGTTTAACAATTTTTAATGTTTTAATTTAATTATCTTTATAATTTTTTGTATATAATATTTAAAAGGTAAATAAATGAATGAATATAATTGGTATTATATAGGATGTATTTATAGAATACCAATTTTTAAAAATCTCAATGGGGTGTAAATACTAACATGGGTGTATATGTAGTTTTTAAGGGATAGAAATATCGACACTCAATATATTAACCCATTTTGAGAAAACATATATTAGATGAAAGCAGTCACTAGAACAACGTTGTCTCGTTTTGGTATACATAATCTTTCACGATGTTGAAATGTGTGAAGTCATTTAATTGATTAAAATGGAGGTGGCTTACTAAAGAACAAGCCAAGTTTTTATTGGCTAAACATTGAGGTTAGCTTAAGCATGAAGAATTGTTCTATATTAGAAATTTCATGACGAAGAATTGATTTGTACTGCCATTGATTATCTATATAAAGACATAGGCATTAGTTGATTTAACATCCTAATCTCAATTAAAATTGAGAGTTTTCTCTTCTCACTTTTGTAGTTTTCTTCTAAAATTTTAGAGAGAAGATGTAATTTTGTTGGTTTAATAAAATTTTTACAGTCTTGACCCATGAATGTTTCCCTCACATTAAGTGTTGTACCATGTAAATTTTGTATTTATTATTTTTACATTTTATCACTTCCATTTTCTTTGAACACGTAAATTTTGTGTTTATTATTTTTATTTATTTTTAATATTATTTTTATTTTAGATTTACGCTGAGATTAGAATAGTATTGGTTGTTATAACATACAACAACACAGATAATCTACTAATTGCAATCTACAAACACACGATGGATGACACATAATCTGCAACAGAGACCATTCTACCACGCTCAAAAATTTTCAATTTATTTATCAAAAAAAAAAAAAACTTTCAATTTATGAGTTTCAATTGATTCAATTTCCGACCAACTTAACGGATTCAATCGAAAGCAGTGAAGTTTGAAATTACAAATACAATGTTGTCCATAGAGGTAACCAAGATGCCATGCATGATGCATGATCTTTTGATGCTTCTTGACATGGTTTTCTATTGCCTTGAAGTTTCCTCGTCAGTCATTCATCCACCTAAAAATTTGTTTAACTAAAACCAAACCACTTTGGAAGATTTTGTCTCAAGTAAATCCTGCATATGTTGTGGTACATGTATCCTCCCTCTATGGTAAATTGGTAATGCAATTACTGCAGCCATGAATCTTCCTTCAATATATAATATGTGTACAGCTATGTCCATGTACCCACATTCAGTGGATGCTAGATAGGGATTTTATTATCCATAATCTTGATATGAAAAAAACACTTGTTAGATATTTAAAAAAAAAAAATCAAAAAAGTTGGATGTGGATAGAAAAAGAACATAGAAAAACTTGTCAAGTAAAGTGTAAAAGGAGAAGTCAAACAAAAAAATAAAGAAAGTTGGACGTGGAAGGAAAAATAAAATAGGAAAACGTGCTGTGTAAAGTGCGAAAGGGGGAATCAAAGATTGAGACAACTTGACGGCCACGCGTGGGAATAAAAAAACAGAGAAGGAGAGTGTGGAATTAGAATAATAATATATATATAGTGGATTTTAATGAACATAACAGGTGTCAGAAAAAGACAAAAATGATGACGTAATCAAATGATATGACATGACAATGTGAAAGAGACACGTGTCTCCGTATCAAACTTGAATTTTGCCATAGTAAAATGGAAAACGGTCGTTGTCTAGTGAAAGCAAATCATGTTAAGGTGTAAGAAATCGGACGGTACGTGACAGTTGGCTTCGTTGTCATCAACAACATGGCCCCATATATTGAGAGGGAGGGTTCAACATCCTATAACGACTCTTTCCCCTCATCGATTTATATTATATAAACAGTTCTCATATTTATATAAATCATTTTCTTTCATATCCCAGTAGTTTTTCAAATTACATTATTAATACTTTATTTTGATAGATCTGGATTATATTGTGATTAGTTTTAATAATAATAATAAAAAGACTAATATTTTTGGGTGGAGAGAAATGAGAGGGTGATATTTGATATAACACAAAATATATATATATATATATATAGTGGGTCGAGAGAGAGTTGGATGAGTGGCATTAATTAAAAAAATTGAGACAAATGTCACCTTCTTAATTGTGATAAACAATATAAGCATGGAAGATGCGGTTTTAAGCAGCCATATGGCTCATATATATATATATATATATATAGAGCAGAAGCAACATACAAATCCTAACAGATGCCTCAAGCAGATTACTGGTCTTTATTCTTCTTCTTCATCATCGTTTCGCCGGTGGTGGTGGTGGTGATTGTGCCCAAATGGGTACTCCATTGTTGATGCTGTTTGATCACTTAGAGCTCTGTTTTTTGGTCACTGTTTGATGATTATTGTATACAGTACAACCAGATGCCTCAAGCAGTGAAAAGAAAATGATCAATTTAAAAAAAAAAAAAAGAAAAGAAAAAAGAAGAAAATGATCATCAAACTTTCTAGTGATGATCAAACCATCAATCATTTTCCCTCTCTCATAATCAGTGATCACATGGTTTTGGATTCTTTTTTCTTATAGTCAAATACAGATACTTGTTTCTGATTTTTTTTTTTTTTCCTTTTATGGTTGATATTTGGTAAACCACTATGCTAAGTAATGATATAACTTTTTGTGGCACAAAAAACAAACATTTGACAGAGAGTGGGCCGAGAGACAGACAGATTAGTGACATTAACCAGAAGAAAATGGAGACAAATGTCACCTTTTAAGTGTGATAAGCAATTTAAGCATGGAAGATGCAGTTTTATGCTAAGTAATGATATAACTTTTTGTGGCACAAAAATCAAACATTAGACAAGAGAAAGTTAGATTAGTGGCGTTAATTAAAAGAAAATTGAGACAAATGTCACCCTTTAAAGTGTGATAATTTAAGTATGGAAGATGCAGCTTTATGCTAAGTAATTAGGGGTGGGCAACACTATGTTTGGATCGGTTTCTGCTGGAACCAATTCGAACATGATAAATGTGCGAGTCACTGCTTTTGGATCCGAACATGATCCATTAAAGGGGAGGAACCGAACAAAACTGAACACCTAATGTTCGGTTCGGTTTCCATGTTTTGAACTCAATTTTGGGCCTTTCTTTGGGCCAAAAATTTAAAAAATTTTCAAGCTTTGTTTGAGTCTATTACTGTTGGGTGAGAGAAACCAAAGTGACAGCTTCATGGTGACTGCGCTGCGGGCTGCTGAGGGCGATGAGCAGAGATTATGATGATGGCGACGGGATGAGGATAGATCACGACAATGGCGACGACGACGACGTGAGAGGTGAGAGATGAGAGGAGAGTTAGTGGCTCATGGCTGCACGATGAAAAGGAGACACGGCGTTGCGGGCGACGAGCAGAGATGACCACGACGGCGACGGCGACGAGGGCAGATCATGGCGACGGCGATGGCGAAAAGGTGAGATGTGAAAGATGAGAGGAGAGTCGGTGGCTCATGGCTGCACGATGAAAAGGAGACAAGGTGTTGCGGGCGATGAGCAGAGATGACCACGACGACGACGAAGAGGAGAGCAGATCACAGCGATGGCGAGCAGAGGTGAGAGGTGAGAGGTGAGAGATGAGAGGAGAAAAGAGGCTGGGGGTGGGGCCTGCGACTGCTGAGTGAGGAGTGAGGATGTTAGATTGTTAGGGTTGGTTAAGGGAAGGTTTTTATATGAACATGTAAAATTACGTATTTACCCCTGTTCACGGATCGGATCGATTTTGGATACCCAGACTTGATCTGATCCGTGAAACATAGTGTTTTAAAAAATGGGGATCCAAACATGTGACATTTGAACATGTGAATTGGACCGAACACCCACAGATTGGTCTGATCGGGTCGTTCGGTTCGGTTCCATGTTTTCATGCCCACCCCTATAAGTAATGATGTAGCTTTTTGTGGCACAAAAATCAAACGTCTGACAGAGAGTGGGCTGAGAGAAAGTTAGATTAGTGGCATTAATTAAAAGAAAATTGAGACAAATGTCACCTTTTTAAGTGTGATAACAAATTTAAGCATGGATGATGCAGTTTTAAGCAGTCGTATGGCCACCATATATATATATGTATGTATAGAGAGAGAATATTATTGAAAAGCTTTTGAACATATGCATTATTAGAAACAAAAATCATTTTTGTTTTTTGTAATGGTCCCTTTATCGGGACTAAGGTTTGATCGTTTGAGATAACTGGAGGCTGACAAAATAGAGCAAAAAGATGATATTGTCCCTAACTAGCTAATTTTTGATAGAATTGACATAGTTACTGCTACTTCTATAGGAAAAAGTTAAAAAAAAACTTAAAAAATCTCAACTATCAATCTCGAAAATGAATGGTTGATATCTATTTAATTTTAAATATAAAAAATATTTTTTCATATAGATCTAACCTATTCATTTGAAAGATGGATAGTCTAGATCATTTTTTTTTTAAATAAATTAAATTTTAAATTTTGAAAATAAATAAATTTTAATTATAAAAAATTTAAATATATAAAATAATTTTTTTTTTCAAATAGATCTAAGTCGTCCATCTGAAAGATGGATGGTCAAAATCAATTTGAAAAGATAGACAAAAAAAAAAAAAAAAAATTGAACAATTGCAAAATAATTAAAATGAAGAAACAAAAAGTGGACCTCATTCATCTTTCTTACACTATCCATCATCATTATCAGATGACGCCTTCGACAATCCATCACCCTTCTTCATCAACCTTAGTCGGGGTCAAGAAAACAATTGAAGATCAGCCTTAACCTGGGTTCAAAACAACAATTGAACAATTGAACAAAAATTTAAAAAAGAAAAAGAAAAATCAAAAACAAAAAACCGAGGTTGAAGATGAAGTCTTCAAAAAATGAAAAAAAAAAAAAAAAATCAATCTCATCCTTCTTCATCAACCTTACCCAATCCATCACCTTCTTCATCAACCTTACCATTCTTTATCATCAATCAACCTTTCCTAATCCATCACAAAAACAAATCTATCAAAAATTAAAAAATCCATTAAAAAAAATTTGGGTGGTCTCCCGATGGTGGAGACTAGTTCGAGTCTCCACTGGCAAAGACCCGGATCTGGGTGTCCACGATAGAGACTCGTTCTGAAGACCTGAATCAGTTTGGGTCTCCTCGATAGAGACCACCTGGGTCTCTACAAGAGGTCTCCATTGCAGAGCTATGATAATCATAGTCGTTTATGTATGTATAGCCATTTGTGTGTGACAACCATCACGGAGCTACGACAACCATGGTCGTTCTGAAATGAGATCAAGAAGAAGAAGAAGAAGAGCCACCACAAATGTAGAGAGAGAGAGGGGATGGGCGTGTGTATGACCTTAAAGTTATGTTTGTGTTGAGAGGTTGAGATGATGTTATTTGGGTTCTGGGTTTGTGATGAAGAAGAAGAATAAGATGAAGAAGAAAAAGAACAAGAGTCGGTCTGTTGATTTGGGTTTTGTTAAGTCATTAATTATCATTATTTTGTGCCCATATTGCCTATTATTTATACTATGTTTTTGTGTGAAATTGGTACTTTTAATTTGTTTTATGTTTTTATGCTTTGAATTAGGTTTTGAGAAGAAAAATGATGGAATCGAAGGATTTTTGAAGATTAATTGCAGCTCAAGGAATGGGAGAATGTTTTAGAAGAAAATTGCAGAATTTTGGGCAGAAACGTGACGTGACTTGCGGGAGCTCGTACGAAGTGTACAGTTTGAGTTGTATGATCCATTACCCATCAAATTAAAGCCCCGGATGTCTAGTTTCCATAGCCACTGACGGTTCATCAATTGGAATTTTCTAGAGAAAGTTATGACCGATTTAGTATCTGAATGTCAGACTGTCACGAGACCTGATAGCTACGGAAAAACATAAGAAATTCGAATTTCCTCTTTTAGCATTCCTAATCAATTTCCTAAACCTTGAAATGTCCTAATTAAATGAGTCAAGAAATTAGGAAGAGTTTTAGTCCTAAAATAAAAGGGATTCACTTTCCAAATCAAAACTTGATTCTAAATCAAAATTGGAAGTGGAATCCTTCTCAATTGAGGAAATCTTGTCTTTCAAGGATTGAGTGCCTATAAATAGGTGCTTTCACCATTCAATTAGGGGAGATGAGAAGACAGGGATCAGCAGAAGACAAGGAGAGAAGCGTAGGAGCAAGGCTGAAGGCTTCGGTTTCATCTTTTCTTTTCTTTATTTTTATTTAGTTAGTTTATTTGTTAGGGCTAACTTGAAGCCCTAAACATGAACTCAATATGTTTATCTTTTCAATAAAGATTTATATTTTGCATGATGAAATTAATGTCTCTAGTTTAATTTTATTCTATTTATTTTGTTTCTTTGATTGATCACCTTGGAAACATATTTTTAGGATTATGTTGTAAGAATATAAACCGCACATCATACGAGCATATTCTTTGTTTGCAACAATCAATTGCTAACGAACCAATTGAGGGACATTAATTCATAAATACCTAGAATAGACATAATGTTCTAGGATTTGTGTGATATTTATATTCTTCTAGTGCTTAATGGGTTCCAATTATTAAACCTAAGTAGACATCATGCTAGGTTATAATTAGGAATACACGCATCTACGTAGACATCATGCGATTTGTATACTAATTAAGGAAGAATCTATACAACATGAGTTAATCATACATTGTCGTGAATATCTTTATCATGCATTATCATGGATTTGCTTTATTAATCTTTTTAGCAAATTGAAGGATTGTTTAGTGGTGGATAGAATGTTCTAACTAAGTTTTATTCATTGATTTTCTTTTATTTAATTTTATGCATTAATTTAGTTTATTCTCAATTTAATTCCAACAGCCTTTTCATTTATTTTAATTGCTCTAGTTTAGGTCTTAAATAAATTTAAAATTAAATTAAGTTGAAACTCCTCGTGGGATCGACCCTTGCTTGTCGCTATACTCAGTCAAACGATTTGTGCACTTGCAAGGTTTTAATAAATTTGGTTTATTAAAAAATTAACCAACAGGTTTGTGATGTTTATAATGTTCAATTATACTAATTTTTTCATTTATTTTTTTTTCAATTGTTTTGATTTTTTTTATTCTTTTTATATTCACTATCCATTTTAGAGATGGACGGTAGAGATCAATTGTTTTTATTTTTAAGAAAATGTTAAAATGATTTTTTTTTATATTTAAAATTATGTTTTATTTTTTAAATTTCAAAATCATTTAATTTTTAATTTATTTTATAATTTTTAAAATTTTAAATCATTTTAAATGATTCTCCATCGTCCGAATGGATGGTGGAGATCTAAACAACCTATTAATTAATATAATTTAAAAAAATAAAAATAAGAGAAAATTACAATTTTACCCTTTTTATAATTATCTTAAATGGTCAACCATGATCAAACTGTTAGTGCAGGAAAATACGTTATTATAAAAAGTAAAAGTGATTTTCGATTGTAATAAAACATATTTCCAAAAGCTTTTAAGTAATTCTCTCTCTCTCTCTCTCTTTCTCTCTCCCTCTATCTCTCTATATATAGTGTTTTTACTATTACTATCTCCTAACTTTAAAAAGTTAGTACGAACCAATCAAATTTATCTGTTGTATTCTCTCTTCTATTTAATTCAAATGCAATAGATGAATTTTATTGACTTGTCCTAACATTTTAAAGTTAAGAGTTACTAATAATAAAAATACTATATATACATATATATATAAATAAGATCGGATGACACAAATTTTGACACGATTTGTAGACCATTGGATGATGAAGATTTTAATGGTTTTGATCCATGCATAGCTTATATAAAGGTTGTTTAGTTGTTCATCATCCCAAACTCTCATCAAAATTGAGAGTATTTCACTTCTCCCTTTCCTTTATTCCTTTTTTAATTAGTGAGTGGATGTAGTCACTCCTACAATTTTAGAAACAGATCATAATTTGCTGTTGGTAAGACCAAATCCTCTCCGTCTTGGTTTGTGGATATTTTTCTTTCATTTGGGAGTTTTGTCACATAAATTTGCGGAAATTTCAAAAGGTACCCTATTTCAAACCAAAAATCGTTTTTAACCTCTTAAAAAATAAAATTTGTTTTTGATATTTCAAACAAATAAATTGCATCAAATACCCCATGATTCCCAAAATACCTCTGTTAGTAAAATTGTAAAAATATCGTATCAGGAGGAGCTTGACGAGAGGCTCTCCTATCACACTTGCCTCCAGTCATGCCAAGCGTGACGGAAGGCTCTCTTGTGGTTCTATCGTTAGTAGGGGGTAAAGGATGCAACTAATTTATTTGAGGGGTTAAAAATAATTTTTTTTTTTTTTTTGGAATAAGCTAAAAACGATTATTTTATTTTATTTTATTTTTGAATTTGGGTAATTTTGAATTTTTCTCCATAAATTTTGTCTTTACTATTTGTATCTTTTATTACTCACATTTTCACTAGAATATTATTTTCAATTTCAAACTTATATTGCGAGTTGAATAATATCAGTTTACAACAAATAGTTACGTTGAAGATGAGCATGGTGAAGGCTGGTATGCTAATTCCTTTCTTCTTGTAAACGTATAATTTATCTTTTGCTTCTCTTTAATTAGTTTTCACTTCTGGCTCTGCATTGCAGTCTTTATGCACAAAATTCATCACCTCTTTTGTCAGTCTTTTTTCAGTGATCTATTAATTGCAAGCAATAATGGTATAGTGAAATGGAAAGTAAAAAGCCAGCAAAAAGCTAAGCCAAAAAGCAAAAGTACTTGAAGATGTTTCCTTGTCAAAAGCATTAATTTCTGTTTTATTTTTAAATTTTTCTAATTTTTAAATTTTTCTAATTGTTAAATTTTACTTATTTATTTATTTTTTAATTTTTTGCTTTTAACACTCTTTTTGTATGGACGAGGAAATATTTGTTAGCTAAACTTCACTAACCATTAGTGTCGCATTTGAACCCTCCCTTGATCTAATTGTTTACTGTATATATAACTGTAAATATTGTAATCATTATTTATTAACTCGAACCTCGTACCATAATTGTAAAAAATAGATGCACAACAATCTAACTAATAGTAGATGTATGTATATGTTTAAAGTTTGAGGCTATTAGTTGTTAACATAAATTAATAAAGAAAATAAATCCTAACCGTTCATTTAATTAATTTTGATGTCTACTAGAGTTTCACTCAGTAGCGGCTTCCAATATTGATGGTTGATGCAGCTTAGACAAGGATTTTATGCCTCTATAGACATTTGGTTTGGAAAGATATCATCATGCTTCTACGTCGTTTGGTATAAATGCAAATGAATAAAGTGGTTTTCAAACATACATTTTTTTTTAATATACCGAACCAACACCCACATCATCATCCTATTTGGTATGTACTTTTAATAAAATTTTGATTTTCATGTAACCAATAATTCATGTAATTAGGAAATGGGATTTTGAATATAATAAATTCACACATAATATACTATAATATCAATCTTGGTTTAACTAATTAATATAGAGGATATGTGTAGTTAATAAGAGGGCTCAAATTTTTCAACCGTTATTCATATGCACTCTATAGCTACTCGAATTCTGAATAGTAGGATGTCCTAAGTAATCATGTTTAGATAAGGCAACACTAATAAATAAATATAGCTTATTTAATTGACTAGTTTCAAGAGCAAATCTAAGCTAAAACTGTTCGTTAGCTTGCAAAAGTAAAGAAACTATGATCAGACTCTAAAAAAAAATATACATTTTAATTATACACAATTATTGTTAATAATAATAATAATAAGAAGAAGAAGAAGAAGAAGAAGAAGAAGAAGAAGAAGGTGAAATGAGAGGTGGAGGTGAAATGAGAGGTGGTTGATATTTAATGTTCGATAAAATCTTTGTTTATTTGACAAGAATGCAAGATACAAGATAGAAAGGATTTTTTTTTTTTCTTTTAACAAAGTCAACTCAAACAGAAGGAATAAATAGAGCAAAAAATATGTAAATATGATAATTCCCATTTACAGTCTGTCTCAAAATTCTCATACTTAATTATATGCTTATGAATGATTTGGTTCTCTTCTTGTAAATAAAATAAATCTTAAATTATATACACATAAACAAATGGTGTATGTATGTGTGTCTACATATATATGTATATATATACATGTACATAATTCTAGTAAGTTGCTTATGTTAATACTAGGCTGCAAAAGCATTAAAGCAAACAGAACATATCTGATAAAAAGAAAACAAAAAAGAAGAAAATAGAATATATATAATATTACATAAAAACAAAGTTCCATTTCTAAGATAGAAAATAACCTACGTACTTCTCTATAGTTATCCAATACTATAAAATGTCCATGAGAAGCACTTCAAATACAGTGAAGTGATCAATAATTTAGGTACAGCTAGTTACAAAGTTGATTTCAAACCAGCTGCTGCAATAGATTGGCTGTAACTTCACCTACATCCTCATAATTGGAAAATCTTTATCCTTCCACGGAGTTATCGTATCATTCTTGATCCTTTTATGGATCATTAATTATTATTGATGATATTCCAACGAGTTATCATGTAGTTTTGAATCATGCTGATTCCACAGATCCTCGTAAGCCCTCTTCATAAATTCCTTGCAAGTCTCATGTAGTTCTTGATCCTCCAATGACTCATAGTGTAGTTCATCCGAATCCTCCAATTAGTTATCATCTAATTCTTGATAATCGTTATCTTGTAGTTCTTGATTCTCCTACGAGTGATTACAAGGATCTTGATAATCCCATGAGGTTTCATATAGTTTTTGATCCTTCCATGGCTTACCGTGTAGTTCTTCATAATCCTACCATAAACCATCTTGTAGCTCTTGATGATCCTACCACTGGTCATCAAGTTCATGATAATAATTCCGTGGGTCGTCACCTAGTTCTTGATTCTCCCATGTGATCTCTTGTAGTCCTTGATCCTCTCACAAATTATTATGTAACCCATGTTGGAATTCATTCTTTTTGAAAACGAACACAGTTGCAATTATTGCAAATGCCAAATGAAACAAGGACACATTATAATTGTTCTTGGCACCTAAAATTGCCATAATGAAGTGAACCGTAGCAATCAATTGGACACAAGAGAAGACCATCTCCACCACCCTTAGTTGCCTTTGAGCACGTAGTTGTGTTCTCTCAATGAAAAAAGTGTAGACAGTAATAGCAAAACCAATTGCTGACGAGAAAAATGCATCTAGAAGAAAACTCGATCAGCTTTTCCCAAATATGTCCAATACAGTTGATATTGCTTCCAACACAAGGAAAAGCACAGCAAGTGCTCGCTTCTTGTATCTACCTAGATCGAAATTCTTGCCAACCTATGATTCTTAAACTGAAGTTGTGTAAGATATAAAGCTATAAAGTTCTAATTAGATAAAGCTGAAAATTGTTTTCTAAATTCTGTCAAAATAACATGATACACAAGTGGATATGTCTTATTTACTCTTGTTAGGGTTTAGTGACCTGAATTTTGTTTGGTCTTGCCCGAAGAACTCGTGATATGATAATTATGATGAAACGACAAATATGAAAATTTTGGGATCTTTGGTGGTAGTGAACCTGTTCCGCGTAGGGTTTCTTGTACTCACTCCCGCGTGCCCAACACACACCACACATTTATACACCACATGCCCTAATAGAATATATATATATCATCTAGTAAAATATCGATACTGGTGTATGTCTATACCCTCTAGTAAAATATCGATATTGGTGTATATGTTGTAAAATTTCATAAAATCAGGAAAATTCTTGAAATATGGGAGAAATGTCCGGATAATATTTGGTATATTTACGTCAATAAAAATGACAAATTGATGATATTCTTTAACATTCTTATTTATATTTTATTTATCTTTTAAATTAGACTAGTTATGTACACATATAACTTTTTATGCGTGTTAATTGCTTAGAAGATGAGGACAATAGTTGTAGAGTTGCAGGTTTATGGAGAGGGTTATCCGCGAGGATTATATAAAGAGAAATCATGAAGTGCAACATCAAATGCAATCAAGAATGTCATTATCTATGTCATTATCTAATAAAGATAATCTTTCAGTTAATTTTGAATCTATAAGTTTAAGGACCAGTGATGATGGTAATGTTTGGGATCTCCAGTTATCCTTCCATACAATTTTCTATATGTACAAATGGTGGGAAGAACAAAAAAAGCTTAAAGCTTAGACTTGTCATGTTCGTGATTATATTGCGAATTATTCAAATTTTATGTCATGGTATGAAGATTAGAACCACACTATATTTGAGCCACCTAAGGTTTAATTTTGATAATAAAATTTTTATGATTTTTATGATACAGAATACTAGAAAATAAAATCTAAATGGAATATTTTATTTTTATATAGATTGTATCTGTATTATATTCATATTTATATATGTAGTTGTTAGATATTATATATTTTTGAAAAGAAATGTGTGTGTGTGTGCTTTTTTTTTTTTTTTTTTTTTTTTCGGTTGGAGTATTGATTTTTATTTTTTATTTTTGAAAGTTCCATTAAAAACTTTATGCTTTTGGTAAAATTTCAGTACTTTTCATAGATTTTGCATGGATTTTTGTCCATATCAATATATCCGTTAATGTTTCCATAAAATCATAGTTTTGACATCTTCATCGATATCAATTTTTTCATTCTTAGTTATAATCTTAATATCAAAGCCTACTTTGTCTCATAAAACATGAGTTTCTCTGTATAATTTAGATTTATTATGTGTCTTAATTTAGGCTCGAGTCGTGACACAACATTGGGTACCAAATTAATTTCTTTTGAGTTTGTTGTTACTAACACAAACTCTAAATTGCGTGTTGGGACACATGAGAGATAATTAGTTTCATAAATGGGGAGAAAAATACTCACACAAACTTTAATTTACAGAAAGTTTAAGTTGCATGTGGGAGAATTAAACCTCGGCGCATAAGTGAATGAGGAGATGATCACCATCTCCATTGAGAGATCATGTGCACATTAAATATTTAATGAAAATAAATGATTGATTTGTATGCAATAACGATAGTATTTATTTGTTATTGCCAAGATTCGGTAAAGAATTCATTAATTTAGTGTTTTTTTTTTTTGTTATTATTAATTGATATGCTTTTTTTTTATTTGTTTAATATGTTAATACTATTAACATGTATGCAATACAATTAATATGTTTTTCAAACGTTACCATTAATTGGTGTTAAAACTAAGATTTCTAATTTATTTTGCAAATATTAATTTATTATTACTTATAATAATTAATTAAAATCAAATTAATATGTTTTGGAAAATGTTGTAATGAGATAAACGCATTAAATCTTGATTAAAAACCCAAAAATTATGATCTTCATCCCCTTAATCTCAAATTATTATAAATTCTTCAAAAAAAAAAAAAAAAAAAAACAACAACAACAACAACAAAAATGTGTAAGAAAATATGTTGAAACGGGTAAAACACTCTATCATAAAATGTTTGTATAATTGGCAATTAATAATATTTCCGATTATCATGATATCATATACAACCTCCTAAATCAGTAAGTCTACCTTCGATTCTATTTTCAAAACAAAACTTATATATAGAAATTAAAGTAACATGATTAATATAAAAAATATATAGAAGTGAAACATACATGCATCCCATCTTTTCCTATAAATACTTGAAGTAGACCAACATAATTCTCACACATAAGTTTCATTAAAAGAAAAAAAAAATGCTCACACAAAAATATAGAATTGTAACATTTAAAAGAATAACACTGATTTCAAAAATGAAAAGCTTTTTGGCTTTTGCTCTTGTGTTGATCATTCTCTTCGTCACTTTAGACAAATATTAATATATGATGATGATGATGATGATGATAATGATGATGAAATGGATCTGGTGATGGATGGTGTGAGTAAGATGAACTGGGTGGAGACCAGCCCAAATTGGATCTCCATTAATTTTTATTTATTTTTTTAATTTTTTTTTTCAATTGTTTAGATTTTTTCTTTTATTTTTTAAATAATTCTTTTAATCTTCACCGTCCATTTTAGAGATGAATGATAGAGATCCATTTTTTTTTTTAATTTTTAAGAAAGTGTTAAAATTTATTCTTTTTGTATATTTGAAATTATGTTTTAATTATTTTTAAATTAAAAAAAATCATTTAAATTTTAATTTATTTTAAAATTTTTAAAATTTTAAATTATTTTAAATGGATCTCCATGGTCTAGATCCCAACAACTTATTAATTAATATAACTTTAAAGGAAAAATAAAAATGAGAGAAAATTATCCAAATACCTTTATTGCAGTTAACACTCACGGTCCACCATGGTCAAACCATTTGAACAAAGGAGGACGGTGTAATAGAAGACAGATGTTGTTTCCATTTGCCAATAGGCATATATCTAAAGGGTTTTGGGTAATTTGCTCAATATATATTGTGTATCTTTCTTCCTAAACTTTTTCTCTCTTTATTTCCTTGATTACTCACTTGACAAGCCTATTTTGTGGGGAGCAAATTACAATTTTAAATTCTGGATTGCAGAGAGAATTATTAATAAATCTAATAAAATTATTTTATGTCAAATAAAATTAGGAAATTGGTTCGCATGCAGTAAAATATTTTTAAGTGGTTTTTAATTTTCAATTCCTAATAAATCTAATAATTTAATATTTTTCAAATAAAATTATGAAATTGTTTCATAGTCAAATATTTTTATGTGGTTTTTAGTTTTTAATTTCTTTGCTTATATGCATATATTCAAATGTTTCCTCATTGTTGGTTGTAAAAATGAGGATATCTCACTTCATCTGTAAATTTAAATATATAGTTTTTTAGCCTCCAACAAGTCGTATAGTCTTCGATTGAATTCTGTGAAGGAAGTACCTGGAATTTTCAGTTCTATTGATTGCTTCCAACACAAGAAAAACACAGCAAATGCTTATTTCTTACATCTACCAAGTAGTTTATGGCAGCCTTGGATTTATACATTAAAGTTGTATAGGATACAAAGCAATAAAGAACAAGTTATAAAAGCTTCAAATTAAGGTATTCACGTTAGACACTCCACTCTCAATCTTTCAAATTTGTTACAATTAAAGAAAATAAAAATACGTTTTCAAATTTGTTAGACAGAGTTCTTAAAGCCCAATAACAAATACTTGCTCTTCCAGGCTCAACAAAATTCATCCTAGCCATTGATTATCTATTATTTCTGTCCATTGATGTTGCCAAGCTGGACATCCAGTTAACTACCTATATAAGGCAGCGTTCTGTGTATTGCTTTCAAGTTAGTTACACACATATTTCTTGATTAATGAAACGCTCTTGATTTCTTGATTTTTTCTCTGCTTGTGCTCATGTTGATTTCATTCTTGTTATTGTTTTAGTTTCTCAGTTTTTCTTTCAATTTTCACATGGCATCAAAGCCGTGGTAGAGATCAATCATGGCAAAAATGAGTTTACAGAGAGGCGACGGCTCCAATTCATCTCAGATGACGAAATCACAGGTGAATCCTCTTGCTTCAAATCTGAATTTCAAGCTCCCGATCAAACTCGATAGAAACGATTACAATTTTTGGAAATTGCAAGTATTGTCTGCAATTAAGGCATTTGATTTAGAGGATTATATGCTTTATCCAAAGCTAGCACCACCAAAATATATTAGTGTTAGGTCTAGTGAATCTGGAGAAGTAGAACAAGTAGTGAATGAAGATTTCATGACTTGGAAAAAGACTAACCAATTGATAGTATGCTGGTTGTTTTCAATCTTGAGTGACGCTGTTTTTGGTCAAGTCACACACTGCACTACAACGTATGAAATTTGGTCCACTTTAGAGAAGTTGTATGCACAACAATCCAAGGCTAGAATTCTTCAGATTAAGACGAAAATGCATGGAACTAAGAAAGATGCTATGTCTATAAACGATTATGTGATGAAAATTAAGAATCTTGGAGAGAGTCTTACTGTTGCTAGGTTGTTGTTGTCAGATGAAAATCTGATCTCTTATATTTTAGAAGGGCTTGGTCCCGAGTATGATCCTGTAGTTGTTGCGATCACTTCAAGACAAGATTCAATTACATTACAAGAGGTGCAATTTATGTTAATGAACTATGAGACACGTTTAGCTCAACATAATGTAATAGGATAGTTTGATGTAAGTCATGCTAATGCTAATGTGTCTTATGGTGGAAGTCTTAGAGAATGAAATTTTAGAGGAAATAGATTCAGAGGAACAGGTCGAGGAAGGATGAGTAACAGACCTGGGTTAAGGATTGTCTGTCAGCTGTGTGGCAGACCGGGTCATGTAGTCTCAGCTTGCTACAGAAGATTTGATCAAGGCTTTCAAGGTCTTTTATTGTAGAATTTTCAGTCACAATAGCAACAACAGGTTCATCAGCCTCAAGCCTATTCAAATCAACTTGGAATGATGTCTATTTCAACTGGATATCAAGGTTTTTCTGATTCTGGATCAGTTCAAGACTCAGGGGAGCATCAACAGGTTTCTTATGTTTGTGGGCAATCCAATCCTAATGCTCTTTATGCCTCTCCAAGCACTATGGTGGATCCTTCATGGTATCTTGATAGTGGCGTTACGCATCATGTCACCTCAAATAGTCACAATCTTGCATCCAAGGCTGATTTCAAAGGTTCAGACAAATTGACAGTAGGTAATAGGGCAAAACTGAACATCTCACATATAGGTTCATTCATTATTGATACACATACACATACATCACCAAAAACACATTTATTTTTGAATAATATTCTACATGTTCCTTCCATAACCAAAAATTTGCTTAGTATATCACAATTTACAAAAGATAACAATGTGTTTGTTGAGTTTCATGCTGACTTTTGTGCTATAAAGGACAAGGATTCAAGGAAAACACTACTGCAAGGGGGTTTGAAGAATGGTCTTTACTAACTTGAAGTCAATTTCTCAAGTTTCTCAAAAACAATCTTACCTGAAAAGTCAGTATGTTTTGTCAGTTCAGACTTTTTTGATTATAATAATGGGGATAATAATGTGTCTAAAGCTGCTGATAACAATGTTTTTGTCAGTTCAACATCTTTGCATTTTGACAATTCAGATTCTTTGCATAATACTACTAAAAATGCTTGTGCTTTGTCTTCAAATAAAATCTTTGATATGCATGTATGACACAAAAAGTTAGGCCACCCATCATTTCCAGTCCTAAAACAAATCCTAAGAGCATTACACATGCCGTGTACTGCGCCAATTTCCTTAAACTTTTGTGATGCTTGTCAATATGGCAAGCAACACAAACTACCCTTTGACAAATCAAACACAATATATACCTCACCTCTTGACCTTGTTTTTACAGATGTTTAGGGGCCCTCACCTCACTTATCCACTCAAGGTTCTAAATATTATATCAATTTTATTGATGCTTATACTCACTATACTTGGATTTATCCCCTCTCAAATAAAGCTTAAGTAAAACAAACCTTTATACACTTTCAAAGGTTGGTTGAAAGAACTGTCAACAAGAAAATCAAATGTGTTCAAAGTGATTAGGGTGAGGAGTACAGACCACTTGAATCATATGTCAAAGATATAGGGATCACCTTTAGACACCCTTGTCCTCACACTCATCAACAAAATGGAACCCTTGAAAGGAAATAGAGACATCTTATAGAAATTGGTCTTACACTCTTAGCTCAAACTAATCTACCTTTAACTTTTTGGTGGGAGGCCTTTCATACTGCTGCATACATCATAAATCGTTTACCTACTCCTTTGCTTGATTATACATCGTCATATCAAAGATTGGTTCATCAATTTCCTAACTACCATTTTCTCAAAGTTTTTTGTTGTGCTTGTTTTCCTTTCCTTAGGCTTTACAATTCTCACACGTTTGATTTTCATATATCCAAATGTGTGTTCATTGGCTATAGTGATGAACACAAAGGTTACAAATGTCTTCATCCTAGTGGTAAAGTATATATTTCTAGGCATGTTTCCTTTAATGAAAAGGAATTTCCTTACACATCACTTTTCTCTTCATCATTTTCTTCTAATAAGTCTTCCTCTAGTTTTCTTATTTCAATGTTTCATCAAGATCCCTGTGGTACTGTGGATCCTACAATAGCACATGCAACTCAACAACACTCTCCTGCTACTAAAAATATTAGACCAACCCTTATCACATCACCTATACCACAACCTCAAAAACAGTATACCAATATATATCCTATGATCACCCGATCAAAAACCAATACACTAAAGCCTAAAGCCTTAAGTTCCACATTACCAACTTTACTAACATCTGAACCAAAATCAGTTAAAGATGCTCTACTATTACCACATTGGAAGGTTGCAATGGATGCTAAATTTCAGGCATTATTTAACAATAATACTTGGCAGTTAGTCCCTCCTGCTCCTAACATGAATATAGTTGGCAACAAATGAGTTTTTAAAGTTAAATATAACTCAGATAGCTTCATTCAAAGGCAAAAGGCAAGGTTAGTAGCTAAGGGATTCCATCAACATGTTGGAGTTGATTATATGGAGACTTTCAGTCCTGTGGTGAAAACTACTACTATTAGAACTATGATTTTTCTAGTTGTTGTGAAAGGTTAGGATATAAGGCAATTAGATGTTAATAATGTCTTCTTAAATGGAGACCTTAGGGAGAATGTGTACATGTCACAGCTTAAAGGATATGAGAGTTCTAGTCATCCCACTTTTGTGTGCAAACTCAGCAAATCTCTTTATGGTTTGAAGCAAGCTCCAAGAGCTTGGTTTGACAAGCTGAAAAGAGCACTTCTTGAGTGGGGATTCTATAATTCAAGGGCAGATACTTCACTTTTTATCTTTAAGGAAAATAATGATTTGGTCATTTTGTTTGTTTATGTAGATGACATACTTACAAGCAACAATTCTAATCTTATAACCAAATTTGTGTATGATCTCAATAAGATGTTTACTTTGAAAGATTTAGGATCGTTGAACTATTTCTTGGGGTTTGAGGCTAAGAGAACTAAAAATGGTTTATATTTCACACAAACAAAATATGCTCAAGATCTACTGTCCAAAACCAAAATGTTGAATTGCACCTCATGTTCTACACCAATGAGTACTGGTGTTAAACTCACAAAGTCATATGGTGAACCATTTTCCGATCCTACTTTGTATAGAAGTGTTGTAGGTGCCTTACAATACTTAACAAACACAAAACCAGACATTTCATTTGCTGTAAATCGCTTGAGTTAGTACCTTGCTGCTCCTCCTATTGTGATTCACTGGCAGGCTTGTAAAAGAGTTCTACCCTACATCAAAGGCACAATTTCACATGGTCTTTTGTTCAAATCTCTTGCTTCTTCTGCTTTGTTATCTGTTGAATGCTTTACTGATGCAGACTGGACAAGTAATTTTGACGATAGATGATCTACTAGTGGCTGGTGCCTTTATTTTGGTGGTAATCTAGTGTCATGGAGCTCAAGAAAACAAAAGGTGGTAGCTAGGTCCAGTTGTGAAGTTGAGTATAGGGCACAAGCAGCAGTTGAGATACTGTGGATGCAAGCTCTATTGATCGAAATTGGAGTGTCTATTGTCAAACCATCTGTCATATGGTGTGATAATATTAGTGCAGGTGCATTGGCTAAGAATCTTGTCCTACATTCAAGGACAAAACATGTTGAGCTAGATTTGCATTTTGTTAGAGAGAAAATTGAAGCACATGTGTTGAATGTTAGATATATTCCAACAGAGGATCAGCTTGCAGATTTACTTACTAAACCACTAGGAATGAACAGGTTTGATCTTCTCAAAGACAAATTCATCTTTGATTCTTCCTAGATGAATTTAAGGGGGGATGTTAGACAGAGTTCTTAAAGCCTAGTAACAAATACTTGCTCTTCCAGGCTTAACAGAATTCATCCTAACCATTGATTATCTATTATTTATGTCCATTGATTTTGCCAAGCTGGACATCTAGTTAACTACCTATGTAAGGCAGTGTTCTGTGTATTGCTTTCAAGTTAGTTACACACATTTCTTGATTAATGAAACGCTCTTGATTTCTTGATTTTTTCTCTGCTTGTGTTCATGTTGATTTCACTCTTGTTATTGTTTTAGTTTCTCAGTTTTTCTTTCAATTTCACAGAATTAGACCAACTTATGAAGAGCCCTAGGAAAATCATTTGTAATTAATTTCTAATATTTTGTTTTTAATTGAAAGCATGATTGTAGGATCTACTTTGTATAAAATAAATGTTGCAGTCTTTGTGTACTTGAAATTAAACCAGACACTGAAACCCAATTTATCCAATCAAGTTTTGGATTTGAGGTAATTAATTACGTGTATTTTCAGTGTTTGATGTTGGGTTTAATTTGATTTGATTAGATTCGATTAGTTTAATTAGCTAAACTAATCCAACTGGTTATAACCAAATTTATATTTTGTTGGGAATAAAAAATTTTGTGAGGATGAGTTTGAGGGATTTATTATTGTATCACCCCAATTCCCGAGAAAAAGACAGCAACTTTGATAAAAAAAAAAAAAAAGAAAAGAAAAAAAAAAGGTGTATTTGGCTAGGAACAACTCGGGTGTAATTATAGAAAACTAATATTTGAATTTATTAATAATACAAATATTTAGAATACTGAGAAAAAATTAAGTGTAATTATAAAGCAATGAAAATTAAGATTATAGCAAGAGAATTTAGTATGATCATCATCATTATTATTATTATTATCATTATTTGTTAATATTGCCAATTAACAGAATCAAATCAAATCTTTTATAGCTGTATTAATTCTTCCTTTATTTCAAAAATTGACAAACAATGCATGCATATTTTGTTCTTTATTGACGAAAAACTAAAATCAAATATAGGCTAACATTATAAAGGGTCTTATGTTGTAAATAGAAATGTTTTATTATTCTAAATGCCATACGGGTGGATCTTAGTAAAAGTAAAAGTCGGATACGGGTTACAACCATACATATACGCGTTATAACGACTTAATTCATACGGGTTATTATAACGATATCCGTAAGCTTCTAGATCTACATACAGGTCATACTTATATATTAGATCTTCTTATTCATCTAGAGTGCTACTAGAATAACTGGATGCGTCATGCTTATATATTAGATCTTCGGATTCATCTGGAGTAATAACTCGATGTGTCATGCTTACATAATAGATTTTCATATTCATCCGAAGTAGTACTAGAATAACTCGATGTGGATTTTGAAGGCAAATTACTGCATAACATGCTTGGTGAATGACTATTCTTTTCATTCTTTTGGAACACGACCACAACAGCTATATATTATAGCAAAGGCTAGTGGGAAAAACGATGGATTGAAACTGTCGTTGGATCCTAAAATTGCCATGATGAAGTGAACAAATGTAGCTATCAACTGGACAATAGAGAAGACGATGTCCACTGCGCTTAGTTGCCTTTCAGCTTGTAGTCTGGTTCTTTGTATGAAACAAGTGTAAGCGGTCATACCAAAACCAGTTACTGACAAAAGCACTGCTGCTACAACAAAACTTAACCTGCTTTTCCCTATCATATCCAATACAGTTGATATTGCTTCCAGCGCAAGGAAAACCACAGCAAGTGCTTGTTTCTTGGATTTACTCAGAAACTCCAGACAACCCTATATGATTTAAAAGAACGAAACTTAATCAATTAAATAAGACCATACAGGGCAGTGCACAATTGATAAACTAATTTAAAAAGCTAAAAATTCACTTTCTTAACTATGTATAAAAACATTGTAATATCTATAGGGTGGATAAATTTTGTTGCCTCCATTATATCTTACATCAAAGATGGAACACAATGCAAAACGTGATCTCATTTCTTAAGAATTAGTTTATGAACAGAAGTAATAGTGTTTGAACAACAAAAATAGTTATTGAACAAATTTGTTTATGGACAAAAATGATAATTCACAACAAAATCTTAGAAAAAAAAGCAGAAAGCTTCGTACACTTTTTATGATGAGCATAATAGGTTATTCATCTAAGTTTGTGCTAAAAAAATTCATTTTCATTATCTAGTATCATTACCAAGCTCTCACTAATTTTAGTACTATATATATATATATATATATATATATAAAAGTGCTCACATCACTACTGTTGGTCTCATTTTCTAAATATTAGATATAGACCTCTTCTTCATGTTTTGACGAATTTCAAAACCTTTAAAATTTGCATATGTTTTGACCAGATCCAAATTGAGGTCATTGAAAATTTCCCTTAACAGAGAAAAACAATAATACAAGATCAAAGATACCAAGCATCAAATTAACAGAATCTACTATAAGTTACCTTGAAGATTGATGAAATAAGATTGAAAAAGCAGCGGCATAAATTCCACAAAAGATTCATGGTCTCCTTTCTTATTGTCATATAATATATATTTCACTTCTCTTTAAGTTTCCACTTCTGGCTCTAATATTGAAGTATTTATACATGAAGTCCATCAGCACTTCTGTCATCTTTTTCCAGTCGTGTCCTGATCTGGCTAGCGAAGAATATAGTGAAGGGAAAGTACAAAGCAACTTCTGTGATAAGTAGCAAACTGATTAGCAGAAGGCAAAAGTAGTGTAAACAACTTCTCTTGTCAAAAGCAATTGATTTTTTTTTTTTTCTCTGGCAAAAGTAGCGTAATTACAGGAATCCAAAGTAAGAAGACACAGATCCTCTTATGAAATTTCCTACTAGAAAATGATATATAATTAAAACAAAAATAAAACATAACATGAGGTGCAATGATTACATGTCTTAAAACTACTTTTCAAATTAATTTTATACAGTTATTACTGTTAATAATAACCACTGTTTCAAAAAAAAAAAAAAAAAAAAAAAACTAAGAATTATTGTGGGCCAAAGACGATTCTATACGAATTGTATTAAACCATATTGAGAAAAAGTGTCCATATTTCCACCCGTCTAGAACTAAAACTGTTTATACACCCGTTTTGAATGTTCACCTCATACCACACAAAGTGAGTTATAACTATAAGAATAAATTACATAAAGACCCTCAAGTTTTGGTGCAATTACAGTGAGATAATAATTTTGATTATAATTACACAGACATCCCTTATCGTAAGTTGACTTCCATAAACTCAAACCGTTGACCACCATTTCAATGGAAAATGATGACCATACCTATATTAGGAGTAAAAATGTCTTTTATAGTAAAAAAAGTAATTAATCAATTAATAAAAAAAATAATTTTTTTTCAATAAATTAATTTAAAAAAAAAAAATCACCAGTGGGAATATCCATTGGCGATGGATCAAATTTGCTCCTCTGATGGAGCATATTTGTATTGGAGATCTAATTCATAAAAAAGTTCACTTCTAACAAATCCCCAACAATAAAGTTTTGTTTGTTTAGTATATGAATTTTTTTAAAAGATTTTATTAAAAAAATTATTTTAGATAATTATTTATTTGTAAATTTAGGTGTGACGTGACTATTTATGATTGGATAAAGTAATTTTAATATATTAAAAACTATTTTATCCTTGAAGTGTCATCAAGTTTTCATTAGATAAGGGTGTATTATAGTTATTTATATTGAAATGATGATCAACAGTTTAAGTTTAGGGTTAATTGCATTAAGATGCCCTGAGTTTTTCCTTAAAGACTTAATATTCAACTAATTAGTTTAATTACTGTAACTCCCCTTGTCAACATTTGACTTTCATCAAGTTTACCTGTTGACTAACCCTTCGATAGGAAAAGTCAAAAATGCCCCCAAAATTTATTTCAAAAAGTCTTAACTATCATTCTACTCTAAAATAATCTATTTTAAACTAATAATAATTATTAAAATAATAAATATATCAATAAAAAAGATAAAACTAATGTTTATAAAAAAAATAAATAAATCAATCAAATTTAAACTTGGAGTCAGAGAGTTTCTTTTTTAAATTAAAACATTTTTTTAAAATTTTTTTTAGACAAGAACAATTAAAGCTTCAACAAAAAAAAAAAAAAAACAATTAAAAACCAAAAATAAAAAATAAAAAAACACAAACCAAGGATGGATCCATATTTGGAAATTCGTTTCTCCATCTTTGACCATGGCGATGAAGCTATGGGTTTCCACCAACATCCGTCGTCTACAGTGGAAACCTATCTTCATCGTCTCCATAGCGCGTTGGAGAAGACAAATGTCTAGTTGAAGATCAACTGGATGAAAAGCCTAAACAAACTTCAAAGCTGAAATTGAGAGAGAGAGACTTTTCTGGGTTGGGTTGTTGGGTTGAGGTTGCTGGTGGTTATGGTTGGGTTGATAGGTTGAGGTTGGGTTGTAGGGTGGTTATGGTTATGGTTGGGTTGAGAGCTGAGAGAGAGAGAGAGGCGTCTGGGTTTGTTCGAAAATGGTTGGGTTGTTGGTGGTGATGGTGGGTTTTGTTGATGAAGTTGATGGTAGATATCATCATTTGGTTGCTAGTGATGATGTGGGTTCTATTGATGATGGCAATGAATCTGTTGATCGTGAGTTTTTTTTATGACCCTTGGGCTTTGTTGATAAGAAAGGAGAAGAAGTTGATAATGGTTATTATTATTGATTTGGTGTTCGAAAAAGATGAAGAAGCAGATCGGAAGTGATGAATTTGAAGAAGCAGATCGAAGGTAATGAATTTGAACCAGTTTGAGACAGAGACCAAAATTATGGTATAACCAGATTGAGCGGCGGTTAAGAACCAGTAAACCAAGAAGAACCAATAAACTGCAGCGGTGGAGATACGGTGGTGTGACAGCGATAGTGGACAGAAACAGCGACTGACTGCATTTGGCAATGCAAGCAGATTCAGACCAGATCCATCTCTAATGAATAATTTCTTTTTTTTTTTTTTTTAGATTGATTTATTTGTGATTTTTGAGTTGGAAGGTATTTATAACTTTTTATCTTAAATTTCTAAAGATATTTGGGTTGTAGCTTAATTGACAATCTTACCTTCTATTAGTTAGTCAATCGTTAGTTCTAATGGATGTTGACTAACTGAATAGGGGGCTGCAGCAATTATAAGAATTTGTTGAATATTAAGCTTTTAAGGAAAAAGTCAAGGTATGTTAGTGCAATTAACCTTATTTTTTAATTTTAATTTTAATTCTTTTTTTTTTTTTTTTCCTTTTAACAGTCTTTTTGTATGGATGAGTAAATGTTTGTTAGCTAAAAACTTCACTAACCATTAATGTCGCATTTGAACTCTCCCTTGATCAAATTGTTTACTGTATATATAAGTGTAAATATTGTAATCATTATTAATTAACTCGAACCTTTTATCATAATTGTTAAAAATAGATGCACAACCATCTAATCAATAGTAGTTGTATGTATGTATGTTTAAAGTTTGGGGCTATTAGTTGTTAACAAAAACTAACAAAGAAAATAAATCCTAACTGTTCATTTAATTAATTTTGACTAGAGTTTCACTCAGTAGAGGCGTCCAAATTTTGATGGTTGATGTAGCTTAGACAAGGATTTTATGCCTCTTATAGACATTTGATTTGGAAAGATATCATTATGTTTCTATCTCGTTTGGTATAAATACAAATGAATAAAGTGGTTTTTAATATACATTTTTAATATACGGAACGAACACACCGCGTCATCATCCTAAATGGTATGTACTTTTACTAAAATTTTGGTTTTCATGTATCTAATAATTATATAATTAAGAAATGGGATTTTGAATGCAATAAATTCAATCATAATAATTAATATCAATCTTGGTTTAACTAATCAATATAGAGGATGTGTATATATAGTTAATAAGAGGGCTCAAATTTCAACCTTTATTCATATGTACTATAAGATTAGAATCAAATAATTAGTTATACTTATATAGCTATTCCAATTCTGAATAGTAGGATGTCCTTTTTAATCATGTTTAGATAAGGTAACACTGACAAATAAATGCAGAAATATATATATATATATATATATATAACTTATTTAATTGACTAGTTTTAAGAACAAATCTGAGGTAAAACTATTCGTTAGCTTGCACAAGTAAAGAAGCTAATTAAGTATGATCAAACTCTAAAAACAAATACATTTTAATTATACACAATTATTGTTAATAATAATAATAATAATAATAAGAAGGTGAAAGGAGAGGTGGTTGACTTTTAATGTTCGATAAAATCTCCATTGATTTGACAAGAATCAACATATATACGAGATAGAAAGAATTATTTTTCCTTTTTTTAACAAAATCAACTCTTGTAGAAGGAATGAATAGAGCAAAACAGATGTAAATATGAATATCTTTAGTTTAATTCCCATTTACAATCTGCCTCAAATTTCTGAAACTTAATTATATGCTTATGAATGATTAGGCTCTCTTTTTGTAAATAAAATAAATCTTAAATTATATACACATAATTACATAAACAAATGGTGTGTATATATATATAGAGAGAGAGAGAGAGAAATGAGAATAATGAGAATTCTGATACACCATTCTAGTTTGTTGCTTATGTTAATGCTAGACTTCATAGCATTAAAGCAAACAGAACATATCTGATAAAAATGAAAAAAAAAAAAAAAAAAAAGAATATAGAATATATAATATGACATAAAAAAAGTTCCATTTCTAAGATAGAAAATAACCTACGTACTTCTCCATATTTATCCAATACTATAAAATATCCATAAGAACTTGAGAAGCACTTCAAATATAGTGAAGTGATCAATAATTTAGGTATAGCTAGGTACAAAGTTGATTTCAAACGAGCTGCTGCAATAGATTGGCTGTAACTTCGCCTACATCCTTGTAATAAGAAAATCTTTATCCTTCGATCCTATGGGGTTATCATATCATTCTTGATCCTTTTATGGATCATTATAATTGATAATCTTCCAACAAGTTATCATGTAGTTTTGAATCATGCTAATTCCACAGATCGATCATCGGAAGCCTCTTAATAAACCCTGAGTAATCACAAGCTTTATGTTCTTGATCCTCCCATGATTGATCCTAATGTAGTTCATCATAATCCTCTAATGGGTTATCATTTAATTCTTGATAATCCCACGGGTTATCATAATCCTCCAATGTGTTATCATTTAATTCTTAATAATCCCACGGGTTATCTTGTGGTTCTTGATCCTCCGACAAGTAATCATAAGGATCTTGATAATCCCACGAGTCTTCATATAGTTCTTGATCCTCCCATGGTTCACCTTGTAGTTCTTGATAATCCTCCCATAAACTATCTTGTAGCTCGTGATGATCCTGCCACTGGTCATACAGATCATGATAGTAATTCCGTGGGTCGTCACCTAGTTCTTGATTCTCCCATGTGACATGTTGTAGTTCCTGATAATCCTCCAATAAATCATCTTGTAGCTCATCCTGCCACTGGTCGGCAAGTTCATGATAATAATTCCATGGGTCGTCACCTAGTCCTTGATTCTCCCATATGATCTCTTGTAGTGCTTGATCCTCCCACAAGTTATCATGTAACCCATATTGGAATTCATTCTTTTTGAAAACGAACACAGCAGCAATTATTGCAAATGCCAAAGAAAACAAGGACACATTATAATTGTTCTTGGCGCCTAAAATTGCCATACTGAAGTGAACAAACGTAGCAATCAATTGGACACAAGAGAAGACAATCTCCACCACCCTTAGTTGCCTTTGAGCACGTTGTTGTGTTCTCTCAATGAAAAAAGTGTAGATAGTCATAGCAAAACCAAATACTGACAAGAGAAATGCAACTAGAAGAAAACTCGATCTGCTTTTCCCAAATTTGTCCAATACAGTTGATATTGCTTCCAACACAAGGAAAAGCACCGCAAGTGCTTGCTTCTTGTATCTGCATGGAAATTCTTGCCACCCTGTGATTAATAAACTGAAGTTGTGTAAGATATAAAGCAATAAAGTTCTAATTAGACAAAGATAAAAAATGCTTCCTAAATTCTATCAAAAGAACATGATACACAAGTGGACATATCTTATTTACTTTTGATAGAGTTCGGTGACCCGGATTCTGTTTTCAATTGCCATTCGCATTGGTTTCTTTTCAACTTTGGTGGAGGTTTGATGTAACTTAAGGAGACTCTCTTTGATTTCAAAAAATATAAGCCAAGACGTATCATTATGATAAATGATTTTGACGCATTAAGAGACATCTTCAACCATTTAAACATAAGTTCATAGCAATCTTCAAAATCTCAGGAGTTCCAAATAAAATTTAAATAAGTGAAATCTCTCTGTGAGTTGTAATTAAATCATAAGCACTATGAATTTGTTTTGTTCAGCTGGATAAATCTCTCTCTATATATTTATGAATGGAGAAACCAAAATTTGCTAATCTAAATTTGCGAAACAAGCTATATTATAATTTTTGTGACATTAATAATTAACTTCAGTGTCTTAATTTGAAAAAAAAAAAAGGTATCTATACTGGAAAAGAAAATACAGAAAAATCAGAAAACATGAAATTTACGCCAATAATTTACCTTGTAAAATGATGAAACGAGATTGTTGAAGCAGCTGCTTATATTCCACAAAAGATGCATGTTATTTTTTCCCTTCTTGTCAACACAGTTCTTTTAGGTTTCTCTTCTAGCTCTTTTAGTTTCCACTTCTAGCTCTAAATTGCAGCCTTTATAACATCAAAATCATCACCACTTTTTTCATTTTAATTTTTTCAGTCTTCTCCTGCTACCAAGCAAAAAACATAGTGAAGGAAAAGTAAAGCAAGTTTTGTGATATGACAGTGCTCTTGTTCATGTAACAATCAAAATGTTATATAAGCAGAAAGCAATGGTATGATGAAACTTTCAAGTCAAAAGGCAGTAATTATAGTTTGATTTTATTGCTTTTGCTTTTGACTGTTCTTTTGTGAAGTTCGGAAGACATTCGCACTGATTTGAAAATAATTGTTGCTAATCATAAAATTGAAATAAAAACAGTGCTTGGTATACCATTCAAATGACAAGTGCTTTAGAAATTTAGAATTTGACTCTCAAGCAATTAATTCATTTCATTTATTATATTTTTCTAATACTTTTACAATTAAAATTAAGCTTTAACTATATTACCGATTGGATAAGATTACCTAATAATAACAGTCATTGAATATTTTTCAAAAATCATTCTTACAACCAATTCAGAAATTGTTTTGTTGAATAACCTTATTCAACCAGTAAGATAATCAAACTCTATTAATTAAGATGAAATTAATACGCATTAATTAACGACGCTCTTCAAATAAATACAGTAAGTTATTTCAAAGTCATTTAAGCGAGCACCAAGAAACTTTATAAAGGGGGAAAAAACACAAAACAATCGGTCCATTCATTCTTTTCTTTTTCGAATGTAGGGCTCATCCTGCTCTTTCTTTTTCCTACAGCAAATTGGATGTCATTTTCTCATTTTTCTTAGACTTCAAAGGAATGGAAATTCAAGGAGCGCTTGCATATATATTCTTGTGAATTTCCTACTAAAGATGAGAGACTTATTAAAAAAAAAAAACCTATTGGAAGGTATCAAATTAGCATGAGTCTGTATTAAATCTTAACATTTCTTTTAATCGAATATTTGCAGAGTTATTATCATTAATATCCAAAAATTAAATAAATGTTAAAGGAGATCTAGTTCATACATAATATCTGAAAAAATCTTAGTGCATTTGAAAAAATTCTTTTCAAAAGTGAAAAACATAAAATTAAAATGACAAACAACAAAGTGAGAAAATACTGATAAACACCCAAAACACAGCAAAAGAAATCCTAATAAAAACTTAATTAGGAAAGTAATGCTAATAACTTAATATTGACAGTCCATTAAAAATAAAATAAAATACCTAATATAACGATCAATTGAACAATAAATTAGTGTGTCTCTTGTTAATTAGCGTTCGAAAAACTGTTGTATATTCTAAATAATAAAATAACGGTAACCATTAACTGTCATTGTTACCAAATGAAAACGAATTCAAATGACTGAAAAATTGGTGAACTAAAATACCTAATATAACTATCAACTGAACAATAAATTAGTGCATATCTCATTAACATTTGAAATGCTGCTATATATTTTAAATAATGAAATAACGGTGAACTGTCATAATTGTTAGGTAAAGATATTAAAATTACTAATGAGTAATCAATAATTTTAGCGGGAAAAACTAAATATACATTAACGATTTTTTAAAATAATTAAAGGTTCTTTAAAATAACAAAATGATGGTCGTTTTTATCAAAATTAGAAATTTAGTTTGGATTAATTAAACATTCATCTCAACTTTTTGCTTTTTCTTGTTTTATCTTATACAATAATATCATCCATTTAGTGCCAATATATCATGATTATGAGTAAGCTATCGAATGAAAAAACATAATTCACAATGAGGTGAATTTGTAGGAACAGAAGCCAAAAGTAAATAAAAAACCTCAAATGTCAAAAACTAAATAAAATGAAATAAAACAATCAGTTAAGATAAATTTCTAATATTATATATATAATTTAATGAGAGGTTTGTTTAATAAGGTATGTTTCAATTCAACCAACCCATATAATCACAAAACAGGAGGAAAAAGGAAAACAAACATGGAGTGTAGAGAGAAAAGAAACGGCGGAAAGGGTGAATAATTATTTCCATAAACTTCAGTTGTAATTATGAGAGAATTATGCAAAATGGAACAATATGAGTCTGCAAAGTGAGGGTATTTCGGTGACAGTGTACAAAAGTGGTTAGCAGCCAGCAATGACGATTTACTTCCAGAGCTGTTTGCACTTAAGTGCAATTATGATTTTCATCCATCATTTGGCAATTTGCTTATATGCTGACTATTACCCTATTAAATGTTCTCACTCACGTAGCCTCACAGCACCACTGTACAGCCAACCCTCTCAATACTCAATTCACATACATATCATTTAGATAGAGTGAGATAAAAAGGTCTTCGAGAGAGTGTTTGGCATTGGCCTCTCTAGTGCGAAGGCTACGCTACTTGTTTGAACAAGCTGCTTTCATCTGTTTGGGTATGATCTCTTTCTTTTGCTAGTGTTATGTCTGAGATTGGTCTAGGATTCTCTAGTGCTTGTCTTTGTATCTCTGTTGATTCCTTGTTTATTAGTCTGTGGTTTTGAGTTTGGATAGATTTGATTGTTTACAATTAGTCTGTGGTTGATTATATGCTATATTATACCATATTTGAGATGATCTAACTGTTCAATCTAATTATCGGTTAAACAAGTATAGTTTGTGATTGCTTTTTTCTTCCAAAGATTATAGATGTTTTTCTATTGCATCTATGTGATCTACACCCTTGTAATCATATGAAGCCTGCTCTTGCTTGGAAGGTCTTGACTGCTTGGTTTAGTACTCATGTTGTTGTATTAAGAGGCTAATGGATGTTGATCACTGCTGTCCTTTTATTTAAATTTCTGGTGATTTATGGTTCATATAATCACAAAATCATAGCTGTCACTGGTTTAAAGTGAGATCTTCAAGAGTGCCTTTTATAGAATATTGTTTAATTTTTATCTTATATTTTAATTTTTTGTTGATTTAGATTGACCACACCCATTTGAGGCCCTTTATTTAATTTGGTTAGAAAAATCCTTAACAAAAAATCTTCCAAGCTACATCTAATGACCAATGCTATATCTTTAAATTGCCTTTTCTTTTTGTCATTGTTTGTATCAAATTGGATTGTTCACAAATACCACCACTCTTTAGTATCTTTGTCAGATCTCAATCATTCGATATTGTTTTATTATTTTTCCTATATTTTACATTTTTTGTTGATTTAGATTGACCAAAGTCATTTGAAGCCTTTTATTTGGGTAAAAATTCTTTAATTGAAAATCTGTTTGAGTTAGATCCTATAACCAATAATGAAAGAGATGTTAGATCTCTAATGGTTTTTTTTTTTTTTTCCATTTAGTCATTGTTTATGTTAAATTAGATTGTTCATGATTTTATTTTGGGATATTATCAAAATATTTTCTGAAAATAAAACTAATATAAAACCATCAATTTTTATGTTAAAAAAGGAAGTTCAATGATATTATCTTCCATTTTAGAGGGTTTTTCAGATTTTTTTTGTCACTAATTAACTTTCATATATGGCTGAATTAAAATTTAAGAATTTGTTAAGTCATATTGATATTTATATTTGATTTATATTTTTCGCATTATAAAAATTTCATATTATAAAATATTATTTTATGTTTGAAACTTTTTGGTCAACAAAATACTTTATATTATGATTTGGGGTTAGATTATGTGGTCAACAGTGTGAGATGTTGCGTTTTTGCTTTTGTTTATATTTTTCTTTACCTCAAATTTTAATGCTTTGTGGCCTTCTTGTTCATAAAAAAGGCTTTATAAAAAAGTTAATTTTTATAACAGAATTTAAATATGAGCAACCTCAGATATATGATTTCTATTAATTAATTTGTGAACTTTTACATTAATATTTAAAAATATTTCATGTGATAAACTTGTTTATCTTACATGTGATTGGTGTGCTCTTGATGTTGTTGTTTGGACCTTTGTCTAAAAGCTTAACCTTCAATGACCGAACAATCATAGCCCTTATATTTATCTCCATGAGAACTAGAGGGCTAGATCTTTGGACATCATTGGGGATCTTTAGTGATTATGTTAACTTTGAAGTCTTTGTTTACCCAGATACACACTTATTGGCTAATAGCCTCATGTTGCAGCATAAACATTACAATTATAACAGAAAAATGCATGCACAGCTATTTAACAATTATCAATCAAATGTCAAAGACTGCACGATAAAAATCAAACCCGAAAGCTTTACCAAGCATGCACATTGAACTTCAATGACCCTACAACTTCAGTCAAACTTACAACGCTCCAATATACTAACAATCCCACAAAAAGCTCAAACCTTGAAGTCAAAACAACATGCATCATATAAAAATTCAATAAAATCCAATAGATTTCATTAAAGGTGCTTAAAGTGTGCATTGAAAAAAGTTCTCACTTAAAAAGTATTAATATATACATATTTCTAATTAAATTTTAAAATAAAAATCTAGAAATCTAAAACAATCTTATCGTGATTTGATAGTATAAAAAGTAATGTTATATTAGGTACTTATTATCTAATTTTGACGAAGTGTGAAAAATAATACTCCTTAAATTAAATGAAGTAATGCCCAGTTAGGTACTTGTTATCTGATTTTGATGAAGTGTGAAACATAACACTCCTTAAATTAAATGACAACTCAACATACAAATTATTTATATATATATAGGATCATTCTATGGTATGGACATCCAAACCATACAATGATCCTATATATGAAACATAAAATTTGTGTGTTGAGTTTGTCACTTAATTTCTCTAAAAGATTAAGGAGTGTTACTTTTCACATTTCCTCAATATTAGATAGCATGTACCATATTGGGCATTACATTTTACACTATCAAATCATGACAAGATTATTCTAAACTTTTTTAGTTTTTATTTTGGATTCTTCTTATTATTGCCCAAGTCTTTTATAAATTAGAATTTATTCTCAAACTATAAGCACAAAACAAATGAGAGGTTACAATTCAAAGTATATGTTAGGGTTCGTTTCATTGGAGATGTCTAATACGTAACTGCGTCATAGAAATGGATGGCATGGGATGAATCAAGGCTTATACATGGTGGAGGTAATTTTCTAAATTTATTATTTCACATATATATATATATATATATATATAGATATATATTCAAAAATCATGTTGGTTTGCAATATTGTGAATTTGTGATACAAATAATCTTTTTTGTATAATAAACCTATGTAAAAAATATGAAACCTTTTGTGAAACTAGCTAATTAAATATATGATTTTTATGTATGCAAATAAGTTTTTTAGAGTTTATGATTATAGGAAGAAAACAGCAGAGGTGGTAGGGAGGTAACATAGAGGTATGGGATTCAACATGTGTGTGTGTGTGTGTGTTATTTGGAAGCAAATGAATGTGACAGTGCGATACCTCTCGATGGTTAGCTTTTGGTGATTCTGAAAGTTATTAGGTATACTATAGAATTATCAAAACCCTACCTAATTCTCTATTGACAAAACACGTAGTAGAAAAACTAGGAATGATGTCTTTGTTTGTAGGTAGCGATACAATTCAATTGTACAACTTTACATTTTTGCAAGCCTTTTCAAGTCTCTAAACATTGAAACTAAACCGGCCCAGATTTAATTACAATACAAATGGTGTGATTGCAGGTACCTAATTTTATTAGGTTGGCTTGTATTCTTTGGCATTTGAAGGAAATTAATACATATTTGATACGATGTAAGGGCGAGGAAACAATTCCTTTTCGATTGGCAAAATCTCTCCCTTGGATCAACATGATGCTGGTGTTAGCGAAGCATCAGTTCACAACATTGAAGGGCAGTCTAGTCCTGGTCTATTTAATGAACCAGTAGCAGTGGAGCAAGAAGCCAGGACTTCAGGCGATCGTCTTAATATGATAGACCTGAATGCAATTTATGAAGATTATTTGATTAATGCCAATCAGGAAACGGATTCAGCGTCTGATCCGCTCTTGATCAGAGATGGAAATGAAGATGGTATACCCCTATCCTCCAAAAGAAGAGCAGAAGATCTTTCTTGGCAGTTGACAATTGGTGATGCTTCTAGTACTTCAATCCACAGGCCAGAAACTCTGAACAACTAGCTGTTACTGCTGAAGATATAAACGAAGATGGTGTAATTGTCCCTCCGAATGTAATGCATCGACCTTCTCATGAGGCAGGAAATGGACAAGGAGCTGAAGCAGAGATTCATCAAGCGACAAATGTACCAAGACAACAACAAAACCAAGAGAGAAACATCCGTCAGAGGACAAATGGAAATTTTTCACCGGTTAACTTGAACTGGAATGCGTGGCGTGCTCATGTCCATGCTTCTGATCTTCAACAACTAACTACAGTTTACCAATATGATCAAGCCAACCCTGAGGATGTGGCTCCACTTAGTGTGGTTCCTCCACTGAAACCTCCAGCAATATTAGTACCACCAAACGAGGCTGTTTGCCGAGTCCATTACTGCACCAGCTGATGCTCAGCCTGTAAACGTGATGTTGCCTCTTCAACCTGAAAGGCAAAATTATTCAGACACTGTCCACAACATGAACTATGTATATTCTGGTATGTATTCAACCAAACTCCTTTGTTATTCTCGTTTGGAATTCAGTTCAATTACTAACTTGACTGAATATTGTGATGATTCAAGATTTTCAATATGAAATTAAAGGGATGATGATTGAATGATGAAAAACAGAGAGCTCCATTGATGAGCTTTTTATCATTGATTGATTCACACCAAATACAAATCTAAAATGAGTCTATAAATTTGTTATTTGCTAATCAGATTTCTTTCTAACTAACTGATTCTTGAGGGCCAATAGAAAGCTGCCACATAGAGGTTTTTCTAACTAATTTGCTCCACAAGTTTTAGTATCCTGAAAGCTCAGCTAGACCAGCTTGATAAGCTGGTTTGAAGGCTGTTAAGCTTGTCTTCTGAAGCTGCACATCGGCTAGATCATAAGCTTCAACTTGAGCAGCTTGAGTAGTATACTTCTTAGCAATATCAGCTTGGTTTACAGCTTGTGCATTATCGGCTCGATCAACAACGTGTACACTCACAAATATGATCCTAATCTAGGCATAGATATGGCCGGATCACTTCGGGGCACACATGCCTCTAAATTACCAGCCCGTACTAGCTCCTTTTCCTGCTGTACCTCAAATTGTAACTGGTGTTGAAAGGTTGAATTTTATGCCAGAACCTGAGGGACAAGCGGCTGATTTTTTTCCACCTCCCCTTCCTGATTTCTTCTTCGATGGGACGATAACCCCGGATGAGTTGAGAGAGCTGCTGACAACTGAGCTATGCTAAATAAATTATCATCTCCTTACACTATACAGCCACTATATTGTTTTACTTTTTGGTGGCTACTAGCTTTCTCAAAAGCTAAGTTTAACTGATACAAGGTTAATCATCTAAACCCTAATCAATAAATAGGATACCACTGTAAGCAATTTTTTTTCAATTATAAATTGGAGAGTTTGACGAGGAATAATCAATCTGATTTCTATTATCAGGTGTCGACGATATTGTGCACTTGATTTTGGTAAGAAATCCTATTAGAAATAAGAACTTTGAATGATTTTAGAATAAACTGACAAAACTTATGTATGTTAATCCAGCCCATATATGTATTTTTTATCTGTCATATATCTATTGTAAGTTGGACTTCTTGCTGATTCATGACAATAAGTTTGACTATCCTATCATGATTTCTCTCTTAAAATAGGTTTGCTAGGTGCTTCCACATTACCTGCTCAATATTATTTTCTTCAAGCAAGAGGTGCTATGGTTTAGTGCGATTGCAAATGCGCATACGAGTCTCTATGTTAATTTGTGAAAAGTTCATCCACACTTATAATTCTACCCTTCTGGATGGCTTTATTTTTCACTTCATAATCATTCAGTGCATCAGAAGCTGATACTTCAATATTTTTTTGTAATTTTTTTTTTTTTTTCATTTTGCCATAGCATATCGATTTTGGCTCCTCGACTTTGCATGGTGGCAATTTTCCCCTTGTCATTAACTTCATAATCTCTTAGAAGCAAGAAGAAAAATTATCTTAAATGCCAACCATATTAGTGTAGTAGTATCAAATCATTTCTTTTGCATAATGTTTTGTGGAGGACAACTTCCTAAATTATGATTTGAGGCATTATAGAAAATTTGGTACGTGCAAGAGGGAATCGAACTTTTCGGGACTAGAATGACTGAGGGTCATATTCTACCACATCTGAGGCTACAAAATTATCAGCCCAACGTGCCCGGTTTTCCCGCTGCGTTGATGAAAATTGTTGCATTTACCAGGTAAGAGCCTACATTATTCTAAGAGATTAGTACGTAGCATATATGTACTATAAGTTATCAACTTATAGACGTTATCATTTATTCTATTTTGCTACATGTAATAGTGATTTGGGAACTAGGGACAATGACTACTTTATACCTATATCTATTATCAATTACGGATCCTTTTTTGTATTGGTTTTGCTTTCTTCGATGTTCATGAATGAAAACCTTTTTTAGGAATAATACATTACTGGGGAGGACATTACCAACCTGCAATGCAGACATTATTTTCACATCAATTGCATAACGAAATGGCTTATGCGCCAAAATTCTCGTCCAATCTGTAAAGCAACAGGCTTGGTTACTTTAGTATCACTAATTTGAGAAAGAGAACCAAATAGAGCAGTGGAATCATCGACGAGAAGGAAGAATACATCATCACTTGTTGTGCTGAATTAATATCAAAACAAAGATATAAGCTAATAAATCAGTCGACAAGCGATCGAGTTTGGTCTCGTCCTCCCTCATAATTTTGGCAAAGACAGTTTTAGTTTTCTAAGAATATATGTTGTATACATGCTATGTATCATAATTGTGTAAAGGATTTTAAGTACCGAACCAATATCGTAAAATATATAAGCGTGACTGTAAAATATGTATATATAATTTTTGGCTATCTTCCGGTATTAGAAAGATGTACTAATTCCATTTTGATCATTAATACATATGATCATCATACAACCACATGCGAATAGATTTTTCACATTTGCTAGAAGAGTTGTTATTATTATTACTATTATTTAATTCAAAGAAACAAACCTACATAATATCGAGACAATGGCTAAGGACTTTGATAATAGAGTTTCCTTTCTTTTTTTTTTTTTATTTATTGGCATCAGGTCAGAGTACTATTATGACCAACTGAGATAAGATTCTTAATCACGGCCTGAATCTTAACTCTCAAAATGGGAGAGGGCGACCTACATACCGTATTAAAATTACTCATATATCAAGTGGGAGGTGCATTCGAACCAAGCACCTAAGGCTTGGATACCACAGAGCTACATTTGCTTTTTGCAATAATAGAAATTCCTAGGTAGTCAAAACTGAAAAAGTTTATTCACTGTGCAGCATCAAATTTTTACGGAAGCTGTAACACAGGTACATATGGATGTCATAACATAACCTAAAATTGAATGTTGTAACACTAACAATTTACATGTTATAACACTAGTTAAAACAGAAAGATGCAACATTGAAAGTATAAAAATAGTAAAGTAAGAAAGCACACAAGGACATTTTTAATATAGTTCGGTTTTATCCTACATCCACAAGACCTTGCTTAAAAAGATTAACTATTAACAAACTTAAACAAGTACAATCTACTTGACTTATTCAATCGAAGACTCCCTCTTAGAATCGATATAAGATGAAGTACACGTTCACTGACATTATTTCAGCAAGCTTTCCTTGCCTTCAATGGTGACAACAACTTAAACTCTCTTTAACCTGTAAACCTGTCTCCTCTCTCGATGGCCAATAGATTCTTTCTCCCGAAGAACACTTATTACTTGAACTCTCTTCAAGACTTTGTTGGCCACCTCCTTCCAAGGACGAAACGTTATTCCTTCTAAAAAACTTATGCTCTTTGAAATCCCTTCAAAGTTTGTGAACCAATCTTCCCTAAAGGCGTAATGACTTGTCATCTTGACAAGCATATAAACACAAACATAAACCTAGTCAGCTCACTTCTTAAGTCTAGAAATAATAAAAACAATTTAGAGAACAAATTCTCTAAAGTTAACAAGCACACTTTCAATAATATTGCATGTTAACTCTCAATAGTTTGCTTACTTTTCTTCAACTTGATTCAGTCCTGTATTTATAGTAACTTCATGCTCATCTACATCTATGACTTCATGCTCATCAATAATTATGACATAAAATAAGATTAAATCAACCAAATAAATAAGAAATTAATCCAAAGATAAATGCTAAAATAAGTGAAAAGATAACCAACTTCAAAATAGATAAAATCCTATTTTTTAGTAAGATAATTATCATATAACTTTTCCATGAATTCTTATCTAACTAGAAGTATCATTTCCCTGCAAAACACTTGATTAACTTTGATAAAAACCCAAAGATAATCACAATAAGTTTCATAAGAGATAAAAGAATAAAAATCAAAGATAACCACATTTATCTTTTTGGAAACTTAATTCCTCTGACAGTAAATCTAAAAAGCAAACAGATAATCTCATGAAATATCTTATAAAAGAGGTTAATAATAAATATAAGAGATAAAACTGTCAAAGAAAATTATCTAAAAACCAATTCTGAGTTTCTGATCTGAGCACTATTAACCAAAGAGTGTTGTAACACCAATTGTATTCTGATGTTGCAACATGCATCCAATCCTTATGTTATGACATAATTGCAGTCCATGAATTTTACTACTCAGAATAAGCTGCCTTAACACCGATAAGATACCAACACTTATGCATATCAAGCTGTGCATCAACAAAACAAATGTTTCGATCATAAATTTATCAATTATGATAATAATATATGTAACGAGCCCGATCCAGCCCCCTCTTGGACCCCGGCCTGAGCCCAAAGGGATTTGACTGCGATCGGTCCGGCCACCCCATCGTGGGCCTTCCCCTCGGCCTCGGTCCACATGGATTTGGTGGCAGGTACTGTACAGTCCCCTTGCCTGCTTTTCTCGCCTCCCCCGCCACTCGAACCTATGACCCACAGGGTTATAGTCAATTAGGAAGCATGGCGAGTACCAACTGAACTACTAGCTCAGTTGGTACTCGCCATGCTTCCTAATTGACTATAACCCTGTGGGTCATAGGTTCGAGTGGCGGGGGAGGCGAGAAAAGCAGGCAAGGGGACTGTACAGTACCTGCCACCAAATCCATGTGGACCGAGGCCGAGGGGAAGGCCCACGATGGGGTGGCTGGTCCGATCGCAGCCAAATCCCTTTGGGCTCAGGCCGGGGTCCAAGAGGGGGCTAGATCGGGTCGTTACAATATAGCTCTATATATAGTATTTAGCTAAATAAATAAAGGCAAGTATAGACATCCTGGTGTAAGATATAATTATGTGAGATAAGTTTATGGATAGTGTAATTACCATAGATCTTGTCAAATCTTGCCAAAATTAGGCAAATTCCATAAAAAAAAGCCTTGTAAGCATTTTTGTACTTAAAAGTTAAAACTATTAGAGTGGGACTAAAGCAACCATTTAAAAATCATTAATGGTGGAAACTCAACCCAACACTTGAAACATGATGATCTTGCGTTCAATGAGCAAAGCATATCATATTTTGTGATTGCAAGTGCAATAAATAAATAAATAAATATATTTATTTATTTTTCATGTTCTTTTATCTATGCAATCAACCATAAAACACATTTCATCCATGCAACCAACCTTTCAAGTGCATGATAAATTTTGTGATTATATATCCTAATAAAAAATGAATAGCAATGAAAAACTGGATAATTCATTAAAAAATTAATCAATGTCAAATGTCAAACATAAAGAAATAAAACAAAATTATGAGTGTCCAACTGTATAACTAAATTATGATTCTACAACAGAATTTGGAATTTCAAACTGAGATGTGTTTCCTAACTGTATTTGGAACCCTAAATGAGGTTATGAATTTCAAATTGAGTTTAGATTTCCTACCATAGTTGAGAATTTTCAACGGAGTTTGGAAATTGAAGTGTAAGTGAGAAAATCATGAAAACTTATATAAATCCAACCTAACATGTTGTACATAACAACATAATTAATTATAAAGCTATAATAATTGTGCATTAGACTTTTTAAACTTAAAAATCAAACAAAACATATAAAATGGAAAATGAGTCTCATTAAGGACAATATTATACATTCAAGTGCACAATGAGTTACTTTTGCAAGGATTTGAAATTTGAGTTTCCAACTTCAAGATTTCAAATAGGTTTTTTCAATATAACCTTTTAAATAATCATTTTTGTTGGTTATTATAATGGATACAACAAATGTTGCTAGTCCAATTTAGTTTACGTTTTATACAAATTATCTATTGATCATAAGTATTTTTTTAATGTTAAAAGGTCTACTTGATTTTTTTTATGTCTTTTGGTTGACATCCTAATAGAGTTTTTGGGGAATTAAAAAAGTTGAAAAATATCTACTTTGAGAAACTCAAATTTTGAGTTTTTCTAAGTAGATCTTTTTGAACTTTTTTTAAAAGATTAAAATGTCTAATATACTCCTATTTATTTTGTTAATATTTATATACCCTTACAACTCTAATACACTTTCTTTATAAACATAAACACATAGTCTCTACTTTCATTCACGATTTGTTTTTTAAGGATATTTGAGAACAACTCTTTAACCAATAAGTTTTATATATTTTGTGTTTTTTTTTTCTTTTGTTTTCAATTGGTTTTGGCTGATGTGTGTGTGTGTATATATATATATATATATATATGCACTGCATTTTTTTTTTTAATGTCAGATGTATTAACCGAATGTGGCACTAAAAGTTATATTACTTTCTCTTGTAGCCTTCCTTGTTAGCATTATGCTGAATTTGAAGGACCTTTTCCAGTAGACACCCTATTAATAGAATCATCATTTAATGTCAATAAAGCTTAATTTAGCTATGATTCCAGGCAGAGAACCTGACAACCCGAAGCTTGTAAGGTTCTTGTCATATAAAGAAAAACAAAACCATCCAAAATTAATACATAACAAACCATATCAAAGTGTCAACGTGGTGAAGTTGATGTATGATCCAAATCATATCAAAGTTTCAAAGTATATACTACTATCAATTATGCTGTAACAAAAATAAACAATAAGATAATCAAAACTAATCACAAAGTTATTGATTTTGTTAGCTACTTGAGCCCAGATGAGTGGCAACTTGTTCACATATCTTTAACATGTGCTGCATAGAACCAGCTGAAGTGCACTTGAGAATACTAGAGTGTGAAGACATTTAAATTCCGGGCACTCGAAAACTTGAGAATAGTACATTGTGAAGACAGAGGCAGTCATTTTTTTTTTTTAAATAGTTAGAGGCAGTCAATTATTTGTATGCACATCAAAGACAATAAGGTACACTACTCCTCTCTCATGTGTCTTTTTTAGTAAATTTATAATCCAAAAGTGTTTTTAAAATAATATAAACAAACTGTCTATAATTTAAAGAGTTTTTTCAATTGACAGTCAAACAGTCAACAACTTCTTTCTAAAAAATCTACTTTCAAATGATTTATTTCCAAAAAATCTATTTCAAAAAAATCTACTTAGAGATAAGTTATACCAAACGAAGTCTTAAAGTTATTGTTTATAGTTTAAATATAGTCTCACTCTATGAACCAAATTTCAACGAAGTCTGCTAAGTCTGTTAATTTTTAGTATTTATATTTTAATAATTTTTTGTTTAAATAATAATAATAATAATTTTTGTTGGTTATAAATAGATAGAACTTATGTTATTAATCCAGTTTATACTTTTTTTATCGTTTAAACATAATATCATTTTACAATCCAAATTTCATCAAAGTCTGCTAGTTTTTACTATTTATAATTTTTGAAAATGTTTTTAAAATAATAATTTTGTTGGTTATAAATAGATACAACATATGTTATTAGTCCATTGCTGATAGTGTCAATGTGTCATAAATACTAACAATTGAAGAAGAACAAAACCAATGCTTACAGGAAGAACAAATCCATTTACATTTTCCGAATGCATCCAGCAGAAATGATATTGTTTCCAAGAACAAATAAAGAACAACCATGGCCCCAATTTTCTTGATTTAGCAAAGTATATTACAATAATTTTTTTCCCTTTGCAAAATCATAGATTGACCATTAACGGAAATCCACGATTCTGGGGGATGTATGGTGTAATTTTTCGTTATAATGTGTTTCCAAAAGTAGAATTATTATTATTTTTTTTTTTCAGCTTCAAAATGCTTAGTTTAACTAATAGATTATTACATTCTCCAATGTAATTTGGTGGTTGAGAGAATAATTATAAATTATTAACAATGATCCAAGTTGAATTCGTTTCTACCGCAAATGGTATCTCAAGAAAGGAAAAAATACTAGATCATTAATATGATGATACGATTGTATCATATAGGAGACCAATTGAACCATGTCTCATGAAAAACATGAGCTCCAACCTTAACTATCATGGTAATATATGAACGACATTTTCTTATTCAATACCGGAAATAGATTTTTTTTTCTCCCAAAGTTGATATCGATTGGATATAATGTTTATTGAAGCCTCTCGAAATTAATCATTATTCGTATGACTTAAATATCTGCTTTTATAACTACAAAACAATTACTTTTACAATGATTAAAAAATAATAATTACATAGCTTGTAAAATGGGTTTAATGGGTCCGATCAATAAGATAGATGGAGAGATGTATGATAATCATATTAAAAAATGTGTTGAAAATAGAATTTTTAACCAATTAATTTATTTTCAATTTAATAAGAATGAATTACCTCTTCTTTTTTATTATTTTTTTAAATTATTATAAATCTAAAAGTTGAGAGAGATATTATTGAGTCTATGTTCTTATTGATATGATTGTGAGATATATTATTATTACTTGTATGATTTAGATATCTATTTTTATAATTGTAAAGCAATTACTTTCATGATAACTTAACTATATATATTAAAAAAAAAACACACAGCATATAAAATGGATTAATTGGCCCTTTCAATAACGTGAAATGAGAGATGTACAATCATTGTACCAAGAGAAAATGTACTGGAAATAGAATTTTTAACCAATTAATTTAGTTTTTCAATTTAACTGGAATGAATTGCCTTTTTTGTTTTTTAACTATTATAAATCTAAAAGTTGAGAGAAAGTTATTATTATTATTATTTTTTTTTTTTTGAGGCAGAGGGAAAGATATTGTTGAGTCTATATTTTCATTGATATGATTGTGAGCCATTTATTATCAATCCAGCTCAACTTGCATTTAAAAAAAAAAAAAAAGAAACTAGTTGCATCTTGAATTTTTATCCTCTCCACCTTTCTAATACATCGAAGTGGGTGGGTAAGTTGTAGGGATTGCAGCCATTATGGGCCTGAAAATGGATGTCAATTTTTTTCCCTTACTTTGGATATGGTCATCAACACCTTTTATGGATGTAACTTCTTGTTTTGCCATCCCTAAATAAGTAGGTAAAATTAAAAAATGAGTGCATGCATTAGGTGCAACCAATACATTTTTCTATTAGTGTTAAAATATATATATATATATATATATTTCTTTCTATTAGAAAAAAGAAAGAAATTAACCGATGATAAAGATTCTCATTATGTGGTCCAAATTCATTAATAGAAGTGATCCCATCATTATTGTTACTTAACTTTGTGGTCCTTACTTTATATATTAATTCACTAGAAAAAAAAAAATGGAAGTTCAATTTGCAACTATTTAAAAAAAATTTATTTTTTATTTTTTTTGGCCAAAGTTGACACATTGAATAGTTGCTATATGTGGGAAAAAGGAAAAATGAATGATCATTGATTTTGCTTTTTGAATAGGAATATCAACAATCTTTGCATTCTTTAGTGGTTGTATATATCATGATTTTTTTAGTGCATTTACACCCTTGCCTAATCTATGAAGATTTTTTTTATGGTTAGGACAAACCTAGGGATCGTTTAGGACCAAACGAGATTTGACTCTGAGATGTGATTCGGGAAGCAACGCCCCTGCAAAAAAAATCGACCTACACATAGATGGAGAGGAAAACTCATACAAAGTGGAGGGACAATCTATATATTTTTATATGATGAAAGAGAGATTTATTGCTTTGATAAGAATTGAAACATGAACCTATAGGCACTAAGTTAGTGGTATTACCATCACGTCACTGCCCAACGCTCTTGATCTATGAAGTTGTTATCCTTCTTTTCACTTTTTACAATACATATTTTGAGGTGTAAAACAAGGTCAAGTGATATAGACATGTATTAATTATGTAATGTAGATTTTAAAAAGTAAATCAGTAATGTATTCACTATTGGTTGAATGATTGTACTATTCTTTTCTTTATTTGCAAAGAGGATTTAACTAAAATTGATGTTGGTCAATTAAAAAACATAAAGATCATTTTTGGTATTTTAATAGAAAGAGAGATCATATGGGTCCATAGTGTTTAACAAAATAATTTTGATATCAGAGGCAAAATCTCTTAAAATGATATTTTGTATCCATTCTCTGTCGTTTGGTTTCCTTGCTTGTTATGAAAGGCCAAAGGGCAATCATTTCCACTTGTAGAGAAAATGAGACCTATTTCTTTGTCCTTTTCTTAAAAAAAAATAATTGTACATCCTTAATTCACTTGTGAAAGAAAAGAAAAAGACAAACACTATAAGATTGGTTTAATGGTACGCTTCTCATAGATACATTCTTAAAATTATGAATTAGAGTTATGTCTTTATTCTATAAATTTTGAATTAATTGTAATTGTTATAAAAAAGGAGAGAGACAATGATAACTTATATTCAATTTGATATTCACTTCAAATATTCCATTTCAAAAGTACTTTTGACTACTCCTTAAAAGATTAATGTTATATTATTCAAATTTTTTGTTAATAGAATTATTTTAAAGAAAAGACAAAATATTTATAATTGCAAGCTTTTTTTTTTTGAGAAATTTTAGGCTATTTTATGATGCACATGGCAACTAGAAAAACATCTTATTAAGCAAACCTTTCAATATGACTGTTGCATGAATAATACAGTGTAAAACCATGCCTACATTAACATATATTAAAGATCTTTATCTTAACCATCATTTGGACTTAAAATTTTGAAATCACATAGTATTATTTTTGAAATATTTATTAAAGTAATATGATATTATTTTTCAAAATATCATATCCATATAAAGATTTAAATTTAAAAAAAAAAATATTATTAGTTTAAATTGACAATTTTATATCACTAAACTACGTTGGCCAAGAATAAACAATATAGTATTATTATTATAAAATATGAAGGTTTGAAATCCCAAAACCTAATTTTAGTTGATGGGTGTGTGTGCGTTATGATTATGACAAGAAAACACATGCTGCGTCCATTAGCTTTTAAAGGAGGACAAGACACATCAACCTTTGGATGCCACAAACTCTCATCCAATTGATATCACAGAATCTAATATCAAATCTTATTGAATCATATTGATTGTTTTGCTTTCATAGGTCAGTTTCATGATTTCATCCATTAAACACTTTTCAAATCATGATTATAATATTGATATTCCTTTTCATCACATGATTTATATGGATATATGGTCAAGAGTAAAGTATGTATTATTTTATAATTACAATTAAAGTGGCAAAGTTTTTATAATCACCAAAATTGATTACTTTAATTTTTTTTAAGGAAACAAACCACTGTGCCTGTGTGGCATGTCAGAGGTTGCAAATGATCATATTGTTTGCACATTTGTTTTTATTGTTGTAATAAATTTGAAGGGGCACCGACATTGTTACATACACCTATAATTAAAAATTAAAAATCATATTATTATTTTACCTATATACAAATACAAAAGGTACAAGAGAAAGTCAGTGGTCCAATTGGTAAGGCCATTGACCCTTCTACCTTGAAAGCACAAGTTTTATTTCCACTAAAAGCAAATCTCCCATCAGTATGTGAATTATCTCCCTACTTTATATGGACCCTCTTTTTCATCTATGTGTGGATTACTTCTTCCCGTATGAGAGCCCTTCCCGTCCGTACTGTGTCACAGAGTCAAAAACCTTCCTTAGTTTCGATTAATCCCTAACCTTGTCCCGACTAGCAAAATAGACACACACACACACCAAAGGTAGCCTCAAAAAAATAATTTTTGGAATCAATATCTCCATTTTCTGTATTTTTCTTATTTCTCCCCCACTTTAAATTATATAAATCCTTCAACTTAATTATATATGAAGGCATAATAAATTAAATAAATAAAATCAGACATCATGAATTTAATTTTTTTTTTTTTTTTTTGCTTTATATAAGATCGAATTAAGTTATAGGAATTTTGAAGCCCATATTTGTTCAACAACATTTCTATTACAAAATTAATAATAAGAACTCAAATAGTCAAATCTATCCAACTTAGTATTAATGAAAGCCACAAAAATAATAATTTATGAAAATAAAATAACTTGTATTCAAAATTTTCTCTTCACAAGTTTATTTCTTTACTTTTGGATTTATGGACAGAAAAAACTTCCTAAAATGATTTAAACTCTATAAGTCTTGAATAATCTTATAATATGATTTAAATTTCCACTTGAAAATGTTGTTATTATGTCTGATCACAAAAACAAAATCAAGCATTGAATTTTTCTCTGTCCCATATAAGGTGTTACCACATCAAACAAATCAATGAATTATATCAATTATATTAATATTTTACAAACATACAATATATGATTGTAGTTTCTATATATAGAATATAATAGTTGTTTATCCTGTTTTCTTCTTTTAGTCTATAAATAGGCTTTATCATATATATTATAAAAACACGGTGAAGTACACATTACTCATCTATATTTTATCATAATGCTTACTATTTAATGTGGCAACTTGGGCCCAAAAAATTAAATAGTTGTTTCTTTGTTTGTTTTTTCTTTTCCTTAGTTGACAAATTGAAAGTAACCATGTACAGAAAAATAGAAAAATTCAAATGATGACTGATTTCTTCTTTTTTTCATAAGAAATAACAAAAATCTTTTCAATTTTAGAGGCATGACATGATTATTCGGTACATTTTACACCCTCATATACTTCAGCCATGAAGTTTGTATCATCATTATGTGCACATTTAGTTATAAGGATGGATAATATTTAAGAGGTGTAGAATAAGACTTGTTGAAGTTGAGGCTTTTTCATGTATAAAAATAATAAAATTAAAAGTTCAAAATTTAAAAATAAAAAAAAAAGAAATATATATTTTCTCCTATGTATCCACGTATAAAGAAATTATGTTATTTTTTAAAAATAAATTATGAACACCATCATGTTATAATTAAAAAAAAAAGGGCTTTTGTTAACTATAAACATCATGAATAAGAATTTTCATTTGATTTTAAAACTATAAAATTACATTTAAATGTTAAATATGCCGATAAAAAAATCTACTCTAATAAAATGAGAGATATCTACTCCCATTAAAAAATCTTCCATAAGACTATTTCATAGTTGATGTGATGAGACGGACCAATAAAATAATATTATTTTTTTTTCTCTTACCTTTTTCCATTGATCTATTTTTTTTATCTTACATTTCACATTGGTGTGTCTTAACACATCAACTGTGAGACAGTTCTATAAAATATTTTTTTCTACTCCCACTTCCTAAAGTTAAACATTGTAGGTGTGGATTGGAAATTCAATCTTATAACAAAATAGCTATGTACTAATCTAATCCAAGAGACATAAAATATTTATTTCTACGATAAGAGAAAAAACTTTGTATCGTAGAAAAAACATGTATGCTTGTTAAGTATAATGGGATTACACAATCCCAATCACGTGTGAATGTGAACATTTAGTCTAGTTTTCTCTCTTGTTATTATTACTACTTTATAGAGACATCAATGGGTACCTTAGTTAGGTAAATTAGCATTTATGTTAATATAATAAAAACTAAAAAGAAATATATAGAGACAAGCAAAGCTCGATGTCTGACTTTATTTATTTAATTTTTTAATTCTCTTTTCCTTTTCAACTATCACCCTAATATGAAAATGGATGTCATTATACTACGGAGGGTTTTGGACGTTATCATTATTTCAAAGTAAAGAAATGGATGTCGACACTAGTGGAATCTTCCAAATTCCAAAAGTATCTTCCATCTCTGTCTTTCGGTTACCTTTGCTGTCATTCAGAAGCCATGATACAGTGGCCTATCATTGAAGATGTTGTTTACTTTGAATTAGGAATATGAGATCATAAGAGATTTTTTATCTATATATGTAGTCGGCACAGTTTCTCTTCATTTCGGTGATGGGAATTTAAATTCATCATTTGTATTTCTCACGAAGTGTAAAGAGTCTTTTCCTTGTGTCGTATAATAAATTTTCAGACCGTAAATGTAGTATTGTTGTTTATTAATCATTTTATGACATTGAAACTGGTTTAATTTTAAAATAATATATTGTTGTTGTTTATTAGTCATTTTATGACATTGAAACTGATTTAACTTTAAAATAATCATTTTCTCCTAAGTTGGTATTAGTAAAATAATTAAAAATTTAGTTTAGAAGTAATTCTTGACATCAGGATATTGACCGTGAAGCCAAATAACTACCTATCAAGGTATTAAATTATGAAGAAAAATAAACATTTTAGCAGGCTTCTTTTGTTATACTTCGCATAATTTCTTTGTGAACTATTATTTTGTCCTTAAATACTAATAATGTTAAAAGAATTACTTTAGAGCTTTGATGCTAATAGTGTTATTTGAGATTTAGTAAGATAATTTTAAATGATTTTTTTACATGTATTTGAAGGTGTAATTGATTATTAAACCAAAAACTTGATTTGAAAATTCATATTTATTCTTTTTTTTTTAATCAAAAATTCATCTTTGCTTTTATTAATATATTATAACATCCCTTTAAATTCATGATTACAGAAATATAAGCTTTCTCTTTCCATTTATTCAGTTTTTTTTTTTTTTTGGTGTTTTAATTTTTTGACATGTGCATTAACATTAAATTTTTTTTTTAAAAAAAAAAAAACATAATTTTACTTCAAAAGCTAAATAATAAACAAATTTACTTGAAATATCCGGACAATAAACATAATATTTATATAGTTATGCAATCTATTAATACTTGTTTATATATATCATATATACACTCACTTGAATGACATAATTAACTAAAATAAATAATAATTATTCAATAAATACAAGAATGGTAAGCCATGACCCAACTCTTAAACCTCTTGGTTTGCTAGTTTGAATCTCACCTGCCCCTCAAGTGAGCAATTTTAGGTTATTCTTTCTCTTACTTGGGAGCCTCTATCTCTTCAGCTTTAGTTTTAGGTTGCTTCTCATTGTTCTATTCAGGAAAGTTGGACTTATGATTACTGTACAAGGAAAATTGGGATCCAACGGTTAATGCATTTTCCTTTGCTACAAACTCTAATCAAATTATATTAATTCCATCACTTTCATTGGTCAAAGTTTGATCCATTAAACACTTATTATATAATTATTAATTATTTCAATTGTGTCATTCCCTTAAGAAATTCTCTCTCTTATATATATATAGTGTCTTTATAATCAAGACGTTTTAACTTTAAATATTTATTAGACACTTATTTTATATATTTATATATGTATTTAGAGTGTTTTTATAATCATGACGTTCCAACTTTAAAAAGTTAGGACGAATCAATCAAATTCATTTATTATATTATCTCTCTTAAAATAAATTCTATCTTTTATTTAATTGAAATGGAATAAGTGAATTTAATTGATTCGTCATAACTTTAAAAAAGTTAGAAATCCTAATTATAAAAACACTATATATATATATATATATATCATGTATTCATATTTATTGTTTTCAAAGAACAACTTTTTTTCTTTCTCTCTCTCTTTTTTTTTTTTTTTAATAAAAAATAATAATTATATCAACTAGAACTTGCTATTAAATGCCTATAAAAACAGAGGTAAGTGCATGTTGAAAGGAAACTTTTTTGGGTAGGTAATTATAGTTAGATTCGGAGCCATTTGATATAATTTTTCATAACATATAAGGTGTTTCTGCATTTAAGAATAAATTTTTGCAATCAAATTTTATATTTATAGTTACTAGCTAGTTATTAGGATTTTTTTTTTTTTCAAAATTTTAATTTTTTTATTTTTTATTTTCTGATTTTTATTTTGCCTCCTGAAATTACAAATTTATACTTCAAATTTTAAATACTAAAAAACAACTTCAGTTGATAAATGTGATTAAAATTAGTTGCAGCATCTCACACGAAGATCATAATTTTGAATTTTTACCACAATACATGTTAAATATAATTACAAAATAATATGAAAAAAATTCACAATTGTTTTTTTTTCCCCAATATCCTATAATGTAAGTTAAATCACTAACTTTTGTGAAATATTAAAATTTAATTTTACTAACATCAATTGATCTAAACACAATTTACACATGGCTAGCTTCATGATAACAAATCTATATTAAAAGATACAATATTGGAACGTGTTCAAGGGACCCATATATCTTTTTAAAATACACCTCTAGCATATATAGAACATGAGAGGCACAACCAGAATAAAGTCAAACAAAATAAAGATTGTGTTTCCATATCCGAACTTTACACAATCTATAAATTCATTTATTAATTTAAACTATAGACTAAATGTCACATCTATGTATCTCAAAAACATAATAATAGTAAAAGTTGACACCTCATATAATTGACAAATTTATTCTAAACATACATTAAAATTAGTAAATAAATATAAAAACACAAATATAATTCTTACCTCATAATAAGTTTTTCTTTTTATTATTTTTTTAGAAAACCAAATTATGAAAAAAAGATAGATACTAAATTGATGGTAGATATTTTCTTATTATTTCTTTTAATGTCTTCTTAATTTTTTTTGGTAATTTTTTTAGGGTTTTTTTGTCAAGACGAGGAAGAAAAAAAGAAATTCCATGTGGAAGCTATCGCCAGCCAGTTTACACCACATGTAAACACATCAAGACCGTTTCTCTTGGTCTTTAAGAAATATAAATAGACCTTTAAATAAAACAGAAAAAGGAAAAGGAAAATTTGTAAAAATCCTTACATGTTTGACCAATTTTAATAAAGTCCCTTAGTTTCAAATTTATATGTTTTTTTAAAGTCCAATAAATATAAAAAAAAAAAAATGTAAGTTTTGTTTTCTAACATAAAAAAAGTAAAAGTTTCGAAACTAAAAAAAATTAAGTTTTTTGAATACCATCTTTCTTTATAAACTACTATATGCTCTTGAGCATTTTTTTTTTTAAACAAAAAAAAGAAATTAATTTTTTTCACTTATTATAAATCTCACACTCTTTTTAAGGTTATAAATAAAGAAATCAAGTGAAAAAAATAAAAGAAATCCCTTTATGAAATACTAATTTACTTCATACTTTCAATTTTCAGTTGAAAAAATCAAAAGTTTCCATCCTAATAACTTTTGTTTTGGAAAAAAAAAATGCTAAATGTAAAAGCATAAATATTAAAAAAATAATAAATTCTTTATAATAAACTAAACTTATCTTATACTTTCAAAATTTAGTTAAATAAAGAATAATAATATTTCGTTCTACTAACTTTTACATTTTTTTAAAATATAAATATAAAAGATTATTATTATTTTTGTTAATGGTGAGAGAGAAAAATTAAATTTATAGAAAACTATCTATATTTATGTTTTAGAATAGAAGTAAAACTTGAACTCTTAATCTTTTAAGATCCAAAAAAGTGCTGAATCACTCATATTCAAAAATGGTGTGCATATCAAACATTATACTTAAAATTAAAAATAACAAAAATGGAAAAAAAATTCAAAGTAAATCTCCATCATTTAAAAAAAATATATACAGATATAGGTAGTCTTGGTATATCTGATTATTCTCAACACCAAATTCAGTAAAGCCGAATATCTTAAGGGGAAACTTTATTTTAGTCCCTAAGGTTTCTCGAAATATCAAAATTTTAAGTATCTATTGGAAACAACTATTTTAATCTCTAACTTTTCCAAGACTCTTCAAAATAGTCCAAAATGTTAGTCAACTACGGGTCAAACTAAACAGAAAAATTAAAAAGACTTAATTACCCCTCACAACTTAAAATGACTATTTTACCCCTAATAAAATCATAATATTACATATTATTTGACCAATGAAAAGTTAACACGTGTACACAATAATAATATACAATAATAATGTGACTGTCTTTTTTTTTTTTTTTTTTTTTAAAGTTTGATTATTATTTTTATTTAAATTAAACAATAATTTAAAAAAAAATAGAAAAAAAAATCAATTTAGGAAAAAAATTAAACAATAAAAATTAAATTAATTATCATTTCTCTTTGATCTGGAAGAATCTAGACTAAATCCAGATCAGTCTCTCATTTTCTCTCTCTCTTTTCCCCCTCATTCATCTTCTTCTTCTTCGTTCTTCTCCTTCGCTTCCATCTCCTCCATCTGCCATTATTTCCTCCGCCTCTGTCTCTTCTGGCCACCATCTCCTCCGCCTCTGTCTCTTCTCCTTCTTCCTCAGTCTCTTCTGGCCGCCATCTCCTCCGCCTCAAATGAAGCACCTCATCTCCGTCGAAAATGGAGTTGATCTGGGTTTGATCGAACCTAGACCTAGAGTCGAACTCAAACTCTTAGTCTGGGTTTGATCGAACCTAGTTCCTCATCTGGGTTCGATCGAACCCAGATGAAGAGTCTGGGTGAGTCTTAGTCTGGGTTCGATCGAACCCAGTTCCTCATCTAGGTTCGATCGAACCCAGATGAAGAGTCTGGGTGAGTCTGGGTTCGATCGAACCCAGTTCCTCATCTGGGTTCGATCGAACCCAGATGAAGAATTCATCTGGATTTGTCGAACCTAGAAACGAACCCAGATGAAGAGTTTCTGGGTTCGACCGAACCAAAAACTTTTCATCAGTGTAAATGTTTTGAATTTTTTTTTTATAAATAGTTTTTATTTTTTTGTTCTTAATGTTGTTGTTGATGTTATTGTGAGAGATGATAATATTGATGATGCTATGATATTCTTGATGATGTTGTAGTCTGTGGGGTTATTGATGATGTTGATGAAGTGGGTTGTTGATGATGTTGATGAAGGGTTTGAATCTTGGTCAATTGAAGAGGGTGGAGATCCACCAGATTGGATCTCCATCGTCCATACATCCACCAGATTGGATCTCTACTTTTTATTAATTTTTTTTTCATTTGTTTTACAAAATTAATTTTATTATATAATAAATTACCCTCTATAAAAAGATCATTTTGCCCTTTTCATCCAAATAATCTGTAACCGTTGACTGTTAATTGACTAACATTTTGGGACTATTTTGAAGAGTTTTGGAAAAGTTAGGGATTAAAAGAGTTGTTTCCAATAGATGCTTAAAATTTTGATATTTTATGAAACCTTAGGGACTAAAATGAAGTTTCCTCATATCTTAATTCATTAAAAAAAATCCTCTTTTGTTTTTTAACAAATTACAAGTCAAACGGAGCTAATTTTCAAAATACTCAAACTTGACGGTCTTTGAACGAATATACGAATAAAAAATAATAAAAAAATCTCCAGTTTTGGAAAAAAAACCGGGAACCACACAACAAAACAAACTTGTACTTGCCTCCTTGTTCCACCGACCTCTCTCTCTCTCCCTCTCTCTCTTCTCTCTCTCTCTGACTAACTGCACAGCGACCGGATTCCAGATGGCTGCGGCGGCGGCGGCGTCGGTGGAGGAGTTCCTTGGCAAATGCGAGGCGTCGGGCGACGCGGCGTACGGCGAGTTCCGAAAACTGCTGGAGAAGCTGGAGGATCCGAATACCCGAGCCGAAGCTCGGATTTTCTTGTCGGATCTCCAGAAGCGTGTGGGCGACGCCGATCACTGCCTGGAGAAGTACCATTTCCGGATCGAAGACATCTTCCTCGACCAATACGAAGGTACCGATCGCGTCTCTTCTAAACACTATTCGTCGTCTTCCTCGATCACTTCTTCATCGATCATTTGACTTTCCAACATTTTTTGTCTATTTATTTAATTTGTCATTTGAAAAAAGAAAATGTGTTTTTTGTTTTTGTTTATTTATTTTATATATTGTGGTTTATTGAAGCGACCAATGAGAGATAGTTTCTACCGTTTTCTCTAATTTCATTTCCCGAGAACACGAAATAACTTGATTGTCTTTTGCTGATTTTACTTCATTTTTTCATTTTTTTTTGTCGTTTTTCGATAGTCATTTTTTTTTTCTTTTTCACTATTTTAACTTGTTCTTTGTTGTTTTGTCTTCTTTTTCCTGCTGTTTCTCGGCAACCAAACAGGACTTGGTTAATGGAGAGAATGTGATTGAAGTTTTGTGTTTGGCTTCATTTTGTTAATCAAAGTGGTTTGTGGATGGAGTTGTAGTCATTTAGTGTATAGATTGATGTGGTGCTGTTGGTTTAATTGGTAAATGTTTAATTAAACAACCCGATATGCTTGTTCCTTGGTCTTAGTGAAATCTAAATGAAAATAGCACCTAAGAACCGAGCATCTGATCTGATTTGAGTTTTACTAACACCGGGTGAAAAGACGATGATACCATTCATTACAAAAAACTAACAAAAAACCTTCCATTAACCTTAATCAACCTTCAGCAACCTCCATTTCATCAACCTTTAGCAACCTCCATGGCTGCCGCTACGCTGACCCGACCAGACCACACTAGCTAGCGGAGTCAATCTCGGAAATCAACGATCGTCGTCGTCAGGCCGCTTTGAATCACCTGAGTCAATTGTTTGAGTCAATCATCGAAGTCCATCGTCGTTGGAGTCAACCACCTTCATCGGCAAGCTGGCTCATTTGCTTGTTTTATCAACACAGCCTCGTCGGAGATTAGTTTACGAACACAGGCTCTATTTGCGAACACACAAACAGAGTCTGTGTTCACGAACTAAGTTAGTTCGTAGTTGGCGAACACAGCAGTCAGCAGAAGCCTGTGTTCTGTTCTGCTCCATTTCATTAACACATGTTCCTCTGTTTTTTGGGCATTTGCTGTTCTGCTGTTCTGCTGTTCTGCAATGGAACAGTCCGGTGACAGTCCATCTCCGCCATTCATCTCTGTTTGGCAAACAGCCCGACAGTCCAGTTAACAGTTCACGCTGGTCTGTTTACTTATCCTATTTTTCTCCTCTAAGGCTGGTCCTTTAAAATGAGGGTGTTTATGTCATTAAAATTTGTGAACAATGAAATGATGCTATTGAAACTCACTTTAGTTTTTTGGCGTTAGTAAAACATATGCTTAGTCCTTTAGTGCTATATAAAAATAGAACCCTTTGTCCTAGTATATATTCATATTACGTGAATAATGCCACGCTTTCCAAAAATGATTTGTAATAATCACTTTAATTAGAGGATGATATATTGATGATGTGGTAATTACAAATAAACTTATGTATTATCTGGGTAATAATTTTGGGTAGTGTAGTGTTACTGTTTTACTAAATTGAAATTTGTCATCTAAACGCATTATTTAAATATAATTGAAGTGTTATTTAATGTAGATTACAGTGAACTGAATATAACTGAACTACGGATGACTGTAGTTAGTCTACTGATTTATTTGACATTTTTTTTTTTTTGGTAAATGTTTAATTTAACCACCTGAATCAATTATTCACTTGTTCATATTATCATTCCGCCAAATTTGTCGTATGAACAGACATAAGTGATTAAATTTTGGCATTGATAGTCTTCTTTGGTGAGTTCAGGATTACAGGGGAGAAAGAAATTGTCGGTGATGGTGATTCCGAGCATATTTATTCCAGAAGATTGGTCATTTACATTTTACGAAGGACTGAATAGGCATCCAGATTCTATCTTCAAAGACAAGACAGTGGCTGAGCTTGGCTGTGGAAATGGGTGGATAACCATTGCCATAGCTGACAAATGGTTGCCTTCAAAGGTTCGTTTTACCATTTTTCTTTCATTTGGCTGGTTCTTGTTACTTTTAATAGAGTGAGTTAGGATGTTTAAAAGCAATAAGGTTTGCTGTAATTTCCACTGAAATTTTACTTTTGGTCCTTGTTTGAAACTTTGAAAGATTATGGAGTATGATGATAGTATGGCATTTTTATGATGCCTGAATATCCTTTTGCAGGTGTATGGTTTCGATATTAATCCCAGAGCAATAAAGATCTCTTGGATAAACCTGTACTTAAATGCTCTAGATGAGAAAGGTCAGCCCATCTATGATGAGGAGAAGAAAACTCTGCTGGATAGGGTGGAGTTTTATGAATCTGATCTCCTTTCTTATTGTAGAGATAATGACATACAGCTTGAGCGAATTGTTGGATGCATACCTCAGGTAGAATCTTAAGCTGCAACTCATAAGACACGTTCTGGGACATCACATTAATGGAAGTTTATCTAATAGCAGGTGCAGAGGTCAATGTGCTGATATTTAGTTTTTGACATATAATTTATTCTGTTTGTTTTCTTCGAGCAGATTCTTAATCCCAACCCAGATGCAATGTCTCAGTTGATCGCTGAGAATGCTAGTGAGGAGTTTCTCCATTCATTGAGTAACTACTGTGCACTTCAGGTTGGGATAGATTCTTAATAAATTAATGTTTATGTGTATTTAAAAACCATTAAAGTCCATGGCGATGAGAATTTTGTTTATAATTACAGTTTTTATATTCTCATTTGAGTTTCTTTTTGTTTGTCAGGGCTTTGTTGAGGATCAGTTTGGCTTAGGTCTGATTGCTAGAGCAGTTGAGGAAGGAATAGCTGTCATAAAACCTTTGGGGATTATGATCTTCAACATGGGAGGTCGTCCAGGGCAAGGGGTTTGTAAACGATTATTTGAACGTCGTGGTTTCTGCGTCAACAAGCTTTGGCAGACTAAAATTCTTCAGGCAAGCAAAGTTTTATAACTGACTATTATTTGTTTCAAAAAATTTGCCCTCCTCTTGAAATGTGTTCTTTTCGCAGGCTGCTGACACAGACATTTCAGCCTTAGTTGAAATTGAGAAGAACAGCCCGCATCGTTTTGAGTTCTTCATGGGACTTTCCGGAGATCAGCCCATTTGTGCTCGAACAGCCTGGGCCTATGGAAAGGCTGGTGGCCGTATTGCTCATGCTCTATCAGTTTACAGTTGTCAACTTCGTCAACCAACCCATGTTTGTACTTCTTTTAAGTTTGTATAATGATAAAGTGGAAATTAGTTGCTCCAAAAGCAGCAAAACTAAAATGATGGTTGTTTGAATGAACGGTCAGGTTAAGAAAATTTTTGATTTTCTTAAAAATGGATTCCACGACATCAGCAGTTCGTTAGATCTATCTTTCGAAGATGATGCTGTTGCTGATGAGAAGATCCCTTTCCTAGCTTATCTTGCCACAGTTTTGAAAGAGCGTTCCTCTTTCCCATATGAGCCACCAGCTGGAGGAAAACGATTTCGCAACCTAATTGCAGACTTTATGAAAAATTATCACCATATTCCACTCAATGCCAATGTGAGATAACATTTACTTATCAATTATTTATACTTCTTGTTGCATGTGGTATTTGTTTTCCTTAATCTCTTAGACACTTGTTTGGATAAACTTGGATTTTATTACTTATTGAAAAACTGTAAATTGCAACTGATAGTTTGAATATACTTTTATCTTTTTCAATTTTGAATTTTACATTGGAGAGTGCTTGAAGAGTTTCAAGATGTTCAGTGTACTGTTTTCTTCTGCTTAGATGATTGAAATGATCCAGATTCCTGACTTTTCTTCTCGACTTCTTGCTCTAGAATGTTGTTATCTTCCCTTCAAGGGCTGTGGCAATTGAGAATGCTCTTCGATTATTCTCACCACGTCTTGCAATTGTTGATGAACATCTTACTCGACACCTACCAAAGCAGTGGTTAACAAGTTTAGCAATTAAGGTATGATCTACTTATGATGCTGTTATTATATCAACTGCTTATTTCGTAGTTCAAAATCCATTGCCTGGCTGAGTTACTTCACTATTTTTTTGGGATAGACAGAAGCAGAAATTTAAAATGAAGAAAACGAAGGGGAAAAAGCACATAATTAACCAGCTATGTTGTGTTCCTCAAGTGATGATAGAGACTAGGAAACACTGTACACTTTAAATTTTGATAAAAGTTAGTTAGTGTTGAAGTGGAGAAGGACAAAGGATGCTTGAAATGTAAGTTAAGGATAGCCTTATGGCCCTTATCTAATGTTGTGACAGATGACATTAACATGGAAGAATGATGGAACTGAGAGCTTTCCAATTCAATGTAACTTTACATTTTTGTTGTATTTATTACTATTATGGATCTGCCTAGAATATGGAACAAAGATGGTCTCTGTGTTTGTTTTAAAGAAGTCTAACTGTTACGGCATGACTGAATTTTGACCTTGATCACAGGGTACAGAAACTGATAACTCTTCATCTGATGGACTAACAGTAATTGAAGCACCACGCCAGTCAGATTTAATGATAGAGCTCATAAAAAAGCTGAAGCCACAGGTGGTAGTTACTGGGATTGCTAATTTTGAGTCTGTTACCAGCTCAGCTTTTGTGCACCTCCTGGATATTACTAGAGAAATTGGATCTCGTCTTTTCTTAGACATATCTGATCAATTTGAGCTATCCAGCCTACCAGGTTCAAATGGGGTTCTAAAATATCTTGCTGGAAATACTCTGCCTTCGCATGCAGCTGTTGTCTGTGGCCTTGTAAAAAATCGGGTATGTGTTTGATTTCATAGTATCATGTAATTGACTTATGCTATAATAAGAGGAGAGTTCTTATTTTATCGATTAATTTTGAGGAGCCACAGGATGGGCTTTAAGATTCATATTAATTTAATATGTTTCATTTCAAGGACTCTCTACTAATGGTAGCTGAACCATTTTTTCAGGTTTATTCAGATTTAGAGGTAGCTTTTGTGATTTCAGAAGAAGAGGCCATCTTTAAGGCCTTGTCTAAGACTGTGGAAGTACTAGAAGGAACTACTGCACTCATTAGTCAATACTATTACGGTTGTCTTTTTCATGAGCTTTTGGCTTTTCAACTTGCTGACAGACACTCTCTTGCACAGGTTTGTTTCTCTCTTTTCTTTTCCTTTCTGTGTGTGTGTTTTCTTATCACTATATTCTGCAAATTTGGAGAAAATGACAAGTTTGCTTATCAAAATAATGTTTGAAACATGTCTTGCAGAGAGAATGTGACAAGGCCAAATCAGTTGAGATGATTGGATTTGCTAGTTCAGCGAACTCAGTCCTTAACAATTCCGAATTGTCAATTTGCGAGACAAAGTACTCTTCCCTTATTCACATGGATGTAGACCAAAGCTTCTTGCCCATACCATCTCCAGTCAAAGCTGCTATCTATGAAAGTTTCGCAAGACAAAACATGTTGGAGTCAGAAATTGATGTCACCTTCAGCATGAAACAGTTTATCAAGAGCAATTACGGTTTCCCAGTAGACAGCAATACAGAATTTATATATGCAGATTGCTCTCAAGCTTTGTTTAATAAGCTAGTCCTCTGCTGCACCCTAGAAGGTGGATCATTGTGCTTCCCAGCTGGCTCTAATGGGAACTATGTTTCTGCTGCAAAATTCCTGAAAGCGGACATTGTGACTATCCTTACTAAGCCTGAAGACGGCTTTAAGATAACAGAAAAGACACTCACTGGAGTACTTGAGACTGTGAAGAAGCCGTGGGTGTACATTTGTGGTCCCACAATCAGCCCAACTGGCTTGCTTTACAGCAACAAAGAGATGGAGAGTCTACTAACAATTTGTGCGAAGTACGGGGCTAGAGTTATCATTGACACTTCATTCTCTGGATTGGAATTCAACTTAGACTATTGGGGTGGCTGGAATTTGGAAGGATGTATGTCGAAGCTGAATTCTTCTGCTGATCAGTCTTTCTGTGTGTCTCTGCTTGGAGGACTGTCTCTCAAGATGCTCACTGGCGCACTCAAATTCGGATTTCTGGTTTTGAACCAGCCTCAATTGGTTGATGCTTTTAATTGCTTTCCAGGATTGTGCAAACCTCATAGCACTGTCAAATATGCTATAAAGAAGCTGCTTGGCCTGAGAGAGCGAAAAGCTGGAGACCTGATGGATGCTGTTTCAGAACGAATAAAAACTTTGGAATCTAGAGCCAAGTCCTTGAAGGAGGTATTTTGACTTGCCAATGACAATTTACAATCCATTAAATTTTTTGATTCAAAGTGTGGAAGCTAATCATTTTGCTATTCTAACGTGAGTAATGCATTTCTCATTTGATTTTCTGTGTCATGATATTTCTGCAACAGACACTTGAGAAAAATGGGTGGGATGTGATTCCATCCAGCGGTGGTGTTTCGATGGTGGCAAAGCCTTCCTCTCTTCTCAACAAGATGGTAAAGGTCAGCACTGGTGAAAACTCTGCTGCTCAGGAAATCAAGCTTGACGGCTCAAATATCAGGGAAGCCATGGTCAAGGCAACCGGTTTGTGTATCAACAGTGGTTCATGGACTGGAATCCCTGGCTACTGCCGCTTCACAATCGCTTTAGAAGAAAGTGAGTTTCAGCAGGCTCTGGACTGCATCAACAAACTGAAAATCATTGCAGGTAACTGATGTGCTATGCGATCATGTATCACCTGATGGAATTTTTATCACAACTTAGTTGTTGAACATATCATATGACTTGCAAAAGTCAAGTTGATTTCCTTTCAAAACATTGGAATCACTACGTATTTCCTTATACAAGATAACACCACTCGGTGTTGTCTCCAGTTTATTGGGCAAAAGTGCATTTTTCAGTGCCATGTCATCTCAATTATAGCTTCTACGTGAACATTTCTGGTTCAAATATAATGAAATTGTGATTTCTTTGAGTTGATAATAGAATTTATATTATTATCATTTTTGTTACATCTTTGATAATCTGAGCTTTTGCGCAGACATATTCAAGGTTTATGATTAATTGTTTGAAAATAAAAAAGCTAGACAATTAACTAAATTATAACGAAATCTTTGAAAGTCAAGCAAAAATTTAAATCGACGAATGATTCATATTTTTTTCGCGTCTCTTACTAATTGCAATAGTGGTTGTGAACTCAATTGTAATTAGCATCAGAATTTTGAAACTAGTGTTGATGTGGTTGGTGATAATTGAAAGTAATACAAACATTTGTTTCTTGCAATTAATTTTCTTTTCTACCAAGTTACCCAAAATCAATAATGAATCAAAAGTTACTGAAATAATGCAGTACTCACATAAGGGATGCAGACGAAAAATAAGTGTAGATTTCCCGTAAATGGTTTAAGTTACTTTTAGCATTGGAGATGCCAAAGTGGGTGAAAATACTGGCTGAAAGATGAGGAAGATGTACTCCCAAGTAGAGTGGTTTAGTGATTAGTCATCTCCACTTGCTATTTCAAATAGCAGATTAAAATCTTAAATAAATTTCATCCTTTATGTTAATATTTAGAGTGGCGTGTATAGTATTCTTTCAATATTTAGGAGTAGTCATTTGAACCGTGCTATTAGAATCTCATTTAGACTGGTCTCGATAGTTTTTTGACCTTAAAAAGATGTTAAAAAAAACCAAAAACGAAAAAGAAAGATGAGGACGATGCACCTAAAATGCACATGGATGGGTATGTAGATTGGGTTAGCCCAACCTGCCCTCAACTGGACCTAGTTTGATTCCATACAGGCTTTGTACAACATGACGTAATAATCGTTGGGTCATGCTTAGCCATGACTCATTTTCCGTGTTCTGTATGTGCATGTTGTATGGCCCATCAAGCTGGCACGACACGCAAAGGGTAGGAGCAGGACCCAATTGTGGCGATTATAATCAATTCTTAAATAAAAAATTTAACAATTATTTTTATGAAAGCATTTGCTTTAATTTTAGTGATGCAACTCTGATCCTTATTATTTATTGAATTTTTATTATTTGAAAATTGATTATTAATAGCTAGTTTTCCTATTTGTGCCATATTTCTTTCGTTACGTATTTTGATCTTCGAATATTATTTTAATTTTTAAAGTTAATAAATTTATAAAATTGAAAAAAGGAAAACTCTTCATTTAATATTTCAATATAGTCCTATTAATATAAGAACTAAATTAAAATGTACAAATATATAATTATATAAATTAAATCTATACTTAATACCATTACTGTTTTACAAAAAATTTCTGTTTTACAGAAGGGTTTTGCTAGATTTAAAATTATTTAGATTTCACGATAATAAAAATTTCATTGAAAATTCAAAAATTTCTCAAAGAGAGACTAATAGTATCCATATGTAATCAAACTTATCATATAAGGTCATTATAATTATATCAGTCATCATTTCTCAAGAATTAAAAATTAAAAATTGTAAATTTAAAAAAAAATAATTTGAAATTCTAGCTATTTATTAATTATACAAATTTTATATAATATATAACTAAAATTTTCAAGATGATATGATTTGAAGGTCAATTTGATAGATTGAAAATTATTATTGTACAGCACCCATGAAACGTTTCGATTTCTCCAGAACATTCTAAAAACGTATCTTCCATCTCTATCTCCACATCATCCGACTTACAGCCTGTCTCTCTACACTCTCCTAGATTTCTCCTTTTCATGAAACATCCAGAGACTCCCATGCAACCCTATATATTCCCCACTTCACCCCTCTCTCTTCTGATCACAAAACCCAGAAAAAGAAACAAACATCTCATCATCTAGCAGCCCATTATCAAAACCTCCATTAGTATCAATCTTTTTCAGCTTTCAAGCTTCTAAAATGGCCAAGCTAACAACAACCACTATGCCATTTTTTGTTCTATCATTGGTTTTCATCATGGTCACACAAGCCAATGCCTTGATGCCCTACACAAGACCATTGTATGACATAATCTTCCCATCAGAGGACCCTTTTAGAATATTGGAACAAACTCCCCTACCAGTCCCCAAGAACCTGGACACTCTTGCACTTGCACGGTCAGACTGGAAGGAGACAGCTGCTGCCCATGTGATCAGCGTCGACATTCCAGGGCTGAAGAAGGATGACATCAAGATTGAGGTGGAGGAGAACAGGGTGTTGAGGGTGAGTGGGGAGAGGAAGAGTGAGGAGGAGATTGAGGGAGAGAAGTGGCACAGAGCTGAGAGGACTTGTGGCAAGTTCTGGAGGCAGTTTAGGCTACCAATGAATGCTGATTTTGACCACATCAAGGCTCATCTTGAAGATGGGGTGTTGAGCATTACTGTGGCCAAGTTTGCTGAGGAGAAGAAGAGGCAACCGAAGGTTGTCAACATTGCTGAATTGGGTTCCTCTTCTGGGGAAGATATCAAGGCCACCAAGGCTGAGATGTGATTCATTGTTGGTCTGATCTGATTTATTCTTTTTTTTTTTTCACCTGTTTTTTTTCGTCCATTTTGTGGGGATTTTGTTGAGGTTTGGTTATGTATTCTGTATTGATGGTTGTGGGTTTGTAATGCAAGATTAAGAGGGTGACTCATGTGAATACTTTGACAAAAGTGTGATTTTATTATAATAAGGATCTAGCATCCCTTATAATAAAGTTTCTTTTGTGTCTAATTTTCCTTCTGTATCTCAACCAATTTGTTGGAGTCCATTCCTGTCCAATTAGTTGAGGCCCAAATGCATTCCTTCAACAATACCATTAATTCACAATTGGAGAAGATTTTAAAACTCTTCTATGAAGTTCCATGAACTTTTGCATTTCAAAAATGCAATTCCCTTTATTTCTTCAACGGAAAAAAGTGCAATTCATGTGTGTTAAGTAATTGTCAGACAGAAATTATACCATCCTCAACTTAATTGATTGCGTCACAAGAACATACAATTCACACTTTACAACCCAGTCACCAAGACATTCACAATAACTCTTACCTTTACAAAGGTAAATTTGTCTGAATACTATTTTTCACAATTAATAGAGATTTCGCTCTTGTTAGTTACTTTGTTTTCTCTTTCCTTGTTCTTCATGTGTTTTTCTCAATATTTATTTTTGGGTCATGTTATTTGTTTTTCAACAACAAATTATATTTTCTATGTAAAGCCATGCAACAATATTTGTCAAAACAACACGTGTATGGATGCTTTACTAGTGGTGTTATGGTGGTTGCTGCAGGATGGTTAGAGCATGTCTGTTCTAAAATTTGATCAGAAAACATATCTTGCTGCTCTTTTGGACCAGCTGATCACCAGCATCAGAGCAATATGCATCAGTGTCATTCATGTAAGTTGACAAAATTATCGCAGGAAGATATGAGAAGCGTGTTCACTATCACAATCAGGGAAGCAAATGTATTGTTTCACTGGCTCTGGTTCGAGCTATAATAATGCTGCTTTAGCTGCCCAAACTATTTCCTGAAAACATTTTCTGGTATTTACTCTGTTGTAATTGTATTGTGTGTTGCTAAAACCCTTTGTCACCCCATTCCTGACATTGGGATCATATCTAATATCTTGTACTTTTACTGCTATGTTTATAATAACAACAGGCATGCATCAGTCAAGTTTTTATGAATGCAATGCTAGCGCTCTGGCTACTGGATCCAGAAATGGCACAACTTGTTGCTGATAATCATGCTTAGGTTGGATTCTTCCTCTTAACATAATAAAGGCTTGCAATTGCTTGCAACGACTCAACTTGTGTGAGAGTTTAGAGATGAATTCTCCGATATATATTTATACAGATGACAATAATGAGTTGCTAGAGCAAAGTAGACTAGGAAATGAAGACACTACCAAATGATTATAGAGCAATCCCTTGTTGTTTGGAACCAAGGAGTTGTTTATCATCCGCAGAGGAGACAAGAATACTAGCAGGTAAATGAAGCATGGTCCTCTGTCTCCAGTTGATGACATTTCTTTGATGCTTGCTCTGATGTCTCATAGAATTTCACTTTGTCTTTGTTTGCTTGTGATTTTTCTAAATTCTTAATGGCAAAGCAACAGTTATCAGCTATTCAGAGACTTTGTGCTAGTATGTAATGGCTGGTGACATGCTGGCCAAGGGGTGCAAAGTTATTGTGCTCTAGTAGATCTTGCTGAACGTTCGCATTTGCTGAGGTTGAGCATTGTCTTCAATCTTTCGTTGGACTTGTTACTCTGCAGGTATACAAATTAACATAAGTGGAAAAGCCGTTGTTATGTTTGCGTGTGTGGCTTGTGTAAGGTAAAAAGGAGCTTATCCTCAAGAATCATGGGATAAATGTACTAAATCCCTTGGTTGGTCTATATTTATTGTTTTTTAAGAATACATTGAATGAATATATCCACTGTCTATTATTATCTACACTATGAGAACCATCCCAAATATTCAAATCACCCATTCTCCCATTTTTTTCTTCTCCCTTCTTCTTTTTCTTACTTTTCTCTCAGCTTTTCCTTATGTTGCCTGCTTGTGTGTGTGTGTTTTTCTTTTAATTGAACATCAATATATATACAAACAACGCATGTGGCCGACATACACCCACACACACACTTTTTCAACCTCTTTTTTGCATACCAATCTCTACATTTAACACTTGTTCCTTTACTATTACTATGACTTTTCTTTTCTCAATTGTTCTTGCTATTTTCATTCTTATCTCTAATTCTCTCAACACACACACACACACACACACACGTATATATATATATATATATACATACATATGTGAGTGTGTGACTAGGTCCTTTTTTTTTTTTTCCAATTTTATTTTTTTGCCTTTTGTCTCATGTGTTGATCATAACACAACCACGTGTTTTCTTCTCTTTTGTGTCCATGGAAATTACACCCCATTTTGTGTATATCTTTTATGCTTGAAAATAAGTGGATGTATTTAGTAGACAATTGGGCTATAGAAATTTTCAATTTAGGCTCATTTAAATTTTGGAATCCATAATTGATTAATTAAACTATTTTTTTAGCATTATAATTGAGTTTTTTAATAAATCCAATAAAATTATTTTTTGGACTTGTAATTAAATTGAGTCAATCTATAGATTTCATTTTGGGCTCAATTTATTTTCTGGATTCATTTGGATTGGAGCTTTACAAAGGCTGCTAGATTTTATGTTATGAATCATGTTCTGATTGTAGTCTCACATAGATGGAAGTGTGTTTGATTGGATGTGGATTATGTGGTGGTCTACACTTGCTGCATAATCGCTAGTGTTTGATTGGAAGTGGATTATGTGGTATATGTATTGTTGATGTCAAACCTGTTAAAATACAATATTTCGTTACTATAGTTAAAAGGACTATTGGTATTTACGCAAGAAAAGAATGACACAAAACTATTTTATTTGTAAATGAGAAAATGAGAGAGAAGAGAGCAGTTTGTCAATTGGAATGCTTAGACAAATTTTTGATGTGACAAATGGATGAAATGGATGGCCTATCTATCATAAGCTTTGTACCATTTCATGATAAGTTACAACTACTTATCATGCATTTTCATTCTAAATCCAGACCATTGGATCTTATATGTAATTTTCAGTTTTAATCTGAAGGTTCAGATTACACTTTTTCATAAGATCACAACCTTTATATAGAGTCATATTGTATCGTAAAGTCACAATCATTCATTATAGTCATATTGTATGATAAAGTCACAACCATTCATTAGAGTCACACTGTATGACAAAAATCACAAACCTTCCACTAATTCTTCTAGAAGCTCTCATGCACATGTTCTAGAAACTCTTACACGTATATAACATGTGTTGCATTTATTTTGAAAATTATTCCAAACATTTGTATGACCAAAGTAAGTAGCATGAACTTCAACATTCCTCATGTATTTCAACAACGGAATGTTGTGGCAGATATTCTATGTAATGGAAGGCTTGAAGCATTTAATTTTAGGTTGGTGGGATAAAATTAATTGCTTAATTTGCTCTTCCTTTTCGTGTCAATTAATCCTCTCTATCGTTCCTTCTGTTTTTGTAGCTCTTACCTTTATTTATCTTTCTACGAATCGAAAATTTTTGGTGAAAAGGCCATTTTTGGTTGAGTGTGTGTTTGGTTTGTATGTCGACCAGGTGTTTGTGGAATTGTCTGTGATTGACTGTATTGACCAGGTGGTTGAGTGTGTGATTGACTGTATGGTACATCATGACTCACTTATTCTCCCACAGATATTACCAATCAATCAGTACAATATATTAGAACTGCCGCCCTCCTTACATAGGGAGGGACGTTAAAATCAACAGATTATCTCCATGAAAACATCAATGATCAACAGGTGCTTGCACTTCTTCCATATTCTAATAGACAAAGCATTCACAATATTTATAACTTGACAATTTTTTAACAATTTTTTAAACTAATGGTCTCATCTTCTATTCTTTTCTATGCAATAAAACAAATAATGGGCGGTTACTTTGGCGCATGTATTGTTTCTTCTTTGTGAGTCAATTACAGGTAGCATACATTTTCTTCTTTTGACTTCACCAAAGAGTTTCTTTGCTTTCATTTTCCGTATTAAATCCAAAAAATTTTCTCAAAGAAACTATGTCAATCATTGGAGAGGCTGTTCTAACGGGGTCGGTTGAGTTTCTGATCCACAAGTTGGCTTCATCTGAACTGCTGAGTTTTGCACGCCAAGAGCGAATCCATGCGGATCTCAAGAAGTGGGAGAACATGTTGATGAAGATCCATGCAGTGCTTGAAGATGCAGAGGAGAAGCAGATAACGAACCAGTTCGTGAAGAGATGGCTTGTTGATCTTCAAAATTTGGCTTATGATGTAGAAGACATATTGGACAAGTTTGCAACTATGGCCTTGGAGAGGAAGTTGTCTCATGAATCTGAATCTAGCACAAGTATGGTACAGAAGCTCATTCCGGCCAACTTCAACCCACATGCTGTCAAGTTCAATTTCAAGATGAGAGCTGAAATGTAGAAGATCACTGAGAGGTTGCAAGAGATAGCTGCACAGAAAAACAACCTGGATTTGAGAGAGAATTCAGTTGGTAGGTCCGACAAAGCCGGAGATCGAAGGCCACCTACAACCTCTTTAAGTGAAGCTCACGTTTATGGTGGGGAAAAAGACGAAGCGGCAATAATAGAATTACTGTTGAATGATGAAGGTATTGAAGATGGAATCTCGGTTATTCCTATTGTAGGGATTGGTGGGGTAGGGAAGACAACTCTCGCTCAAAATGTCTACAACAATGTTAGAGTCAAGAGCCATTTTGATCTCAAAGCGCGGGCTTGTGTTTCAGATGACTTTGATGTCATCATGGTGACAAAAACCAGTTTGAAGTTCATTGCTCCTGAGAGTCATGATTCTAATGATCTCAATAAGCTTCAAGTTGAATTGAAGGAGAAACTTCTAGGAAAGAAATTTTTAGTTGTTCTTGATGGCATTTGGAATGAGAATCCTAACAAGTGGAAAACACTTCTCTGCCCATTTGAGTCCAACTCTCCTGGAGGGACAATTATTGTTTATTGTTACAACTCGTAGTACCTATATATCATCAATGGTAGGCACTCGTCCAACATATCCATTGGAAGGCTAATCAGATGATGATTGTTTGTCTATATTTACGTATCACTCTCTAGTAATAGAAGAATTCAATGGGCATCCAAACTGCTTAAGGGAAAATGCCGAGAAGATAGTGAAGAGGTGTCAAGGATTGCCTTTAACAGCAAAAACTCTTGGTGGTCTCTTGCACAATAACATTAACCGCAATGAATGGGAACACATTTTAAATAGTAAAATATGGAATTTACCAACAAGTAAAAGTGATATTATGCCAGCTCTTAGATTGAGTTACCATTATCTTCCTCTACATTTGTAACCGTGTTTTGCGTATTGTTCCTTACTACCTAAGGGATTACGAATTTCAGAAGAAGGAGATAATATTGTTATGAATGACTCAAGGTTTTTTACAACCAGAAGGGAGTATAGAAGAAGAAATGGAGGATTTGGGTGACAACTTTTTTCAGAAGCTACAATCAAAATCATTTTTTCAACAATCAAGCAGTGACATCTCAAGGTATGTTATGCATGACCTCATCAATAATCTTGCTCAATGGGTAGCGGGAGAAACATTTTATTTTAGAATGGAGAATACAATGAAGGGCAACAATCAAAATAACATCTTCAAAAATCTTCAGCATCTATCTTATGTTGGTGGTTGTTATGATGGCTTTAAAAAATTTGAGGCACTCTATGGTGTCAATAATGTCAACAGTTTAACTTATAATGGCGGGCTATATGATGGTGTTAAGATGTTTGAGGCTTTCAATTTGCTCAAACATCTACGGACTTTCTTACCATTAAGGCTATCATTATATGATAACATTGGTTTCTTAACATCCGAGATTCTTAATAATTTGCCCAAACTACAATGCTTACGAATTTTATCCTTGAATGGATATGACATTTCAAAACTGCCAGATGCAATTGGTAATTTGAAACTTTTAAGGTACCTTGATCTTTCTCGCACTTCTAAGGAACCATACTGTTCTACTTTTGAAATGGAGTATTTCTGAATCAAGGAACGAAAGAGTTGAGACAGAAGTGCTGTACATGCTACAACCTTGGAATGAAAAACTTGAAGATCTTACCATCCGAGGCTATGGTGGTATGATTTTTCCTACTTGTTCAGGAAATACTTCATTCTCAAGTTTAGTGGTCCTAACATTTGTAAAATGTCGGATTGTACTTCTTTGCCGTCAGTTGGGCAACTACCATCACTAAAGGAACTCTACATTCGAAAAATGTCTGGTATAAAGAGGGTAGGTCAAGAGTTCTATGGAAATGGTAGCTCAAGGCCTTTCCCAAAGCTGCAGATTCTTCATCTTATCAACATGGCAGAATGGGAAGACTGGGAAGAGTGGATTTCTCATGAATTTGGTCAAGAAGTTGAAGAATTTCCTCAGTTGCAAGAACTTTCTATCGAACAATGTCCTAAACTGATAGGTAGATTGCCAAAACATCTTCCTTTGCTGAAAAAGCTTCACATTTACGAGTGTAACCAATTGGTGGTGTCAGTACCATGTCATCCAACAAACTGCAGTATTGAAATTGCTGGATGCAAACAGGTGGAGCACAGAAATTCAGTCGACATCAGTTCTTTGAATTTACAAGTTATCTCTGATATTGCCAGTCATGTGTGTCTCATAGATAGGCAAAGAATATTTTCAGAAACTGAAAAAGTGGAGATTATTGGATATAAAGAGCATCACAGATTAACATCTTTCTTGCAGACTGGAATTGCATTGCAGCAAGATGATAGCCATGTATGCTATTTGTTGGAATCACATCTCAGCAAGATTGATGTTGACCCTTTTACCCTATTGAATGTGAAAGAAGAAGAGGAACAAGAGTTGGCTTGGAGACGTCAGTATCTGATATTGGAGAATCATATATGCTTTGCAAAGGTACCACAAGTTTTGCACAACTTTAGTTTCCTAAGAAGACTACACCTTAGAAACTTCTCGGAACTAGTTTTCTTTCCAGATGTTGGTCTACCTTCCCTGTTGAAAAGTGTAGAAATTTGGTCATGCAATGCACTGAAATCCCTTCCTGATTCATGGATGCACAGTACTTTTTTCTTTCCAGACGCTGGTCTACCTTCCCAGTTGAAAAGTATAGAAATTTGGTCATGCAATGCACTGAAATCCCTTCCCGATTCATGGATGCACAGTACTTCTCTTGAATGTTTATTTATAGAAGAGTGTGAATCTTTGACTTACCTTGCAAGAAACCAGTTACCTCCAAATCTAAAGCAGTTGGAGATTGGATTTTGCTCTAGTTTACAGACATTGATGCAGGAGGATAACAATAACTTACCTTCTGGTATTGCTGTTTGTCCATCCCCTACCTCCTCCTTGACAAAAGGCGAGTTACCTGCCACACTTGAAGACATTAAAATTCTTGAATGCTTAAATCTTAGGTCCTTGTCCTCAAGTGGCAATCTTCCTAAGGCTCTAAAACATTTTCAACTTTATACTTCAAACATTGAGTCAGTTGCAAAAACGTTTCACAATAATACTTGTCTTAAATCAATTGACATATGAAATTGTTACAATCTCAAGTTTTTGCCTGAGGACCTGCAGAAACTGACTCATCTTGAAGTTATTTATATAACTCGCTGTCCAAGTCTTGTTACTTTTCCGTTAGGAGGATTTTACAGGGAAGAATGTGAGAAACTAGAGGCCCTTACCGACAATGTTCACCCACTCAACCATCACCAAGTATCAAGATCAGATTGTTCAAGGCTTGTTTCATTTCCAAAGGGAGGGTTGGCTTCTGCGAACTTGACACAACTTAGGATTTTAATACCTGGTTGTTCAAGGCTTGTTTCCTTTCCAAATGGAGGGTTGCATTTCATGAACTTGACAGAGCTCCTAATAAGAAACTGTGAGAAACTAGAGGCCTTGCCCAGTTGCATGCAGCAACTCAACCATCTTCACAAGATTGAAATATCAGATTGTTCAAGTCTTGTTTCCTGTTTCGGCATACGGTTGCCTTCCACGAGCTTGACAGAGCTCATATTCAAAAACTGTGGAAAACTAGAGGCCCTCCCTAGCTGCATGTATCAACTCAACCGTCTTCGAAAGATTGAAGTATCGGATTGTTCAAGCCTTGTTTCCTCTCCAGCTGACAAAGGGTTGCCTTCCACGAGCTTGACAGAGCTTATAATAGTAAACTGTGAGAAACCAGAGGATCTTCCCAACAACATGCACGATCTCACTTCTCTTCAAGAATTAACGACGTAAGATTGTCCACTCATCAAATCATCCTCTCCTGAGTACGGCTTTCCAACAAACCTTACATCGCTTGTTATCAGAAATCTCAAAATGTTGAAGCCACCGTCTGAGTGGGGGCTGCAAAGACTCTCCTCTCTTGCAGAACTCGACTTCGAAGGATGTCCAGTTGTGGTGTCCTTTCCACCAACGGAGATAGAAATCATGTACCCAAACTCTCTGATCTTGCTGCAAATTACAAACTTTCCAAATCTTGAACACCTTTCATCTGCCGTTCAAAATCTCAGTTTCATGGAAAGACTGGAACTAATTGATTGTCCTAAGCTAAAATCCTTTCCAAAAAACGGCCTGCCTGTTTCGCTTTTGGAATTATGTATCATTCAATGTCCTCTGCTAAAACAAAAGTGCAAAAAGAGTAGAGGAAAATATTGGCCCTTGATCGCCGCCATGCCTCTAGTCAACATAGATTAGGACGTATATCATAAAAGCTTAGCTATATAGGTATGTTTCTTTTAAATACTTGTTTTTCCGTATAATAATCTTTTAACACCATAATTTTCTATCTTCCGTTGTTAAGACAATAATAAAACAAAGGGACAAAACATGTTACAAATGAAATAAGTAAAATTATTTGATATAATAGAATTATTATTATTATTTAATGAAAAACAAATGAAAACAAGGTAAAATGTCAGCTGAGGGTGGTATTTGTTTGATTCAATGAATTATTTGGCTAAGACTTTAAATTTATCTCAATCTCAAAGTACAAGATTTATTGACCGGAAATAAATGTTAGGAGAAAGAGTCAATTGTTTATTCTTTTACTAATAGTGATTTCTATTGTTTGAACCATGCAATTTTAACTAGAAAAGATATCAATAGATATTGTTTGGTGCTGGCTATCAAAGATAATTAGATGTTTTAAGATTCATTAAACATACAAATTGTTTCAAGATTTTGAGGCATATTGCTAAAATAGTTGAGATATTGGTCGAGTGTTATGTTCTTTACTTCAATTAGGAATTAACTGGCTAAGAGATTGATTCAGGATTGGGGCAAGGCATGTCTGTTCTTGAATTCGATATCACCTGCATCAAAGCGATATCCATGATCAATGAAGGAAATTACAAGCTATATATAATATGTGAACAAATAAACTAATGCAATATGACAACTAAGCAGAAGTTGGTGCAAGATGTAAGTCTGGCCAGTGCCGTAGTAAGGTTTGAACTTCAAAAGAATTCTTATTTAAGATAGCTTTGATGTTTGTAATTGTAGTAAAATACCAGGCAATGAACCAGTCATGATGTCATGACTGGCAATTGGATTTGGAAATGACACAATTTCGGCCCTAGACTTACCAGTACTGGTGGTGTGGTCATTGCTTCAGGATGGGAACAGGGCTTGTCTATTCTTAAATTTGATGTGCACAAGTGGTACTCTTTACGTACCAAGTCAATATCCAGCATCCATGGAGTTTGACAGTTGTGAACTCAAAGAAATTCATGAACTAGAATCTGTGATGACTAATATGAGGGGAAGCAGTTGTATTGTTTTCACTGGCATTGGTACAAGCCATACGTTTTCTGGTATCTATCATTTGATTGTCATTAAGATTTTTGGAATTTGACATTTATTTTTTAGATCTCTTGCTTATGCAGGGTAGACGAGCACGATTGTTATATATGCATGCTTGAAGATGGAACATGCTTGACAAAATTGTGCATGTGATGGTTGGCAGTGCAATATCAAGGAATATATGCTGTGGATTTCAATAAGTGATTTAAGTGTGATAAGTACCAAGTTAAGTTTATAATATTCATGAATTCTTGATGTGTACGAACGTTTCGAGAGTAATGCTCCTAAAGTTTCACAGATAACCTCACTGAGCTGCTAGATCAAACTAGACCAGGAAATGTAGGCTGTACTAAAACCATTGATTATTGAGCAGTTGTTTATCATGCACAGCAAAGAATACTTGCAGGTAATAGAGCATGGTCCTCTGTCTCTAGTTGATAAAAATGCTTTGATGCTTGGTTTTATGTCACATTGAATTTCACTTGGTTTGCTAGTGATATTTCTAGATTGCAAGCTAAAGCGACAGTGATCAGTTATTCAAAGACTTTTGTTCTTGTAGGTAATGGTGCCATGTTTGACAACGGGTGCAGATCGAGAGTTAGTGTGCTCTGGTGGATCTTCTTGAATGCTTGCGTTTTCTTAGGTTGAGCATTGCCTTCATCCTTTTGTTGGTCTAATTCCTCTATAGGTATTCCAACAACTAAATCTCTAATTTTATTGGCATATCAACTTTGATAGATAAAAATGTAAAAATTTTATCTAGGAAAATTCAATGAATGCGATTCTATTCACCCACAAGTAAACTTGAAAGGGCAAGTGGTATTTTGTCTCTATCATTTAGGATTCTGTTCTTTTTTTCTTCCTTCTATCTTAAGTTAAGAAATCTAAAGAGTTATTAAAATCTAATACATAAACGGATTTTTCTTTTTTTTAAAAAAAAAAAAATCAAATATCATTTTATATATAATCATTAGAGTCGAAAATGATAGTAACTCTATTTTTTTTTTGATGAGCGTGATCCGTTGGCCATAGATCCTTTGTTTTTTTAATTTTTTCATTCTCTAGTAGATTTCTTAAGGGTTTTTTTTTTTTTTTTTTTCCGGAATTGTATCAAGAGAATCATTAGAAATTTTTACTATAAAGTCATATTGGAAAATAAATATGACGAGAATAATAAGTCAAATTGGCAAGTAAATATGAACAGAGTTAAAAGTGTAACTTTTGATTTTGTTTTATTTTCTTTTTTTCTCACTGGATTGCACTTTGTTTCCTAGAAAAATCAACGAAGGTGCCATATCAAGGGTAATTTTTTTTTTTTTGAAATAAACAAACCTTCATTAAGAACCAAGTAGATTATAACTCCTGAAAGCCAGAAAAAATACAGTTGACACTGACAGAGTGCTAGGAAAGATCCCCAACTGAGGATAAAGCTAAGGAAGCTAATTTGTAAGCCAAGCAATTGTCACATCTGGAGATGGCTTGACAATTGATAACACTAATATCCTTACAAACAGCCTTGATATCACCTATAAGAAACCTGACTTCGCAAGGAAAATCATAACAAGCATTAAAAGCTGAAGCTACATTCTTTGCATCTACTTCTGCTAAAGATACCAGCAGATTGAGCGAACGGGCTAAAAGGAGGCCCTCTCTTAACGCCAGCAGCTCACCAATCTTAAGGGAAAAAAGGTCAAACAGTCTCTTAGAACAAGCAGCAGTAACCCAACCTCTGATCTCTAATAGCAGCCCCGATACTGATATAACCAGCTCCAAGTTTGATAGCTACGTCGGAGTATCAAAGGTAATTTTATGCGGTGTTTTTGTCTCTCAGTGAAGGTACTGACATGACGGACTAAATGAAGGACAATAATGCAGTATGAAAAGCAACCCTACTTTTATTGACTGATAAATATATCAATTGTTTGTTTGAAAATAGTACTAATTTACTTATCGTAAAGTAAAATTTTAGTTTGCGATTTTTTTTTTTTTTTTTTAATTTTGCTTTGTTGTGTTCATCTCTTTTTTGTTGTATTTTTTGGTAGGAATCTCTTTCTGTTTTTATAAAATTCATACTTGTTAAGGTGTTATAAACCGATAAATGGTAATTATATAAAGAGAAAAATATGAAGTTAATTGATTGTTCCGTTTATCTGTCGAGATTTTGATTAATGAAGCAGTTGTGATTAGAGACATTTTTAATTTTTTTTTGTCAAAAATAAAATCAGTACTGTACATTTTTGGTAACATGTAACATTTCTTTTAGTAAATAAAATAAAGAATAAAAAAATAAAAGCTCATCAAGTAGAAAATATTGTTTCCACCTATACACAAGGAGTTGAAAACAATGCTTTACTGATTTCTGTTATATTAAAGCTTCTGAACATCTACTTTTCAATATACATTTATATATATATATATATATATATATGAACAACATTTGCATTAAAATAAAAAATTTATTCAATTTTAAATGTAAAATATATTCCTGTTGTTTGAGTTTTGAAAAATTATTTTGAGTAAAACTTTAACAAGCATATCCTTTTTAAAATATTTCTTTTATTTTTTTTATTAGAGATTAAAATAACTCCAAACAAATCAATTAAAAACAACATTAAAACATCCCAAATTACTTGAATGCTTTTTATATCATTAACAGAATTTATCTTCATATTCATCATCAATGCTATATGAATGTTGACTTATCATTTATAGATTAATTAGAAGATTCCGTAATTTTAAATTAAAATGTCTATAAAAATTGCTTAAATAATGAAAACTAATAATCTATTAACAATTCAAAATGCTTATTTTAGATGAATGATTAAATGAAGGTTTTAGAATATGAACAAGGCTATTGCTTTACAATGAAATTTCACGCGGTGTTCATTAATTACTGACTTTTTGGTTAAGAAGTGATGTGACTATTTAAACTTTTTCCTTGAATGAATAGCTTAATATATTGATTCAAATTAACAATGATCAATGTGTTATCAACAGTAATTTTTAAACAATTGAGTATTTTGATTGTAGCTCTAGTTTCTTATTTTGTTTTCTAGGTGAAGTATGTTATTAATTCCTAATATTTTGACCAATAACACCCTTTGACTTTGGTTTGATGTTAAGCTAACTTGTATTTCTTCTGTTTTGTGAATGAGTTATTTTTGTTAATTTTAAAAACAAAAAAAAATCCTCCTACTTTATTTGAAATTGTATTTATACATAAAAGATCATTTAATTACATAAACCTTTTAGAATTATGTCGACCAAACTTTAATCATGAAAAATCAGTTTTGCCCTATTATAATAAGTGGATAGAAAATTGATGATATTAAAGTATTAAAATTTCATAGTTCTTAATTTATTCAAATATTAACATTATTATATTCAAATATCATAGTGATTGATTTATTAAATTATTAAAAAAATAATTATTTGTTAATCTTTAAAAAAGAAGGACCGACTTGAGGGAATTTACTCATGCAAAGTACTACAATTAGCAAACTTCAGTATACTGAATAGACTTAGAAATTAATCAATCTCTATTGAATCCAAATACCAAAACTTTCCCTTTCCCAAGAAAAAAAAAAAAAAAAAAAACCCAAAACATTCATTGAACTACAAATAGACTTGGAAAATAATCTCTCCATTTATTCTAATAAACAGAAACTGACGTATGAATAGACTTGGAAAATTCTATTACTACAACTTGAAAATCCATATTTTTAATTTGTTGGCTGAATACAAACTCTGGCGTCGGTGACTTCAATCACGATATATAATTTTAAAACATAATTAACTAGCTAATCATAATTGCATGATAGAACAAGCATTTGGAATCTGATGACTGAACTTCTTGGGCGCATTGTAGTTGTCCAACTGGGTATCCATTCTGATGACTGAACTTCTTGGGCGCATTGTAGTTGTCCAACTGGGTATCCATTCTCATTTCCAGCATGATACCCGTATTTGTAACCAAATCCGACTTTACCCATGAAATCCATATTCTTGCCCTTCATTTCCCCTCCATTATCACTATCACTATCACGGTCACTATTATATTTATTACCATTACCATTGCCGTCACCATCACGGTCACTGCCTTTCTTATTATTCTTTCCTCCACCACTGCCATTGTTGTCGTCATCACCACCACCACTGCCATTGTTGTCATCATCACTGCCACTGAGGCCTCTCGTTTGTTTTTCTTTTTCTGAGAGAAAATAATTCCATGCCTGACAAACGAATGAATTTTGAGAATAAGAAAATTTTGAAGTGCGGCAAACCCACAAAAAGACGAGTAGGAAAGTATAAGCCATATTGTTACCAGCCAAGACTAATAGGTTCTTCAATTTCTAAATTATTTTAGTATTGAGTAATGCTAAACTATCTAAAAATTTACTCAAATTTATTATTCAAATGATGTAACAAGTCTATATATAATTATCACATCATCAATAAATCATTTCAAAATTTATGTAATAGTTACAAATCAACTTTTCACATCATTTAAACAAAGTTTTAAGGTAAATTTTTGAGAAATGTAACATTATTCATTAGTATTTTGATAACACAAAACTTTAAGGAAGTTTTGCGATTGCCTCCATAACCTCTAGATAGGGTTAAATTAACATAAATCAGTTAAGAGTTGATTTCCATCATCAGTTTTAGAAGTGGGATGGGTGACCTCACCCCAAACCCACTTCTTATCTGTTTATCTATTAATATTAAATAAAAATCAATATACAATTAATAAAAACTAAGATATTTTTAAAATTTTGAAAATACATAACAGATTTCATTAATGTTTAACAGATGTTTATTTAATTTTAAAATTAGTCTTATGAGAAAGTAATATAGATGCAAGCTTTTACTTTCTGTGAAATAAAGTTTTATCTCCATAATAAAAATATAATATTTAAAGTCTCAATTTTGTTTTTGGAATATTTGAAAACTCAATTTTGACAATAAAGAAATTCGAACAAAATAACTGATTCAGAAAAAGTCAGAAAAGCATAATAGGTCCATATAAGGAAATTAAACGACCAGCGTATAACAAAATTTATATCACAGAACTTGATGATTTCGGCCAAGTTACTTAAGTTATTTGATGGGCCCATATGTTGGCTTCAACTTGAGTCTTGAATGATGAATGATTGATTTAAAGCATATGTTAACATGAACAAGAGGATAGCTGAAAATTTAGGAGCGCTACCAGTAGAAGGAAGAAAAGAAACCTTTACCTTGTTGAAACGGGCGGTCAATTCATCTGCTTTAAGATTCACGCTATCATCATATTTGGTTATTCCGCCATCGTTGGATTCTGTACTCTGTTTCATGGTCTTCTGTTGGACCCTATTTTGGATTTTGGATGGATCCTTTTCTTTCTTCTTCTCTCCATCTCCTCCTGCATTGAAGTTGTTCTTATTGTTACCCCCACCAACAGTTTTGACTTTCTTCTTCTGAAACACACACATAAAATTAAAACAATAAGAACAATCAATCAAGAGACAAGAAAAGAACTCATTATTAATTAAAGGGAAAAAAAAATAAGAACAAGAAACAACCATGGAAAAACCAGTTGGGAGACGGAGTTGACTATGCTTGACCATTGTTCAGTTTCAGAAACAAAAAATTGTGTGGTGTCTGACGGAAGAGGAGGGTGTTTGTAGTAACTCCAAAACACAAAAGGGTGTTTGTTATATTATATACTAAAGTTGGGCGCCGGTTCAACAACGCGGTTTCTTTTTTTAAAAACAGTTTTAACGCGTTTTCCAGTTCCCAAGGCCCACAGCGAATAATAAAAGGCCAATATATATATATATATATATATATATATGAAAAAAAAAACACTTTTTTAAATAAATCAACAGTTCGACAAGACAACAAGTGGAGGTAGGTGAATATTTGATAATTAAGGTTGGCAAAATGCAGGTCTAAACCCGCATCAGGCCCAGACCCGCATTGGACCCTCTCATTTTTTTTAGGGTCTAGACCCTACCCATAACCTCAAATTAATTTGAGGGTATGGTTCCAGACCCTACCCGCATATTTTGCGGGTCTCTTCAGATCCTCTTCAGACCCCCAACAACACCCAAATCCTAGAAATCCCAACAACACCCAAATCCTCTCTCTCTCACTGAGCATCTCTTTCACTTTCTCCTTCCCCAAAGCAATCCCCTTCCCCACCAAATTCCCAAAACCACCCTCCACCCGCTTCTCTTTCTCCATTCTCACCTCCTCCACCGCCTCCTTTATCCATCCACCACCTCCATTCTTCATCAACACAAGACGCTGCTCGAGCCCGTCAAGCCTCTCAGCCATCTCGAACCTCATGTGATGAACGTCAGCTAACACATGCGCCTGCAAAGGACCGTTCAACCACAGGCAGAGAAAGAGAGAGGGAGGGAAAGGGAAGGGAAGAGAGAGCACCTTAGAGCAGAGGAACGGCGGTGATGGAGAGAGAGAGAGGCGCAATAGAGCAGAGATCTGGGTTTTATTGGTCGGTGATGGAGAGAGAGAGAGAGACGGGGATGTTCTGGTGGCCAGCGATAACACGGCGGCGATGGATCGCGGTCAATGAGGAATGGCGGCAATGGAGATTGGAGAGAGACCTGGTTTTGTTGGTCGACGATGGAGAGAGAGAAACAGAGATCTGGGTTTTGTTGGTCAACAATGGACAGAGAGAGAGACGGGGATGTTCTGGTGGCCGGCGATAACGCGGCGGCGATGGATCGCGCTCGATGAGGAATGACGGCGATAGAGATTGGAGAGAGACCTGGGTTTTGTTGGTCGACGATGGAGATAGAGAAACGGAGATGTTCTGGTGGTCGGCGACAACACGGCGGCAATGGATCGTAGTCGACGAGGAACGGCGGCGATGGATCGCAGTCGAGGAGGAACGACGGCAGATGGAGATTGGAGAGAGAGAGAGTCGAGAGAGTTGAGAGACCCGCAGATGGAGAGTTTGGGTTTTTTTTTTTTTTTAAATGAGGAGAGAGTATTTTGCGGGTCTGATAGAGACCCGCATTGGACCCATATCCTACCCGCAAATTGTGGATTTTTTTAGATCCGGTTCTTTTAAGGGTTTTTACCATGGAGGTTAAGGTCTATACCCGAACCGCATTGTTGCGGGTACGGATAGGGTCTGAAGACCCTATCCATTTTGCCAACCTTATTGATAATAGCTTTTTATAAACCTCCGGATTTGTAAAAAATAATTTAGGGAAAATTACACTAAAATACCTCGACCTATTGAATTATTACAGTCATGATGCGAGTTTAAGCTAAATTACACATAAATACCTTTAACCTGGTTTGACTCACAATTGATTAACGGTAAAGTTAACATCTCAAGGGTAAATTGGTCTTTTTATATATTAAATAAATTAAAAAAATAAAAAATAATTAATTTCCAATTAAAAACTGCCACATCACACTAATTTTTAAAATAATTTAATTATTTATTTTTTATACAAAACAATTCAATTAATTAATATTATTATTATTTAAATAGAAAATTAAAAGAAAAAGTTTTCAACACTCAGATTCATCACCATTATCAATATCAACACAAACTTTATTAACAAATCACCATTAACAAATACCAACAAAACTTCATTAAAGCATTAACTCACATCAACACCAGAAACATTCATCAACCCACAATTATCATCATCAACTCATCTTAAGAAACATCTAAACAAATCTTAAGAAAAAATTAAAAAAAAAAAAATACAAATTAAAGCATCTGGGGTAGATTCGACTGGGTTCGTCGCGAACCCAGATTCGCCGAACCCAGATTCGACTGGGTTCATGGCGAACTCAGATTAGACGAACCCAGTCGAATCTGAGTTCGTCGCGAACCCAGATTCGACTAGGTTCACGATGATGAACCCAGTCGACTCTGGGTTCGCGACGAACCCAGATTCGACTGGGTTCACGACGACGAACCCAGTCAAATAACCCAGATTCGACAAACCCAGTCGAATCTGGGTTCGTCGCGAACCCAAATACTCAAAAGAACAAGAAGAAGAAAAGAAAAAGAAGAAGAGAAGAAGAAAAGGGAGAGAGTGACGAACCAGAAACCTCGAAGAAGAAGAAGAAGAAAAAGAGAGAAATATAGAGAGAGAGAGAGATTTTGTTTAAATAATATTCCAAATATTGTTTGATATATAAAAAGACCGATTTACCCTTGAGATGTTAACTTTACCGTTAATTGATTGTTAGTCAAATCAGGTCAAAGGTATTTATGTGTAATTTAGCTTAAACTCGCATCATGACTGTAATAATTCAATAGGTCGAGGTGCTTTAGTGTAATTTGCCCAAAAATTTACAATTGGCCAATAACTCTGACGTTGCCTTCTTATCTTTAGTTGACAAAAACCATGCTTTTTAAAGTCTCCATCCTTTGTAGGAACGAGGAAGTTTCCCAGAAACTTCTCCCGCCAGCCTCAGTGTTTTGCTTAATAAAACTGTTTCAACTAAAAAGAACATTTGTTTGGAAAAAATTTTGTTGAAATAAAAACCAAATCAAAGATAAGTCATATTAGTGACATTGAAGTCTTGTCCGTATCTATCTTGGCGGATTAAAAAAATTAGAAGCACCAAAACTCATTACCTTTTTTTTCTAAAAAAAAACAATCTATATATATGAATTAATTAGGATTTTAGAAAGGTGAACTTAATTCAAACCCACAAGATAAACTTAAGGAGGTAGTTTTGGTAAAAATGAACTTTTGGAAGAAAATGTTGTAGAAGTAAATCTCGTGAAAGGAGATACTTTAATGTGTTTACTAATAAAGAATTTCAAGAAAGAGAATTGGATTCCTAATTTGTGAATTCTATTATTATCCAATTTTATGGGAATTAAGTTCATGGATCTCACATATAAAATCAGGAATCATCCTCTTACTCTAAAAATCAAGTTTTCTTTCATAATTGAAATTTGTTAAAACTCTTCACCTTGAAATTCTTGTTAGCAGCAAGGGACAACTCAAATTTTAAAGTACTACACTCTTCTAAGGGGAAGTGGTCATTGCATTTATTTCCATTGCCTCTCTTGTTCCAGGTAGTCTTCCCTTTTAAATTCAACAACATGCTTAATTAACACCTATGAGTTTTTGAAAGCAAGATCTTTCAGATTCCAGCTGTACGAATATGATAAGTTTGCCAATTATGTAGTTATTTTTTCCCCTTTAATTTCTAGGTTCTAGTAAAAACAATAGTGGTTCCATGTCTAAGTTGGTTTCAGATAAAAACATATCAGCTCTATGTTGTTGACAAATGACTATTTTCACATGTCTAATAATGTTCATAAGAAATTGCTTGTTCTTGCATTATTTATTGTTATTTTCTTTTAAAAAAATAAGATAATTGTTTATGCATTGTGTTTAAAAGATGTTAATTATTATAAATATATGAACAATATAAAATATAATTTTCATATTAAAGATATCTCAATAATCAACGTTGTATCATTCTTATTTCTTACTCAAATAAACACTTGAAAGGGAATTAACCTCATTCTGTTTTCAATTTCTAAAAGTAAAGTAAATGTTTGATTGGAATTAAGTTATTTAATTCCAATTCTTTTTCATTCCTTTTCTAATAGAATTTGATTCCATTTCATTTGATTACTTGTTAGTAAACATTAAAAGTGGAGATTCTATTAAAAAAAAAAAGAAAAAAAAAAAGCTTTTAAAATAAAATTGTTGAATGTTTGAGGGCAAGCTCTTTTAAATGATGGATTTATTTATTTCAAAAAAAAAATGATGGATTTATTATTTATTAAAAAGTGTAAATAATAAAAAAAAATCAATACATCTATTAAAATTTGAAGAGCTTTTGTTTCTTATAATTAAAACATAAAAATAATTACAAAATTTTTTAAAACCGAGTATCAAAATACAAACTTCATTTCAATATATTTAAAAGTAAGTGTGTACAAGGGATTTAAGTTAAATGGGTAGTAATAATTAGTAAACTTTATAAATTTTGATAAGATTATTTTAGATATAGAAAATTGAACTAAAATGCCCTGAAAATAGGGAAAATTACTTTTAGATCGAAAATAATTTTATTGCACGAAGTCATTTTTTGAATCATTTACTAACAATTAACCACCTAGTTGAAAGAAACAAATTGATCTCCATGGAGTAGATTGCACCTATGAGATCTCACTCCACATGTTGTCTTTTTCTCTCTCTTATTTTTATTTTTTATTTTTTTGTTTTTGGTTTTTATTATTCTTTTCAACCCAAATTTGAGAACTTGTTAAGGAGCTGCCTCCCTAGAATTGATGAAAATGATGAACAGGTATCTCCTAACAACTAAACTCAAGTGCTAATTTAAATGGAGAACTTACTTGATCACTTTCCCCATGGAAACGCGTTAGAACTAACTCGATGACTTGGAAGGTTCCTAAAGCCACCTTCTCTTCACTTTCACCAGGGACCACCCTCATGTCTTATTTAGGCATCTAATTCTACTTATTTCTCAAATCTTTAATATCTTAGGACGGCTGCTTTGCTTTAGTGCCCTTCCTTTGTCGTTCTGTCACCTTCAATGAGAGACCAAACACCGCGTGAAGTTTCTTTCGTGTCTTTTTCACTGTTGTTTATTGGAAATAAAGCAGAGTCTCATAGAAAAAAAAAAAAAAATACAAAAGCTGCGCTTATATATTCTCCTTTAACCATCTCCATATTTTACCATTCAGAAACAAAAACTCTCCAGATTTTCTTACAATATAAGAAGAGGAGGAAGAAGTGAAACACAAAATCCAAAGTAAATTAAGACAAGAAAAAGAGAACAAAGCAATGTAAGTTTCTTACCTTTTAGTTTTTCTTTCTTTTTCACAAATATTTTTTGACGTTCCTTTTAACTTTAATTATGAATTGTTTCTTACTTATTATATGTGTTAGTGATGGTTTCTGTTATTGTGGAGATTAACGTTTTTTCATGTATTACGTTCCTGTAGTGCAGCAAGATGGATCAAAGCAATGACCATGAATCTAATTATTGTAAGGAGCTAGCAGATTCTTTTAGCGGTAGGTTCAAAGACTTGCGTCCCTTATCTAAAGATTGCTGCATTTATGAAGTTCCACCAAAAATTAGGATGTTAAATAATGGAAGTCTTTACACACCGAAGATGGTTTCAATTGGTCCACTCCATTATGGTAGGGAAGAATTAAAAGCTATGGAAGAGTATAAATTACGATATCTGCAACAATTTCGGCTACAAACTCAAGTAAGTATGGAAAACTTTCTTGAATTTATAAAGGATAAGGAAGTAGCTTTGCGTAATTGTTATGCGGACACCATCAAATATGGAAGTAAACGCTTTGTTGAAATCATTTTTTTGGATGCTGTGTTTCTTATTGAGATGTTTCTTCATGGGATACCTGAATTTCACCGTGTTGACCGTGTGTTTTCAAATCCAGGAAAGATAAAAGATATAGTGTTTGACATTATGCTCCTAGAAAATCAGCTTCCAATGTTCATTCTTCGGGAGTTGTTTGAGTTTGCAAACCTTAAATTGCCTGGCCAGTTTAAGGGGTGGCCTTTGAGTAAGTTTGTCCATGATTTCTTAAAATGTTTTGTATGTCAAGATATTTTGCCTGATACAACTTCTATTGAAACATCCTTTTCTAAAGCAGAGCATTTTGTTGATTTGCTGAGACTTTGTCTTCAGCCACCAAAACATGTTCTTTGTCTTCAGCCATCGGGACATGATGTCAACAAAACGCAAACTAAAACTGATTCTGACATCGAAAATCAAGATGATCGTGAAACTGCACCTAATATAACAAAACTTCACCAGTCTGGAATTACGTTCAAGCCGGCATCAACCAAGAATTTGCTTGGCATAAAATTTGAAAGGGGGACTCTGGAAATTCCGAAGTTGACAATAAGTAATATGATGATTCATTTATTGAGAAATCTCCATATGTTTGAGTCATTGCATGGTGATACTAACTTTATAAATGATTATCATATTCTCCTCCATCGCCTTTTAAGTACTCCACAGGATGTTGAGTTATTAATTCAGGCTGGAGTTATCGAGAATCGGATCTCAAATAGTGAGGGGGTGTCAACACTTTTTCGAGAACTTAGTAAAGATGCTAGAGTAAACTTTGAGGGTTTCTACTATTCTGCTCTTGTTAAGGATCTACAAGACTACTCTAGATCAAATCGGCACAAGTGGACAGCAATTTTTTGGCAAAAATATTTTAGCAACCCATGGGTCTCCATCTCTGTCATTGCAGCATCTATGATACTTATACTCACTTTTATACAAACCGTTTGTTCTATCATTGGACTACGTAATTAAGTTTCTCCTTCAAATTTATATTGGTTTCTGCTTTGGGTATCTACACAAAAAGGCTGATGATGTATATATTTTTGCTAGTATTTTTATTTTTATTTTTATTTTGTTTCTATTATGATAGTTTTAGCCGGATATGCAATCAAGAGGTTTGTATCATGTTTGTAAAATAATCCATTTGGATGCTTTGTAATTCAATATTTAAATCTAGTTTCTAGGCTTTTCCTTCTTGAATTCTATTGTTATTGACGATAACAAAAGTTTAATGGATACATAAGACTACAACTTTCGACTGCTCCATCACAAAAACGTAACTGAAATCTGTTTTGGGAATGTAGAGATCAAATAAATGTGCAAAAACTATAGATCAGGGGATGAAGGAATTTTGCTTGCAACGGCAAAAAGACGGAAACAAAAGAGAAACCCAACTATTAGGATCAAAAGATAGCCAAAGATTTAATGTGGAATCGACACTCATACAGACAATTTTGAAGGAGGAACTTAATATGAAAAAAATATAATACTAATTCTCATTTAATTAAACTGAAATAATATAATACTGTTTATAGGTAGAGAGAACTAATATGATAACAATGAAATACCAAAATGATAAATTTAATATTAAGATAATTCTAATCTATCTAACAACTTAACAAATATTAATTAATGATAACAATACGACTTGGTTTAATTTTATCAAACATTGCCCCTTGAAACACTACTCTACAATTAAAGAAGGAACACCAATATGTAAGCTGCAAACACTCTTAAAACTTTTGTTGATATCAACAATAATGGAATTTAAGAACAAACATCTAAAAATTTTATTTTAATTTCCCCAAGTTCTTCAGTCAGCAGAATCCAAATATTTGTTAAGTTATTCGATTGTGCAATGTTGATGTGAGATGATTTCCGGGCAAAATAAATTTGCTCTGAAAATTATATGGTAATGATGGGTTAAGTATAGTTATAGGGACTTTTGGAAGATAAAACAATTTCAATTGACATTTGCAATAAATTTATGAAATTTTGATTGATAATTGGATTCCGTTTAACTTTAGATATAATATCCTATTTATATGGTTTGTGAACAGACTGCAAATGGAGAAAAAAACTGATAAACAGTGAAAGTATTACATTTGAAGAAAATATCTCAACCTCCATTAAATAGTTGGTTGCTTGTGAAGTTGGGTTTCATACCGAACCCTCTGAAAGTAGTTGTTTATGAAGTCAGGTTAAAAAGTGTTCTTTTAGTCAATAGGGGAAGGCTTCTTTTCTCATTACATTATTATCTTTCCTTTGATCCTTCATGTCACCTTGAACCAGAGAAAAATGCACCGCGTTTTTTGACTTTTTCTTTTTAATGTTCATTTTCAAATTTAATCATGAAATGGTCTTCGATTCATATGTGTCAGAGACAAGACAACGTGTGCATTATCTATTAATCAAGTTCACTTGTACTGAGGCAACTTTCAGTAGATTTCTTTGCAGGAGGAAGGGCGACCCAACACACAAACACGCTAGTGGTCTCTTAGACCATCTCCAGCGTGACACCCTAATACTGTAAAATATCATTTTAGTGTTAAAATGGCATCCAATGTGAACGCCATTTACAAACTTCAAAAAAACATTTGGTGTATTAGCTACAGTAGATACCAAATTTGGTGTTATACTGTAGCAACGTCAGATGTTTTGTGTTGAGCCATGTGCTTTTTTTTTTTCTTTAATTCCAATAATGCCCCCCTTATACTAACTACAACAATTTTGTTCCTTTTGTATCCTTTACTGTATTTAATATATTTATATAATTTGATTAATAATTAAAAATTAAAATTAAAATATTATAAAAGATCTCATAGGATATTGTTTGGTGCTGGCTGTCAAAGATAATTAGATGTTTTAAGATTAATTAAGCATATAAATTGTTTCAAGATTTTGAGGCAAATTGCTAAAATAGTTGAGATATTGGTCAAGTGTTATGTTCTTTACTTCAATTAGGAATTACCTGGCTAAGAGATTGATTCAGGATGGGGGCAATGCATGTCTGTTCTTGAATTCGATATCACCTGCATCAAAGCGATATCCATCATCAATGTAGGAAATTACAAGTTAGAATATGTGAACAAATAAACTAATGCACTATGACAACTACAATGAGAGGAGGCAGAAGTTGGTGCAAGTAAGGTTTAAACTTCAAAAAATTCTTATTTAAGATAGCTTTGATGTTTGTAATTGTAATAAAACACCAGGCAATGAACCAATCATGATGTCATGACAGGCAATTGGATATGGAAATGACACAATTTGCTGTTGATCAAAACTGGGCCGCAGTAGGTGGTCTATTTGATTTGAAAGGCCCTGCTTAATAAGGCCCTACACTTACCAGCACTGGTGGCGTGGTCATTGCTTCAGGATGGGAACAAGGCTTGTCTATTCTTAAATTTATTTTCTGGTATCCAAGGTTTGATTGTCATTAAGATTTTTGGAATCTGAAATTTATTTTTTGATCTCTTGCTTATGCAGGGTAGACGAGCATGATTATTATGCATGCTTGTAGATGGAACATGCTTGATAAAATTGTGCATGTGATGGTTGGCAGTGCAATATCAAGCAATATATGCTGTGGTTTTCAATAAGTGATTTAGGCATGATAAGTACCAAGTTAAGTTTTTAATATTCATGACTTCTTGATGTGTGTGCACGTTTTGAGAGTAATTCTCCTAAAGTTTCACAAAGAACTTCATTAGCTGCTAGAACAAACTAGATCAGGAAATGTAGGCTGTACCGAAACCATTGATATTTGAGCAGTTGTTTATCACGCACAGCAAAGAATACTTGCAGGCAAATAAAGCATGGTAATCTGTCCCTAGTCTAGTTGATAAAAATGCTTGATGCTTGCTTTTATGTCACATAATATTCACTTGGTTTGCTAGTGATATGTCTAAATTGCATGCTAAAAGCGAAGCAACAGTGAGAAATTAGTTAGACACTTTTTCTCTTGTAGGTAATGGTGCCATGTCTGACAAGGGGTGCAGAGAGTTCATGTGCTCTGGTGGATCTCGTTGAATGCTCGCATTTGCTCAGGTTGAGCATTGCCTTCAACCTATTGTTGGTCTAATTCCTCTACAGGTATTCCAACAACGAAATCTCTAATTTTTTTTGGCATATCAACTTCTGTAGTTAAAAAATGTCAAAATTTTATTGATGTTTTCATGTTTGACTTATCTGCATGCGGTAAACAGGAATTTAGTCTCTAGAATCTTTGAATATATTATACGAATATTAAACTTGTGGAACTTCTAAGTGTGTTAGTTTATATGTATATGCTTGAACATAGGCAGACAAAAGAGTCCCAGTGAGGGTCGTAGCACCAACAATTTCTTCTTCTTCTTCTTTCTCTCTCTTTTTTTTTTTTTTAAATATATATTTCTATCGTTATATGTATAATCTTCAATTTTATACAAAATTTATTAATGTCTCATTTAAATATTATATATTAGTTCATTGACCTCCTAAATGCATTTTTCTGACTCCACTTTTGATATTTCGTTATTATGGATACATCATTTCTCTCCCGATCAGAGTTAGGTTGTATTATATATTGTTTTAGGTTAAGTATAACTCACCTTGCTGTTTTCACGGGATGAAAAATTAAGAAAACAGTCACTGTCAGTGTAGGCTTCAGCTCAGATTGAGGTCTTAACGATGATATTTACAGGCAACAAAAATAACCTGAAATTACAATGGAGCAAAAGGTGTGTAGCAATTGTCAAAAAATGTTGAAAAAACCAATGTCAAGAATTCGAAGCACGCCAAGAATGGATCCAGCGGCAGCACAAGATTATTTCCTATCCTACAATTTTCACAATATATAGCGTTAATCGTATTCTATGGCAGTTTGTACTTGCTTCACATGCTCTGTTTTTGCTGCTTCTTATGCAGCAGAGAAATGATGGGCTGACTTGTAACGCCATCTGTCAAATTGTCGAGAAGAGAACACAGTGATTGATGCTTTATATATCTAATTGAGGGTCGAATCTTTTGGATTTTGTTTGGTAGGATAGACCAAGTGTACACTATTGTAGTTTCATCTCAATTCTCGCCTCTTATAAAATTTCTTTTGAGGTGGATACATCATCAAATAGTAATAAATTAATATGAGTTTTGAAATTAATATCTAATTATGTAAATGATTTTTTTTTAACACTAATATAGTTCACGAATAATGAGAATAACACTAAGAACAATGAAAATGAATAAATTACTGTAGTACTATAAAAAGATCCTGTTTGGGATTAATACCTAATCACTTGTGCTAAGTGATTTTCAGTTTCCTTTTGTGCTAAAAATTTTTTTCAATGGAAAAACCCTAATTAATAGAGTGCGAGTGTAAATACTTTAGTAAGAAATGTTTTGATAATTAAAAAAAAAAAACTAGTTCTAGAATAGGAAAATTCCGTTTTACCCATTTTTTTAAAAAAAATTAAATTCATTTTTAGTCCCTCAAACAAATTAATTGCAACCTATATCCAAATTATCCAAATTGCTCCTATATACCTTATTCTTCTCTTCTATTGCTCATGATATAATATTTTTGGCTTTCTTTATTGATTGTTTGAGTTTTGTTGAGATTTTTTTTTTTTTTTTTTTTTTTTTTTTTTTGTAATGATTTTTGGAGTTTTTCGTGTTTTAGATGTTGGATATTGATATTTAGAGGTAAATTTGGTTAGATTTGGCTTGAAAATTGAGGTTTTCGGTGAGATACAATGTGAAAACGATGACTAAGTTATATTGATTTTTAAGTCCCCTTAGAAACTATTACCGGTTTTTAAGTCCATTTAATCATCGGTATCGGTTTTTAAGTTAATTGGTTTTTAAATGGACTCAAAAACCACATCTTTTTTTTTTTTTTTTGAATTGAGGGTATTTTGGTAAATTTGGATGTAGGATGAAAATAGTTTTTTTGAGAGGTTAAAAACGAATTTTTATAGAAAAATGGGTAAAAATGACGTTTTTTCTTTTGCTTTTGGGTAAAAGTAAAAAGCTCCAAATAGTACAACTACGACAAATGGGTTGCTTATGTGGTTTAACGTAACCTCACCCTTGCTCAAGTCAAAGGTTCAATCCACATTTTCCACCATAATATGGATAGTTTTCCCATTCAATATGGATAGCCTTCTCCCGTTTTTGGGAGTTAGAATCCGGATCGTGTTTTAAAATTTCATTTCAACTAGTTCCTTCAATGTTCTATTATGGTACCAGTGGATCATAAAAAAAGAAATAGTAAAACTTGTTTTGGAGTGTTTGATTAAAGGATTCGAAGTGCTTGTTTAAGTACTTTAGTGAGAAACGTTTTGATAATTAAAAAATATATATAAGAAATAGTAAAACTTGATTCCATATAGGCTCTGTACAACATGACGTAATAATCGTTGGGTCGTGCTTAGCCATGACTCATTTTCCGTGTTCTGTATGTGCATGTTGTGTGGCCCATCAAGCGGCACGACACGCAAAGGCTAGGAGCAGGACCCAATTGTGGCGATTATAATCAATTCTTAAATAAAAAACTTACCAATTATTTATGTGAAAGCATTTGCTTTAATTTTAGTGATGCAACTCTGATCCTTATTATTTATTGAATTTTTATTATTTGAAAATTGATTATTAATAGCTAGTTTTACTATTTGTGCCATATTTCTTTCATTATGTATTTTGGTCTTTGAATATTATTTTAATTTTTAAAGTTAATAAATTTATAAAATTGGAAAAAAAGAAAACTCTTCATTTAATATTTCAATATAGTCGTATTAATATAAGAACTAAATTAAAATGTACAAATAAATAATTACATAAATTAAATCTATACTTAATACCATTACTGTTTTACAAAAAGTTTCTGTTTTACAGAAGGGTTTTGCTAGATTTAAAATTACTTAGACTTCACGATAATAAAAATTTCATTGAAAATTTAAAAATTTCTCAAAGAGAGACTAATAGTACCCATATATAATCAAATTTCTCATATAAGGTCAGTATAATTATATCAGTCATAATTTCTCAAGAATTAAAAATTTAAAATTTAAAATTTTTTAAAAAATAATTTGAAATTCTAGCTATTTATTAATTATACAAATTTTATATAATATATAGCCAAAATTTTCAAGATAATATAATTTGAAGGTCAATTTGACAGATTGAAAATTATTATTGTACAGCACCCACGAAACGTTTCGATTTCTCCAGAACATTCTAAAAACGTATCTTCCATCTCTATCTCCACATCATCCGACTTCCAACCTGTCTCTCTACACTCTCCTAGATTTCTCCTTTTCATGAAACATCCAGAGACTCCCATGCAACCCTATATATTCCCCACTTCACCCCTCTCTCTTCTGATCACAAAACCCAGAAAAAGAAACAAACATCTCATCATCTAGCAGCTCATTATCAAAACCTCTATTAGTATCCACTCTTTTTCAGCTTTCAAGCTTCTAAAATGGCCAAGCTAACAACAACCACTATACCATTTTTTGTTCTATCATTGGTTTTCATCATGGTCACACAAGCCAATGCCTTGATGCCCTACACAAGACCATTGTATGACATAATCTTCCCATCAGAGGACCCTTTTAGAATATTGGAACAAACTCCCCTACCAGTCCCCAAGAACCTGGACACTCTTGCACTTGCACGGTCAGACTGGAAGGAGACAGCAGCTACCCATGTGATCAGCGTCGACATTCCAGGGCTGAAGAAGGATGACATCAAGATTGAGGTGGAGGAGAACAGGGTGTTGAGGGTGAGTGGGGAGAGGAAGAGTGAGGAGGAGATTGAGGGAGAGAAGTGGCACAGAGCTGAGAGGACTTGTGGCAAGTTCTGGAGGCAGTTTAGGCTACCAATGAATGCTGATTTGGACCACATCAAGGCCCATCTTGAAGATGGGGTGTTGAGCATTACTGTGCCCAAGTTTGCTGAGGAGAAGAAGAGGCAACCGAAGGTTGTCAACATTGCTGAATTGGGTTCCTCTTCTGGGGAAGATATCAAGGCCACCAAGGCTGAGATGTGATTCATTGTTGGTCTGATCTGATTTATTCTTTTTTTTTTCGCCTGTTTTTTTTCCTCCATTTTGTGGGGATTTTGTTGAGGTTTGGTTATGTATTCTGTATTGATGGTTGTGGGTTTGTAATGCAAGATTAAGAGGGTGACTATCATGTGAATACTTTGACAAAAGTGTGATTTTATTATAATAAGGATCTAGCATCCCTTATAATAAAATTTCTTTTGTGTCTAATTTTCCTTCTGTATCTCAACCAATTTGTTGGAGTCCATTCCTGTCCAATTAGTTGAGGCCCAAATCATTCCTTCAACAATACCATTAATTCACAATTGGAAAAAAGTGCAATTCATGTGTGTAAAGTAATTGTCAGACAGAAATTATACCATCCTCAACTTAATTGATTGCGTCACAAGAACATACAATTCACACTTTACAACCCCGTCACCAAGACATTCACAATAACTCTTACCTTTACAAAGGTAAATTTGTCTGAATACTATTTTTCACAATTAATAGAGATTTCGCTCTTGTTAGTTACTTTGTTTTCTCTTTCCTTGTCTTCATGTGTTTTTCTCAATATTTATTTTTGGGTCATGTTATTTGTTTTTCAACAACAAATTATATTTTCTATGTAAAGCCATGCAACAATATTTGTCAAAACAACACGTGTATGGATGCTTTACTAGTGGTGTTATGGTGGTTGCTGCAGGATGGTTGGAGCATGTCTGTTCTAAAATTTGATGAGAAAACATAACTTGCTGCTCTTGCTGGACCAGCTGATCACCAGCATCAGAGCAATATGCATCAGTGTCATTCATGTAAGTTGACAAAATTATCGCAGGAAGATATGAGAAGCGTGTTCACTATCACAATCAGGGAAGCGAATGTATTGTTTCACTGGCTCTGGTTCAGAGCCATAATAATGCTGCTTTAGCTGCCCAAACTATTTCCTGAAAACACTTTCTGGTATTTACTCTGTTGTAATTGTACTCTGTGTTGCTAAAACCCTTTGTCACCCCATTCCTGACATTGGGATCATATCTAATATCTTGTATTTTTACTGCCATGTTTATAATAACAACACGCATGCATCAGTCAAGTTTTTATGAATGCAATGCTAGCGCTCTGGCTACTGGATCCGGGAATGGCACAACTTGTTGCTGATAATCATGCTTAGGTTGGATTCTTCCTCAACATAATAAAGGCTTGCAATTGCTTGCAACGACTCAACTTGTGTGAGAGTTTAGAGATGAATTCTCCGATATATATTTAAACAGATGACAATAATTAGTTGCTAGAGCAAAGTAGACTAGGAAATGAAGACACTACCAAATGATTATAGAGCAATCCCTTGTTGTTTGGAACCAAAGAGTTGTTTATCATCCGTGGAGGAGACAAGAATACTAGCAGGTAAATGAAGCATGGTCCTCTGTCTCCAGTTGATGAAATTGCTTTGATGCTTGCTTTGATGTCACATAGAATTTCACTTTGTCCTTGTTTGCTTGTGATTTTTCTAAATTCTTAATGGCAAAGCAGCAATTATCAGCTATTCAGAGACTTTGTGCTAGTATGTAATGGCTGGTGCCATGCTTGACAAGGGGTGCAAAGTTATTGTGCTCTAGTAGATCCTGCTGAACGGTAGCATTTGCTCAGGTTGAGTATCTTCAATCTTTCGTTGGACTTATTACTCTGCAGATATACAAATTAACATAAGTGGAAAAGCCGTTGTTATATTTGCTTGTGTGGCTTGTGTAAGGTAAAACGGAGCTTATCCTCAAGAATCATGGGATAAATGTACTAAATCCCTTGGTTGGTCTATATTTATTGCTTTTTAAGAATACATTGAATGAATATATCCACTGTCTATTATTATCTATACTAAGGTTGACAGGACCCATCCCAATACCTATTCTCCTATTTTTTTCTTATCCCTTTTTCTTCTTCTTTCTTCTTTTCCTTTTCTCTCAGCTTTTTCTTATGCTGCTCGGTTGTCTGTGTTTTTTCTAATTGAACATCAATATATATACAAACAATGCATGTGGCCAACATACACCCACACACACACTCTTTCAACCTATCGTTTACATGTCAATCTTATACTTGACACTTGTCTCTTTACTATTACTTTGACTTTTCTTTTTTAAGTTGTTCTTGTTATTTCCATTCTTATTTTTAACTCTCTCTCCACACACACACACACACGTGAGTGTGTTTCCGGGGTCCCAATTTTTTTTTTTTTAAATCTCATCTCATTTTTTTGCCTTTTGTCTCATGTGTTGACCATAACACAATCACATGTTTTCTTTTCTTTTGTTTCAACCGAAATTACACTTCTCTTTGTATATATATTTTTTGCTTGAAAATAAGTGGATGCATTTAGTAGGCATTTGGGCTATATAAATTTTTAATTTAAGTTCACTTAAATTTTGGATTCCATAATTGCTTAATTGAGCTATTTTTTTAGCATTTCAATTGAGCTATTAATAATCCAATAAAATTATTTCTTAGGTTTGTACTTAAATTGAACCAATTTACAGATTTCATTTTGGGTTCAATTTATTTTTTTGGGTCAATTTGGATTGGGACCTTACAAAGTCTACTAGATTTTATGTTATGAATCATGATTTGATTGTAGTCACACATAGATGGGAGTGTAATTCAACATTCCTCATGTATTTCAACAACGGAATGTTGTGGCAGATATTCTAAGTAATTGAAGGATTGAAGCATTTAATTTTAGGTTGGTGGGATAGATCTTTAACTTGTATTGTAAAGCAGCCTCTTCTTAGTTCTTGAAGTGTTTCTGCCTTCAAATATTATATTTTTGTTAACATATTTTCATAGGCTGGTCACCCTGATCGCTTAAGTTTTGCTAATGTAACAAATATGTGTATTAAGAACCTTGTTGTACTCAGAAAGGGTGAGTAGCATAAAATTAATTGCTTAATCTGCACTTCCTTTTTGTGTCAATTAATCCTCTCTATCGTTCCTTCTGTTTTTGTGGCTCTTACCTTTATTCATCTTTCCCCCAAATGGAAATTTTTGGTGAAAAGGCCATATTTGGTTAGGTGTGTGTTTTGTTTGTATGTCGACCAGGTGTTTGTGGAATTGTCTGTGATTGATTGTATTGACCCAATTGTACATCATGACTCACTTATTCTCCCACAGATATTACCAATCAATCAGTACAATATATTAGAACTGCCGCCCTCTTCACATAAGAAGGGACGTTAAATCAACAGATTATCTCCATGAAACATCAATGATCAACAGGTGCTTGCACTTCTTCCACATTCTAATAAACAAAGCATTCACAATATTTATAACTTGAAAAGAGAAGCAAAGGGTATTGTCTTGACAATTTTTTAAACTAATGGTCTTGTCTTCTGTTCTTTTCTAAGCAATAAAACAAATAATGGGCAGTTACTTTGGCGTATGTATTGTTTCTTGTTTGTGAGTCAATTACAGGCAGCATACAGTTTCTTCTTTTGACTTCACCAAAGAGTTTCTTTGCTTTCATTAGGTAGGTCCAACAAAGTCGGAGATCGAAGACAACCTACAACCTCTTAAGTGAAGCTCACGTTTATGGTAGGGAAAAGACGAAGCGGCAATATAGAATTGCTGTTGAAGGATGAAGGTATTGAACATGGAATCTCGATTATTCCTATTGTAGGGACTGGTGGGGGGGGAAGACAACTCTCGCTCAAAATGTCTACAACAATGTTAGAGTCAAGAGCCATTTTGATCTCAAAGTGTGGGCTTGTGGTTTCTGATGACTTCGATGTCATCATGGTGACAAAAACCATTTTGAAGTTCATGCTCCTGAGAGTCATGATTCTAATGATCTCAATAAGCTTCAAGTTGAATTGAAGGGGAAACTTCTAGGAAAGAAATTTTAGGTTGTTCTTGATGGCATTTGGAATGAGAATCCTAACAAGTGGAAGACACTTCTCTGCCCATTTGAGTCTAACTCTTCTGGAGGGACAATTATTGTTTATTGTACAACTCGTAGTACCCATATTCATCAATGGTAGGCGCTCATCCAACATATCCATTGGAAGGCTAATCAGATGATGATTGTTTGTCTATATTTACGTATCACTCTCTAGTAATAGAAGGATTCAATGGGCATCCAAACTGCTTAAGGGAAAATGCCGAGAAGATAGTGAAGAGGTGTCAAGGATTGCCTTTAACATCAAAAACTCTTGGTGGTCTCTTGCACAATAACATTAACCGCAATGAATGGGAACACATTTAAATAGTAAAATATGGAATTTACCAACAAGTAAAAGTGATATTCTGCCAGCTCTTAGATTGAGTTACCATTATCTCCTCTACATTTGTAACCGTGCTTTGCGTATTGTTCCTTACTACCTAAGGATTACGAATTTCAGAAGAAGGAGATAATATTGTTATGAATGACTCAAGGTTTTTTACAACCAAAGGAGTATAGAAGAAGAAATGGAGGATTTGGGTGGCAACTTTTTTCAGAAGCTACAATCAAAATCATTTTTTCAACAATCAAGCAGTGACATCTCAAGGTATGTTATGCATGACCTCATCAATAATCTTGCTCAATGGGTAGCGGGAGAAACATTTTATTTTAGAATGGAGAATACAATGAAGGGCAACAATCAAAATAACATCTTCAAAATCTTCGTCATCTATCTTATGTTGGTGGTTGTTATGATGGCTTTAAAAAATTTGAGGCACTCTATGGTGTCAATAACGTCAACAGTTTAACATATAATGACGGGCTATATGATGGTGTTAAGATGTTTGAGGCTTTCAATTTGCTCAAACATCTACGGACTTTCTTACCATTAAGGCTATCATTATATGATAACATTGGTTTCTTAACATCCGAGATTCTTAATAATTTGCCCAAACTACAATGCTTACGAATTTTATCCTTGAATGGATATGACATTTCAAAACTACCAGATGCAATTGGTAATTTGAAACTTTTAAGGTACCTTGATCTTTCTCGCACTTCTAAGGAACCATACTGTTCTACTTTTGAAATGGA